>JAFIDM010000005.1:6200640-6261133 GCA_023159025.1 Thereuonema tuberculata
CAAAGGCAACTTTGCCAAATATAGAGGGCGTTGGAACCTCAAAATACCCCATTCCTGTGGTGTTTATGATAAACGCAATAACTACAGACTTTGGTCGTTATCAAACCGGAAACAGGCAGTCTTGGATTCCCGGTATCAAATTTCAAAAAGTAGCTCAATGAATGTGATTAACTATCCTGTTATTACCTACCAAAATCTGCGTTTGTCCTGTCCGTCCGCCCGTGTCTTCCCTAGAAACAACTCGTATTTTTAGGGGGCAATGCCTCCCTATATTCAAGATACTTGGCGTTGTTATCATAGTGTAATCCTCCCCCAACCCCCAAACAATTCCGAACGAAGGCCGGATCGATAAACGAATTTTACCATCAGTACAGTGGCCCAAACAACATAGAAATAGGATATTATCAGGGACAAACGTCCCCAATCTTGTAAGATATTTGCCATTGTGGTCATTATGTAACAACCCCTCAACTCCCAAACGGAAGATCGGATCGATAATCTGATTTCAGCATCGTGTTCAGACGCCAAAAAAAGAAATAGGGCATTTGCAGCAACGTTCCCCAACGTTTAGATATTTGGCATTGTTATCATTGTTTAACACCACCTCACAACTTCCATACGGAAAATCGGATCGACAAACTGATTTCAGCATCGTGTTCCGAGGCCCAAACATAGAAATAGGGTATTTGCAGGGGAAAACGCCCCCCCCCCCCCATGTTCTAGTTTTTTGCCAGTGTGGTCATTTTGTAACACCCCTCAACTCCCGAACGGAAGGTCGGATCGACAAACGGATTTCAGCACCGTGTTCAGATGCTCAAACAACATAGAAAAAGGACATTTGTAGGGGCAAACGCCCCCCCCCCCCAATGCTCTAGATATTTGGCATTATTTTCATTGGATTTCCCGTTATTAGTTTAAACGTTAGAAATGCAACCATTTCAATTGCAGTTATAGCTTGAGCAGTAAGGTCTTGCCCAATCATGTTGAAGATCATCGGTTCGATTTTGTATATCTTCTGTTGTTGTATTTTTTTTCTGTTTCTTTTTTAATTTTTTTCCTAACTTTTTTTATTATTCTTACGTTGATGTAGTTCTTTTTTATTATGGGTCGCTCTTAAATTTACGCTTTAGCACAAAATTATATTCACTTGTTTTTCGTTTATCTTACTACGGTGTTGGATCTTTAGGACACTTTGTTTAGGTTATTTTGTAGAAGTGATGGTTGATCGATACATTTCCGTTTGTTGCAATAAGCCAGGCCCAGTCACTATGAATACGTAGGCTCACTTAATTATGGCTTTCTTATTTCCAAGTTATTAAAAAATTACTGATATTTTACATTATTTTTTCTATTCTTCGATTTAATGTAAATATTTCTTTTCTTTTCTTATTTTTATCTTTTAATATCTGTTATTTTGCAATTTAATTTACTTATGTGAATATCTTAAAATTATAATTTTTTTCTTTAAATAACCGAAATATTATTAGCATTTTCTCCACGTAAATTTCAGTTAATTATTGGAATAAACTCATTGTCAAAAAACAAGGCCACCCAAACCTTGCAGCAGTCGAATGATGATGCAACTAACTGAAGTAAATGAACCGTTTATTCGAGGTTAATAGTCTCTTTAGTACTGAGTCGTACAGCCCTTAGCGTGGATACATCGTCGATAGGGCTTGATCGTAGAGACGTCTTGGTCAGGGAGTTATAGACACATTTAATGCTATCATGAGGAAGATCCTCCAATAACTGTTGCAACTACTGCTTCACATTACTCATTTCCGTTGATGGCCGAAGCCCATTTGGTCCCAAGCATGTTCAATGGGAGATCTGGAAGGGTGTCGACAGCACAGAGGCATTCCATGGGCACCTTTGCTCTGTGAGGACGGACATTATCTTATTGGAAAATGGAACGCTGTCATCAAGGGAAGCAGATGAGGTCGCAGACTTTCCTAAAAGTACCGCTGCGCCTTCCCCGTATTAGCGGAGATCGAGAATCGAAGGAGATGAAGCCCCACACCATCATTCCTGATGCTCAACAATGAACTCCGGATTTATGCACTACCCAGTGTTTCTCCATACGCTAGACAATTCTCCATTATCCAGACAAAACCTGGATTCGTTGCCAGTCTACAGCCTTCCGTTTGCTTCACCGCTGCAAACGAATGTTAATAGTGTAGGGAATACTAGTATCGTTCTACAAGTCGCCTCGCAATCGGGCGGATAGATACAGCAGCTTCTATTTATGCCGCTGCAAGTCTGTAGATGATGAACAGGGAAACCTTTGGATCAGTTTGCGCCTGTCAGATGATGAGATAATCTTCTCTTCAGATAATTTGCTTAGGTCTGCCAGTGCCCTCCTTGCGCGAGTGTTCCCCCACGTCTCCACTCCTTCCAACATCGTACAGTCGATGCAGTCTTGATGCCGACGAATTCTCCGGAACGACTAGCCTGACTGCTTCGAGGCATGCTCAGGATTCACAGACCTGCACTCCACAACCACACTGATTATAAAGCAAACAGCAATCATATGACGACCGTTCACATGACCACAGCCGTAGCAATACTAAATGATCCTGGTGACAGTTCTCAGGGAGCTGTCGCATCCCAACTGCAGTCAGTGGCACAACTACCTCTGACGGTACCGTATTCGGGTTTTCATCGTTCCTAGATCATTCGTTCTGGTTGTGCTTTAAACACATACTATGTGCTCACTGGCAATTAATCATGTGTTTACTCTGAAATTCTTCTTAATAATGTTAAAATTCTATATTAACAGAGCAATTGTGCTTAACTATTTAGATAGTTATTCATAATACAATATGGGACACCATATGAAATGGGACAACAAAATAAAAAATTTTGAAAGAAAAATTAAAATGGAACGATTATCCAAAGATATTCGTTAATAAGATTATTAAGGATTATTTTTTAAAGAAGGACAAACAAGAATGAAGAAAAATCAAAACAAGAATGCAAAAATATAAGGGTCAATCCATACCAAGCGGTCCAGCACTGGTTGCTCGACCATTTTTAATTTTTTTTTTTTTTACTGTTGTTACCCCTATGCATGAGTACTTCAAAACAGGCATTTTTTTTTTTATTTGACTTCGTTTAAAATCGCGTCCATTTTTGTTTTATGGTTTCCGGTATTTTTGGCCTTTGCAGACAGTTGCGGTAAATTTGATAACTCAGATAAGAAAAATGATATATACTAACACAGGTATCTAACTCAAATATCAAACACAAAATTTTTTTCCCAGTTACCTCTCATACAAGTTTTCTTTATACTGTAAATATCAAATTTTTATTAGGGTCCCACCAGAAATATTGGTGCTCAAACTTTGAAAAAAAGGAAAACGAGCATTTTTCAAGAGCTATAACTAATTTGATTTTTGTTCAAAAGCGAATATCAGTTTCGGTTCTAAATTTCAGCCATTTGCATTATAGATATGGTAAAAAGGTATAGGACATAAAATGTAGCTGAAAAGGCTTAAAATAATGTTGTTTACCACAGCTTTCTATCATTTTTCTTAGCTGAGTTATCAAGTTTACCGCAACTGTCTGCAAAGGCCCAAAAATGCCGGAAACCATAAAACAAAAATGGACGTCATTTTTAAACGAAGTCAAATAAAAAAAAAGGTGAAATGATTTGTTTTTAATTGTAATGAGAAGTGATGTAACCGTTTTGGACAGTTTCAAATGTAAAAGAGGCCAGCAAAGTAATTCCCCTCATATCTATGTTTCCATTCCATTTGATGACAATTTAACTACTAAGTTAACTCCATTGTTAGGAAATGTCAACATAAAATTGGCTCATAAAGCCAAAAACACACTTGGTAGTATATTATGAATATAATAGTATATTATATTCAAATAAAATATCTATTAATAATAATGACAAGGTAGCGGCGGTGTATGGCATCGAATGTGAGGGAGGCGTAAAAACATGCAGATATATTGGCGAGACTAAAAGAAGGGTTGGTATCCGCATGAACGAGCACAGAACTGCCATCACAAATAATAACAAAAATTATCTTACTAATGTCCATCATAAGGCAACTGGCCACAAAATATTAACTAACAGTCCAGTTACTTATACTATTGAGAAAGATGATTATCTACGGAAGTTTCACGAGTCGCTCATTATTAAATCCATGTCTATCCCTTGTTACAATATTGAGGTATCCATTCTTAACGCGCTCGAGAATGGTATTAAATAAGATATAATGTTGTCATTATCATTTAAATTTCCTGTTTCATTGTTTGAATTCTATAATTTTTAATGATGTAACTTTAGCATTGTTTAACTTATTACTTTTGAAATTCTTTTGTTCCTTTGATATTCAAATAATTTTCTCTGGACGAGTAGGTTCCGAAGTTTTATTTTCTGTTATAATCTGAAGATGGGAAATTATATTCCCGAAACATGTTATTAAATAGTCTTTTTGTTTGTTTCCTTGTGTATGCGGTCCACTTTCAACATTATTATATGGAAATACACATGATTAATTTAAAAAAAAGTACTTTTTTTTAGATTAAAAAAATTAATTTAATTAATGAATATATTAACGTGTGTCATGTTAAAAGTTAAAAATGGTTCAACACACTTAAAAATAAAGATATTTACAATAAAAACATGATACTTATTAAAATTCCCGGGAACCGGTTTTCAGACCCCTCTGCGTGGTCTTTCGTCAGCCTAAAGATCCATGCTCACGTCTTCCTTAAATATATTGGAGCTCAGTCATCAACCAATCCACATCGTTATTCAAATGATTTACGTAGAAATTTGATATTATGTGTTTTTTGATGCCAATTTTTGAACACTTCACAGTACTAACCATTTTTTTATTGTTTAATTGTATTTTTATTTTTTGTTTACAATTTTATTTATTTTTTATTTCCTAAGTTTGTTTAAAAATTTTTTCCAATATTCTCTTTCTATAATTTTCAATTTTATGTTTAATATTGGAGTTGTTGATATATGCGGGAATATTAATGTTTGGAATTTTACTGTTATAAGGATTTAGTACTTTAATAAAATATGACTCTATGGCTTCACGAGCTGTCAAATTGGTTTGTTGTCCTAGAATAATCGTCTGTTCAAAATTTGGTTTATGATTATAATTTATACAATGTTGGCAAATTAATGATGCATCTTTGTCTTTTGTTTGTATCGCATATTTATGGTTACATAAGCGATCTTTAAGTTTCCTTCCAGAATTTCCAATGTAAAAACAGCTATTGTTGGTGCATGGAACTAAGTACACACATCCTTTTTTTTGGTCTGTTGGTTGTTTTTTTCTATAATACGGTTTTGGAAATGTTATTTTATTGACGAGTTTGAATGCTATATTTATATCTGTATCTTTAAATATTTCCTTTACTTGTTTTTTTAAATTTGGATGGTAAGGAAATACAGCATGCGACGTATTTTTTTCTTTAATTTTTAATTTTGGATTTTGAATTTTTTGGAGGCTGTTTTTTATGTTCTTATTTATATAAGATATTGAGTATCCACATTGGATAAATTGATTAGTGATTATTTGTATTTCTTTGTTGAATATTGTTTCAGAATCGCTCAATTTAAAGGCTCCATTTAACATTGTATATAACAAATTCTCTTTATAATGTTCGGGAACGGACGAATTATGAGGAATGACTAACATAGAAGCTGTAGGTTTTCTGTAAGGTTCAGTGATTATTTTACTTTCAATTTTAATTTTGACATCTAAAAACGTTATCATGTTATCTTTTTGTTCTTCTACAGTAAATAAAATATTTGAGTAAATAGAATTAAACCCTTTGAGTATCATCTGTTGATTACTTTGTTTTGTGATGATAAACAAATCATCAGCATACCTTTCATAAAATAAAATCGGAATTTGAGTAGTCAGAAAAAAAGAATTTTCTACGAATTGCATGACTATTTCTGCCATTATGCTCGATGCTGGTAGACCCATGAAAATACCGGTTATTTGTTTATAAATTTTGTGGTTAGCAGTAAAGTTTTGATTTCCAATACTGAATTTTATCAGATCTAAAATCAAAGAAGCCATATCCCTATTATTTTCGTTAATAAATTTAGTTTGTTCTTTATTTATGGCTAATAATAATTCTCCAGAAATGGATGTGAACAAGTCTTGTACATCCAGGGGCATCATATAATTATTTTCATTAACTTTTAGGAATAACATAAAAAATTTAAATTCTATTCCATTTTTTATATGTCCAATAGAGGCTTCTTGGACATTAAAAAAATTAATTAAGCAATGATTTCTTTTCTAAGGTTTATAATATTTTCTTATGTGTTTATAATAGTTTTTATATGGTTATAATAGTCTTTTTAAAGAAAGATTTACAGTCACTTTCATTTTTCAGAGTTTTATAAAACATTCCACAATACATTTCACACTTACTGATATTTACTATTAAAATTTTTACAATATATTTTATAATGCAGGTTTCTCGAGAAGTTCAACGAACATTAGCTGACAAATTCCATTCTATTAAGAGGAGAACACTTACCTCCTCATATCATTTATTTCCTTCCTTACTTTGCTTCTATTCGTTGTGTATCTTTCTGACAAACTGAGGAAACTGTTTATTTGAACAATTTCAAGTTTAATATCAAAGAAAATCTTCCAAATCAATGTCAAGTTCTTTAAGTCTTTTATCAAAAAACAAGTAAAACAGGAGAGCGGGGTAGTTTCCAATGAATTGTTCTTCTTAATACATGAAAACTGCGTATGTTGGGAAAGACAGAGGAGTCTCTACGGGCGTCCATGAGGAACTTCCATGATTTAATTTCATAACATTTCCATCAGAATCAATCAAAATGGAAATTGACCTATCTTCTACTTCTACAACCGCAAAACACAATAGATTTGCCATTTTTCCTTTTATTTGCTTGTGCTCGTACATTTTAGTCTCTTTGTTGATAATGTAAAAATGTATAACATTCCTGGTATAAGACTGTATCAATATGTAGAAAATATTCTCTTTTTCAGCTAGAAAGCAAGTTCCCTTTTTAAATCCGATTCCAGAAAATTCGTCAGCGGTGACGTCACTCCACTGACATGTGTTGACATCATAACATTCTATAGTGCTTTGAGGACAATCGTCAGTAGTACTCATAACGTAGATCTTATTATCTTCGCCACTCGCTAATATTCCTGGATATTTCCTTCCCTTTTTCATAGGTGTCACTGTCTCCCACCAGCTCCCTACGATATCTAATCGTTCAACTGATTTTAAGACAGTTCTCTTTTTGTCGATACCTCCTGCAACGTACACATATTCACCAACGCCGACAGCTCCCGCTCCGTATCGGCAACTTATGAGAGATGTCACTTTATTTTCGAGAAATTTGCTGGCGTTGAACGTAAAGGCAGAATCACTGACTTTCATGGACCTGGTTTTTCCACCTAAGAAGTAAATGATTCCTCTGTAAGGGCAGATGGCAGATTCCAACAGCAATGGAATTTTGCTTCTCATGATGACGGATATTTTGCCTGTTTCCGGATAAAACCATCTCCAGTAAAGTTCATCCGATGAGTTTCTTAGTCTTAAAATCAAGAACTTCTGTTCCTCCACATATGTCTCTGTTCTGGATGTGTTCATTCCACTTTTATTTAAGCTCAATTTCTCCACAGACGAAGAAAACAAATTCTCCGTTTTCGATTTATCTAAAGAAGTGTCTTCCAAACTTGGAATTGTGGCATTGGGTTTCAAATTATTTATATATCTTTGAGAAACAGCACACATTGTCAGTTTTAACAACTCCATCGATTCATTCATGAGACTCTCTTTCTCTACGATCTGCATCAAATAATCATTGGAGAGTTGACTGAAGTTGATGTAAGAAAGCAATAACTTTAGATCCAATATCCTTTCTTCTTTGTTATGTTTCACCCAATTAAAAATAGCCTTTACCACTAAATCAGGGCTGTGGTTCTTGATGTCGTCTCGTGTCACTACAGCAGTGAGGACCTCCTGAGGCAAATGAAGGAATTCGCTTGATCGAGAGGTTTCTACAAAATTCTCGGTAAGGAATGTAACGATTTTGGACTTCATGTAGTTGTTATTGTATTCGCTCGCGATCTCCCAGATTTCGAGGAAATGTTTATTGGCAAGTGCAGCCAAAAGCAATGAACAACAGTAATTATAAACAATTCCTATTTGTAACTGATCAGCGGCAGACAGCAATGCCTTCACCTCCTCCATTTCCTCATTTTCAATAATAATGTTTCCCGTATAAATAAAATATAAAATCTTCTTCATTGTTTTAGGGTGAATATTCTGAAGATCGACTTTGTCACCAAATGTCTCTTTCAAGTAACTGGTGAACATGGAGTAGAAGAAGGGACTGGAAGCGGCTAAAACCAAACGGTGCGAGGGCAGTTCCTCTCCACCACAAACCAAAATGACATCAGTGAGAATTAAATCTTTTCTCATACTATCAGAATTGGTAGAAAACAAATCCAGCTGTTGATGCCTTGCTTTGTCTTTTTCAGCTGTTAACGAATTTTGGATTTGGACGAATTCAGTCTCGTCTCCACGAGGAACTGAAAAAAAGCAAAGAATTGGATTCATTACAAGAGTTCAATTGAAACAATTTTGGTTTAATATTCTACGAATAAGACTTATCTTTCAATTTTACATTGTTATGTAGCTTATGATATATAAAATACCTTATGATATATAAAATATTTTCATAATAAAGCGATAGATATAAAGTCATTATATACAAAAACAATACAAAAATATTAAAGGCAGACCAGATTTGGTGCTTTTAATGATTAATCTCAAAAGACAATCAGTCAAGTACTTTCAAAAACTGAGAGGATTTGCTGAAAGCAGTACCATAATGCAATTTTTTAAAATATCGTTATTTTGTACAGTGTATTTTATTGCATTAGCTAGTTTTTGGGCCAGTTTTTGGTATTGGATGAAGTTACCCTATCAAAGAATCAGGAAAAATTCTATTTATATTTACATCTCTGCTACTTTGTATTCATCTACATTAAAATTATATATCATTTCTACAATTCTCAATTTCTATATATAACCATCTACCAACCTTCGTTTTTTTAAATATAAAAACAATTTTAAATAAATTTTGTGAGTTTCCCAAAGTCATCAGAATTGTCTACAGAGCAAAGGAATAAAAATTAAAGCAAAAAAAAAATTGGTTGGAAACTTACAAAGATTAGAGCCGACATCGTTTGTTCATCTGTAATAGATAGAGAGAGAGACAACATGGTTTTGCAACCAGCAAACGAAAAAGAAGATAAAGAAAACTTCTCAGACAGTTCTATAACTTTCTTCATTTAAATAGAATCAGAAACAGAAAGAAAAATAGCCAGAGAAATAAGGCAAGAGTTATTAAGAAAATATAGAGATCAACAGTTTCAAGGAGACAAAATGGATTAGTGTAGAGAATTCCTGTCAAGAAACCTCTCTTTGTGTAAAACATTATTAGGCGCTTTCAGTTTGTTAAAAAAAATATGGAAATTGAACAATAATGGATGAAAATAGTCTGAACCGATTAATTAATGTTTTTGTGACAGTTTTTGTGACGAAGAAAAGTAAGTAGGTAGATCCAATAGGAGAGATTCGAATTTGGGGGTGTTTTGTGCTGATGAAATAATGGATCAGAAAAAGTATAATCAAATTCATATTCGACTTGTGTGACAAGTATCATTCGTCTTATTGGTAAAGCTTTTTATTTCTTGTAATCAACATGATTCAGTCTATCTCAATCCAGGATCTCTCCCACATTTTGCCATTGCTCTCTATTTTCTGCCTTTCTCATCCATATTTCTTCAGCTGTTTGGACGCTTTCGTCTTCCATTTAATTGATGAATCTAATTCCTCGTCTCCTTCATAGGGTCTCAGGTCATCATTTTTCTTATCCATCTTGAGTCTTGACATCTCGCAATACCAATAAGATACTGATCTAAATACACCTCAAAACTGTGTAAAGTAATTTAGCTAAAGAAAAGAAAAGATCGGAGTACTTAAAGGCAATACGTGGCCATTCCTTGAGATCTGATGGATAAAAGGCTAACAAAATAAAGAATTCCTCTTATGGGAACTCACAGATTAAGGCAAAAAATTCTCATTGAAACTGTAGTAAAACTAACTCATCAATGCCAGATAAACTGAATTCAGATAAAAGGAAAGAAAATAACTACAATGAATTTCTACTAGTACACTATAGTTAGTTTCTGAAATATTTTTTTTTGCATTAAATACATAATTGCATTGTTTTTGATAGTGTTTCTTTGATACAATCTCCAATGATTGTAAATTACTAGAGAAAAGAGATCTCAAGAAAAAAAACTCTCAAAATAATCACAATCTAATACTTAGTCATTTTTCAGTACTTTCGCACAAAACAGTCAATGTCCAGTTTAAGATACTATATTGCAGTATGGCTACTAATGAACATACTGAAAGTGCAGGCTACGTTGTGACTATATACGCTAACATCCTCACGTCTCATGTCGCAAGTGCTGACGAATGTTGTATTCTACCCTCGCTGCGCAGCTGTAAACAGTATTAGTAATATTCTCGACTAAAGAAAAGGGTTTTTTTGTTTTTGTTTTTTGTTTTTTTAGTGAAACCTTATTTCTGCTCAAACGGAAGAGGAAGTCAAAATGGTCTAACTTTACGGTGTGTGTGAGCACAGAATGAGTCGGTAGGTGAGCACCCAGTAATTTGTTATAATGGGCGTTGTAACCAAGTTCCGAAGTAATGGAAGAGTGTTGCACCAAGGGAATGGTCGTGCCGGACAATGCCAATCATGAACGTGTTTTCAATGAAATTATGCAATCACCACGACGAAGTCAACAGGGAATTAATTTAAAACTGGATATGAATTGACGGTCATTTCAAAAAATTATAAAAACATTGCCTGGTATGAAAAGCTATTATAAAACCTATTATGAAACATTACCTATTATGAAAACACGCCTACTCATACGTGATTCAGGTTGCCCGGCAATTGAAATCGGTTTTATTCTGCGAGGCGTCAGTATTGTGCCACAATCCTTACCTTGCAATGTGTCTTTATTGACAACATCTGGTTCAGAGACGAATCCCACTATCAGTCACGTAAGGGCCCAGGCGCACTGTCAACTTTATCTGCCAAACCGCAAAGGGAGAGCTAGGGGACCTCCTTGCCTCGAGCAGGGCAATAATGGGACGATTATTGTTGTATTGTGTTGCATATTGCCCCTGGGTTTTAGTCAGACCTGGGAGATGGGCCAGTATTGCATTTTCGGAATCAACTTCTGACCCTGCGGCATAAACAAGGGGTTCTCCCTACATCTCACTTCTCCCTACTTTTATTGCCTCTGCGGTTTGGCAACTAAAGTTGACAGTGCGCCTGGACCCTAAAGAGGCGTAGAAACAGGTTCCTTCGGAGAAAGTGCAGGAAGTACCGTTATACAATAAAAAGTGGCAAAACAAAGGGTTATTGAGGCCTTACTTAAGGAGAACGGTTACAGTTAATCAAGAACATTACCTCAATTAGGTTCTGACACCTTTCACTGCCAACCTTAGAAGATTTTGCAGGGCACGGACTTTCTTTCTGTGACCAGTTCTTTCAACAGGACGGGCAACATACCAAACATCACTTACGTCGAGAGCATTTCTACATTTGGCAACATTGCCTTCATAAACGAGGCTATTTAAGTAGCCCCACAGTCAAAATGACAAGGGTTCAGATCGGGTGATTGTGGCCGCCATGCCATGGGAAATGATCTTCTAATTACTCAAAATGTTCGTTATAGTAAGGCTTTAACAGGTAAGTTATGTGAGGGAATGCACCATCTTGTATGAAGATTGTGGTGTCAACACAATTCCTCTGTTGAAGTGACTGAATTACAAAGCTCCAGAACAATTCGGCATATCTGGAGACATTCACAGAACATGTCACTGGCTCCTGTTTTTCTTCAAAGAAGTAAGGACCAATGATGAAGCCACACCAAATCGTTACCTTTGGTGAATGCAATGGAATTTGATGATGAAAGTGTGGATTATTGTCAGACCAAATAGAGCAGTTACGACTGTTTACAACACCTTCAAATGGAAATGAACCTCATCACTCCACAGTATTCGCAAAGGCCATGCATAATTCACAATCAACCGAACAACGAATGTCAAGGCAAATGCTTCCCACATATTAATCACCAGAAATCAATTATTGACTGTCGGATATTTTATAGGATAAAACCTCGAGACATTTCGCAGAACTCTCCATACTGTCGTAGATAGATAGATAACTTTATTTAACTTCGTCGGGGTTTACAAGTTATAGTATTGATTCCAAAGCTTTGTTTCCGCAGCATAATTATTAGTGATTAATTAAATCACAATTTAGGTTTAAATTAAATTTGTTTTTACATAAATCCTCCCGATCTAAATAACTAATTATATATATATATATATATATATATATATATATATATATATATATGTGATTTGATTAATTAAACAAAACAGTAATAAAAATGAATATTAGAACATCTATTTTTCATTTATACATTTACTAAATAAACAATTAAAGGAAGTTAATAATAAATAACCATACACTTACAATTAATTCAATTACAATTAATTCTATATCAATTCCATTTTTTTTTCTTTTTCAATAAATCCTATTATGAATTTACATAACTTTTTATTTACGTACGGTGAGGACAATTAAGCTCTTTCTTTAGTCAATTTCTCGCAATCAAAAATTACATATTCCCAACCCTATATTACTTTACAACCCAACCTACAAAATTGATCTTCTATTTTTTTTTCTAGTATTTACTTTTCCTCCATATGAATCCCATTCTTAACTTCTTTTATATGCATATTTTTAACTTTTGTGCAGATATAGTATGAACCGTTTATTTGCCAATTTAAAAATTTGTAATATTCATTATATGAAGAGTTTTGAATTTTATTATATATTTTTTGCAAAGCTATTTACCAATTCTCTATTTCTTTATTGGATGCCCAGTAATCGGACTCTAAAGCTCTATCTCAATCTACTACCCATCCAGCTTCATTAAATATTTCATTAATCTTTGAGTCCAATTATTTAATTTTCCATTTTTTGTTTTCTCAACCATACCTTCCCAAGATATTCTCGGCAGTCTTGTTAGATTTAAATTCAAAATTCTTTCCAAATAAACAAATGCTCATTAACTTCAAACAAATAAACAAATGCTCTTTTTACTTTTCTCTAATTAGCCATCCATCAATTTCCATTCCATAACTTACTATGATTTTTATCTTTGTTTTCAATAAAAATCTTCTAATTTTGATCTTTTTATTAATTTAATTACTTCCCAAGCCGCTGCAACTCCTTTCTCTTTTCTATATTTCACGTTTTCATTTATGCTGTTTTGTATTATAAAAACCTTCCTAAATATTGATAGTTATTTGCAATTAAAATTTCTTCATTATCCCATACCATTTTTCATTTTTCGCTCTTTTTCCTCCTCTCCTAAAAACAATAATTTTTGTTTCTTATTTATTGTTAGTTTATTAACTTTCGTGAATTCCTTAAGTATCTTAAAATCTTATCTAATTCTGCTTTTATTTCCGCCATTAACACCAAATTATCCGCATACAATAAGCTATAAATTTTTCTTTTCCTATCTTAATTTCTCCCCATCCCTCTTTTAATTTTAGTTCTAGATTATTAATCAAAATTATAAATAAAACGGGACTTAGACCACATCTCTGTCTTACACCTTTATTAAATTTAACTTTTTCTGTTCCATTTCCATTTGTAATTATAGTTTCTTCATATATATTCCTAATTATTCTCCAAACATTACCATTTATTCCTATTTCTTCTAAACATTTTAATAATATCGTCCTATCTAAGGAATCAAATGCCGTTTTAAAGTCTACAAATAATGCATACATTTTCATTCTTTTTTCTATTAGCCTTGTATTTATACAGGTATTTAAAACAAATATTGTCTATTGTTAAATAACCTTTCCTAAATCCTGTTTGATTTTCTTCAATCAAAGTTTTTCTTTTAACCATCTTTCAATTCTTCCTCTTAAAATTTCTCCAAATATCTTAAAATATGTATTTAATAATGCAATTTCTCTATAATTATTCGGATCCCTTTTATTTCCTGTTTTATAAATAGGGATAATTTTTCCATTTCTCCAATTATCTGGTATTTTTTCGGTCTTCCAAATCCAATTCATCCATCGTAAAAATACTTTAATCCCATCTGTAGTCATATTCTTAATAAAATAATTTTGTATTCCATCGGGACCCGCAGCTTTATTCTTATTTAAGCGTTTCAAAACCGACATTAATTCTGTAAATTGACTTCATAATTAAATAATTCTATTTCCTCTTCTACCTTCACTAACTTATTTACAATTTTTTTTCATCCCTTTTTTTATTTTATTACTTTTCTCAATCTTCAAAACTCTAGCACCCTCCAATAGCGTGATAAAATGTTCCTCCAATACATTACTATCTACTTCTTTTTCATAGTCACAATTTCTTAACTTACCTCTGTATTTCTTAATCATGTCCCAAAATTCCTTACCCGTATTAATCCTATCAAAATGTTTTTCTCCCATAATTCTTTTTTCTCTTTGCACATTTTTTTAAATTGTTTATTCAATGCTTTATATTTTTTTCTTTCCTCCATTGTATATTCACTCTTTAACATTTTTTAACTGTTCTTTTACTTTTTTTTAAATCTTTAAGTTCTTTATCACGCCATCCCTTTTCTTCTACATTTTCTTTCCTTTCTCTTATACTATGTACCCCCTCTTTTAATAATTTTGTAAAACTTTCATCAAATGCATTTATTTCATGAATAGATTTTAAATCATTTAATTTTTCTGTAATTATCTGTTTATATTTATTTATATTCTCCCTTGTTAAACTCACTTCCCATTTATAATTCTTTTTCACAGTCTCAACTATATTTTTTCTACATAACCTATTTCTTATTGAGATTGGCAGATGGTCTCATATCCAACAATCCCCTACTTCAAAATTAATATCATTTTGTAAGAATTTTTCATTAACAAAGCATATCTCGATCACTGAGCATCCTGTATCATCAATATAAGTTCAGTTCCTACATTATTATTTTCATAGTTTCCATTTAAAATTTCTAAATTATTTTCTCTTGCCCATTCCATAAGTAATTTTCCATCTTTATTACACACCTTATCCAATGAGTTTCTATCTTCAAATAATAACTCGTCCTCAAAATTAGAATTAATATATTTACAATTTAAATTATCTATGCGCACATTCATATCCCATATAACAATTAGATTTACATCACTTTTTAAATCCTCTGTAATATTTTCATTTAATTTATTTAATAATCTACTTATATCATTATTATAAATAGCAATAATCTTATAGGAGTCTTTTCGTCTCTCCACATTTATAATAATACAATCCTCATAAATCTTTTGCGACACATATTTAATACTCTCTTATTTATTCCTAAACTAATGCCCCACTTGCTCTTCCAAATTTACTTTGTTTACCTGCTAATTTACTTTGATAATCTGCTAATTATCAGCTCCATTCATACCTATTTGTCAATACCTATCAATATTTTCAGCTTTTAACAACCATGTTTCAATTAAAATTATTATATCAAAGTCATTTAACACTTTCTTTGGTTCACTCTTATCCTTTTTCATTAAGCCATTCACATTCCAAGCTAATATCATTGGTACATTATTTTTAACTTTTTCCTTATTGGAATTCTTTTTCTTTTTTCCATTCAGTGGTTGGAATTTGCTTTCTTTCCCTTCATTATTATAATTTCTTGTCCAATTTTTCAGTTTTTAGAACCCTTAATTGTTGATATCCTTCTACGCTTTCTTCACATTGGTTAATTATGATTCCTCGTTTTTTGAGTCTTTTCCTTCACTATTCTTCACGTCTATTTCATTTGATTTAGCCTTTCTCATCCATTCCTCATACGAACATAATTTATCATTTACCTTTAGCTTATTAAAAATAATTTTTGCCGAGTTTCCTTTTCTCCTTTCATATAACATGATTTCTATTAACTTTTTTCTTATTGCTTTAGTCTCTGCTGAAAGTCTCCCCACTGTCGTATGTTCAATTCCCGTGATGCACTACTGCTACCATTTGTATTTGCGATTCCTAGCCTCACTACTGCAGTTACAACTTCATCTGTTCTCTGCAGAACACTTGACTTGCAACATGGTTTTACAGCAAAGGTTCCTGTCTCCGAAAAATCATTTTCAGATGATTAGTAACCACTACATAAACCTTTTAATTGCCGAAATGCCTTAAATGCAGCAGAAGCATTGTTGTTTCATTGATAGAAGAGTTTAACAAATTAAGCGCGATCCAGTAAGGTGAGCTTCATGACTCTTTGAGTTAGTCATGGATTGAAAAATACTTTATAACTTCATTTACAGACGGAGGTTATTTGATAACCTCAACATGGAAATTTCGGGGACAGCAGCGCAACAATTCACCTTTAGCAGCCGAAATTTGAACCATTTTTTTTTCTTTATAAATCGAAACTGCATACTCAAGACAGTATATGTAAGAAATTTGGTTCCGATTCGCCCAGTAGATTTTCCTGTAAAGAGGTCTAAACACCTCCTCTTTAATTTGGATCACCCGGTATTTGGGAAAAGGAATTCAAGCCAATGGGTAACTAGAGAATTACTTTTGTAATGAACATTCGTTGAAGTCAAACGTAACGAGAAAAGATAACAAAAAGTGAGTGTTTCAACTCTTTTGAAGATATAAAATGTCGCTTTACACCAGGGATGCACAACCTTCGGAAGTCTGAGGGCCAAAATTTTTATAAAAATTCTGATGGAGGGTCGCTGCGTCCCATTCTCCATCTCCCCAATGCTTACTACAAAAAGGTGGACAAAATAATATGAACACCTGCGAAACGACATAAAATCTATATTAGTAGAGTGTTGGCCATCCTTCGCCTGAATTACAGCTTGTATCCGAAGTGGGATGGATAAATAGAATTCATGCACAATGTTCCTGGGCATACGCATCCATGATATCTAGTTCAGAAAGTGTGGAGGGAGATAGAAACTTAGCATGCACTTTGACCTCCAAAATACTCCCTCAAAGGTTCGATTATGTGAAGATCAGGAGACTGAGGAGCCCAGACGAGATGTTCTACTTCATATTTCTACTCATCGAACCATGCTTGGACACATCGAGCAATGTTAATGGGGCGTTGTCGTCTTAGAACAGAGGAAACAGTGTGTGTAGCATAGAAAGGAGATGATCGCCCAGAATGGTGAGATAATGATGTGCTGTAACCTCTTATGCAGGAATACAAGCAATATATCGTATCCCACACCATCACACTGCCCCCTCCAAGCTCAATAATAGGAAGAGACAAGAAAGGTTTCTGCTTCCAAACATAAACACGTCTGAAATAATGTAAAGATAGATTCATCAGACCAAATGACTTGTCCTCACTGATGTTGTATCCAGCGTCTGCGCTTGCGGCACCATTGCCGTCGCTTCAATCGCATTTCGTGGTGTCACCAAGGGTTTTGAAAAGCCTATATGCGATGAATGTGCGCAGTTTCCGTTGGATAGTTTTGGAGTCCTGTAGATGGATGTTCATCTCGGACGTTATTTGCGCTCCAATGATTATGCCTCTTTCGAATTCAGAGGTTTAACATAACGCCGTTCCATTGTTTGCACAAGTTCCACATGCAACCCACAACGACTGTTTGTGATCGGCTGATATCTCTGCTTTCTCAGTCACTAGATGGGAGATGTCTACTCTAGATGGCGTGGCTCTGCAAATGAAGCATGACCCATTTTTATGTGGGTGTTCATATTATTCTGTCAACCCCTGAATTTTACTAATTAATGATTTGATAATGTCATTTGATAATCATATTAATAATACATGTAATTTACATAAACGTCTTTTTAACAGTGTCTTTTTAACAGATTTGACAGTGTCCTTTATAATAATAATAATAAATTTAATCTACTAAACTCCAAACTATCAAATAATGGGCTAGTTGAGTTTCATACCAACATTCCAACCGAAGAGTCTCAGACAGTTGATGTTGCAAGTTTTGACACTTTTCAATGTATCTGTTGGCATCAATGGAAAGGCTCAGATTTAATTTCAGTTTGACTCTACCCCTGCTCTACACGAACATTCATCTTAACAGGGAATTTTCACTGAAATAATTTTCTCTCTCAGGAAGTCTTGTTTCGTGGAATCATCATGTTTCTTGGCACAACGGAACCAATCGCTCTATTTCAGAGATAGATCGTTTCTTAAGAGCATCTTCAATTCTTTCAATTCACAGATTCCAGATTGGTTGTCAGCTGAAATCAATCCATGATTATTACTTCAACATTTTATGAAAATGGCATCCATTGATTCAAATACTAAGGATCATTTGCATTCTTCTATAAATGATTAACTTCTCCTCTTAGCCCGCGCGGTTGCCGTTGTCGCTAAGACATTGGCCTCTTTGAGTACCGAGGTTCGCTTCTCCTATGAGTTTTGTGATGGTGGACGATCCGCGCTGGGCAGGTTTTCTCGGGGTTCTCCCATTTCCCCTTCACTTCTCCCACCATTCTTTCTCAGTCTTTCTCTCCGTCTGTCCTTTCCGTGGGATGACACAATAGATCAACGATCGCGGTTCTCGGCTTACCTCCCACCCACACTCATTACAAGTTCAATTTCATTAAAAGATTCCATGAAAATGATTTCCTGCCTCTAATTCGTTAAAATCTCATCGACGAAGACCATTCCGGAATTATTCCAGAGTTTATCAAAACATCTACGATTAAACTAATGTTTTGTGATTGAGAAAGAGATATTAACCTCAGCAATTAACAAGAATTTGCATTTTAAAATGCATATGTTAGTTGGTAGAATGTTGTGATTTGAAAACACTACAAATTTTTTTTCAACCAAAAATTTAAAAAAATTCATCCTGACTTAATTTAAAACCAGTGTCTTCAAAACAATATTGAAATGTTTAAAGAATAAATTTTCATTTGTTATCTTTTTATTTTTTAAAGAATATTCATAATCTCAAAATACTTATCTCTTAAACGTTTATCACTTTAAAAAAAAAATCCGGCTTTTTAAAAAAAAAACCTTAATTAATGATAAAATTAAAACAATTATAGCAAATTCAATTGTCAACTGAGTTTTTATCTTTTGAAAAAAAATGAAATTTCTTGTCACTTGAAATGACGACAGTATTTCATTCCTTGTTTAAACGATTCAATTCAATTTTGACACGAGGCTTATTTCTTGGGCCACTTTTTAATAAGATTATTTTGGTCCTCTCAATTCCTACTATGGAATGGTTAACTGAACCTAACTCTGTTTCAATTGTCAGTATTTGGAAAAAGAAGTTAATTTCTGAATCCGATCAAAGTCTAGCGTTGAAATTAGGCTTCAAAGAAAAATGTTGCTTTTTGGTTTTGTTTTTATTATAACTTTGTCGTGTTCTACCATGGATTTAAAACATTATATTGAGAATAATGATTTAATATCGTCAAATTCCGATAAAATGAATTACGTTGTTCTTGTTTGTTAGTTTTAAGAAATTATTAGAAGTAAAAGAAGATGTTACAAACCTCCGACTATTAAGTTCTGTTCCATTGAAACGTTGTCTCCATTCATTGTATTTTCTCTTGAATTTATTGCCTCTATTTTATAAGATTGAGAAAATGTTCAATTTTTTTGTTCACTTTAAGCAGCGTTATGTTGAATTTTATGAATAAATTGATAAACCAATAAAGAAATAGGTTTTTATCTCCGTTTTCTTCTTCTATATTCGTTTTCCAAATTATCTTCTAATTATCAACCGCGTTTAATTACACCATTTGTTATCAATAATGACAGCAGGGCAAGGCTCTATCGCGTTTTTTTTCCGCGAGCTTTTTTTATGAATTAATGTTTATCTTTTGTTGAAAACTTGATAAAAAAACCACGTGAACTTTATTACATTGGAAAAAAAAAACTAGGGTTTTAATATTTGCAAGTAAATGTCGATAATTTTTCTATCCAGTTTATTAGAATGTAAGTAGAAAATATTTTTTTATTTTTTACTAATCATGCGAAATTTTACTATTCCGTTTGAACATTTTTGTTCTATTTTTGTCCATTTGTCTGTTTGTCTGAGCATTTTTGCTGAATGCGTTTCCATAAAATTTAGACCGTAGCTTATTTGTAATCTGATTTCAAGCATTTTAATCTTCACCCTTCCAACGCTGACCTTTGTTCAAATGGCGAGGCTGATTTTTTAAAATTTGGTAAAAATGCTTATTTCAGCTGAAAACATGATTGAACCAACCACTACTGTGCGATGTTCGTAATCAGAATTCTATTTATTTATTTTTTAATTCTCATCTTAAAACCAACCTGACTTTTCAATATGATGATGTTTCTCTAGCGAAGCTACCACCTTACGCTTTAATGGTCTGTTTGCTTTTGGTTCGTTTGTTCGAATTATTCTCTTTATGTTTGGATGAGTGGCATAGCGTCGTTTCCCGTTTTAAAAGTAAGTAAAAGAAATAGAAATAATCTCACAATTAAATGAAAATTAAGTAAAATGAATATTGTTTTTACACAAATACTCTATTTGTACGATAGAGAGAATAATAGGACTCCAGTTCGATGAGCTCTCACTTCTCTCATGCTAACAACCTCCAGACGCCAGCCAGGGGTTGGCGTAAGCCTAGCATGCAGCTGTACAGCGAGGAACGGTGCGAAGCTGTCTTTCCTGTAGGCATGCTGTAGCTTAGATTTCTCCGTCGCTGGCGTCAGCAGTCCTTCTCTTGGTTACCTACTGCAACCCAGAGTAAATAGCCAAATAACTGATAAATTTAAATATCTAAAATGGTTACCAATACAAAATAAGTCTTATATAAGTCTTAAGAAAGTATTTTACAGAAAATCACTATTCTTGATGTAAACATAATAGGAACTTACAGCTGTATAGATCCTTGGGTGAGGAAAATGCCGGAGTGGGAAAAAGAAAAGGCTCTGTACAGTATTATGACCCACTCCTCCTTCAGAAACAAACTATTATGAACTTACTGTTTTCGACATTGATATTATAAAGTTGTTGTTTTTTTTCCTTATTTGTTAGCTTTTTTTTTCCTTTTAGTTTTTTTTTTAATGTTTATCAGTCCCATTAGAACTGCATACCTGTGGTATAGGACTGAGAAATTTAATCTATTCATCTTAAAATTAAAATTAATAGTTATCAATATAACAAATAGTTAATCAATTTAAATATAAAATATACTTAGTTCTTAATAAATAATTTTCCCATCCACAACATCAGACATTAGTTGCTGTTTTATTTGTTTAAATGTTAAAGTTTCATTTAGATTAGTATTTAGTTGACTAAAAATTTTGTACTTCACCCAATTTATTAATCTATATCCAAAGTTATTTTTAATATTTTCAATTTTAAAAATGTTATACCAATTATATCTAGTTTTCAATTCCAATTGTTGAGAATTCCTTTCTCTACATACATCATATTAATTCATGATCAAAATTTAGTATACAAATTTTTCATTTATTTTTAATATTCTATATTTTTTTCTTATTCATAAATGTTCCTTTTTTGGTTTTGGTTTAAAATTAGTGTAAACATTATTAAATATTTTCATAGTTAGTTTATTAATACTTTCCATTTGCTGTTTATTGATGTAAACCCAACATTCTAGTCCATAATTTAGTAGTGAATCTACAAGAGACTTGTAGATTATGAGTTTTTGCTTAAATGGGAATGTCATCTTAATGTGGTAAAAAATTTATTTATTATTTATTTATTTATTTATTTATTTATTTATTTATTTATTTATTTTCAATATGTATCAGTATTAATTAAAACCTTGGATTGTAATTCACAGCCACCGTATTTCGCACAAAGAGAAAAATTGAAAGAAATATATTAATAAGTTTTCATAATAAATGAGATGCTTCTATAATAAAATCGAACTAATGTAATATCATGTAATTCATTTCTTCCAAGGTATTGCAAACGGAATTTTCTGCTGTTAATTTCATCTTCTTTCATCGACCACATGCTGCTATAATAAACATTTGTCTAATCTTATGGAATAAAGGGAATTAGTTAATGCTTATTATTATTATTATTATTATTATTATTAGGGTTTTGTTCTGAAATTATTAACCAAACATGTTTTTAGTTCGCCCGCGAATTTTGATACCTGGAGATTTTCAATAAAATAAAAACAATAAAACTGACATTAAAAAAAAAGTAAATTTTAAATATTTTTGCAAAATATTTTAGTAATGTATCTGTAAATTTCCTAAAATTAGGACATTACTCTTAATTATCGAAGATACTTAGAGTTCTGGAAGGCCATTTTGAAGTCATTTCACGATGGTTGTTGCTGAATTCATTTCTGATTTTCTTTAGTCTCGAGAAGCAACAGTCGTACTAAATATTCAACACGACTGATGAAAGTCTGTCGGATTCAAGTCGGATGTCGGTTTGTCGGTATTTTAACGTAATTTTCTAAAGCGACTCCTCGGCGTAATTTAACTTATGAGCAGCGATGTCAGTTGAAAGACCAACGCCGAGTTTGTCAATTAAAGAGGCAGGTAAACATCGAGAAAGAAATCGAACCCCACCCCAACAGAAAGCCCTGATGCTCACCATTAGAAAAGCTTACGATACATCACTGGGAATGTATTACATCTAAACTAAGAGAATTCAAACTTATTCTTTTTGTTAAGTGATTTGGAATGTTTTGAGAGGCCGGTGTGATTATTGTGAGGTTGTCTCCAATTGCGTCCAAAGAAAGGAAAAAAAAAATCAAGCATTGTAATCATTTGAAACAGAATATTCGAGAAGATCTTTGACCGCCTGAGCACAGCGACCGTAGTGAAGCCTTTATCGACTAATAGTTATCCGTTCATAGAATTTAAAAACTGTTGCAATTTTTATTTCAAAGGTTTTTTTTTTTTTAAGGAAATTATCTTTTTATAATTGAAACCTGAAAAAAAAAAGGAAAATAATGAGATTTTCCTTCATTCATGCTTTGAGCCACGGGAATCTGAGAATTGTTTCGTTCTTGTTGAGAGTCGTCAGCCAGATTTCCCCATTGACGATCAACTCAAAGGCGTGAAATTGATCATCAATGGATAAATTTGGTTTATGAGTAAGTCGTAAAGTAAGGATTCACTGTTTCAATAAATTTGAATATTTTATAATTACTAATGAGCATTTTATTAATACTCCAACATTAATAACATTAAAGAAAAATTTAACGTGCTGTGAAATTTGTTTAAGGAATATAAGAAAAGAAAATGAGAAACAGCACCTGAACAAAGAGGGAATGGCTTCCACTAATTAGGTCTTGCCTTTCTGATTTGGTTTAGGGAAGGCGAGGGTTGGGCTGATGAGTCCGTAGAAGGACGAAACGGCCGTACCCAACTCCTTCCCGAAATCTAAAATCAGAAAGGCAATTTCCTCTTTTTTCAGGTGCTGTTTCTCATTTTCTTTTCTTATATTCCTTAAATTAATAACATTAATTTACGAAATTTTACAATAACAACCAGATTTCATTTGCTCCTTGGAAAATGAAAGAGTCAAGCTATTTGTCATTGTTAAATATCCTCTTACACTGCTTTATTCGTTCATTATTCCTATTACCTACAAATTTAATCACTAGAGACAAAAGAATCAACCAGCAACGGTAAATATAATACAGAGTGTTTCAGCGGGATGTCTCACTTTATACTTCATATTCTATCTTGTACTCCTATTAAATTAAATTAGAAAACTCCATCTACGGATAAATTTCATTTTATTAAAGGTGATATTTCGCGGAGAATACCATCTTCCCGCTTTTTCAAACCTTTTTAATACCTTTTTGGTATTCTCCGCGAAATATCACCATTAATAAAATGAAATTTATCCGTAGATGGAGTTTTCTAATATAATTTAATAGGAGTACAAGATAGAATATGAAGTACAATTATCTAAGAAGAAGAGAAGAATATTTTTTGAAATAACAGGAGTTTATTACTTCCAACATGAGAGAAACAGGGAAGTTTTTTCAGAAGATTAAAGAGGTAAATGGCATGATACAGTATAATAATATCAAAATGTCTGTATCGTGCAAACCAGTGAATGCAATGGAAGTTAATCTTTGTTATTTAAAAAGGTTTGAAAAAGCGGGAAGATGGTATTCTCCGCGAAATATCACCATTAATAAAATGAAATTTATCCGTAGATGGAGTCTCACTTTATAATTTGTTACATCTTTTTGGCCGTTGGTAACGGTTCGCTAAATGTACAAGTTTTCTTCAGATGGCATCGATGTGGCTGATTGTCTTGTGTTAATTCCCCCGTTCGCGCCAAAGGCTGTCGACAGAGTGCAGCAGTGCCATTTATCTAGAAGAATTTCTGGCTTACCAATTCCGTTACTGCCATACAAAGGGCTTACCCGTGCGAGTAATGTATTCATGATAGTCCAGACCGAAAGACATTCTAACATATGTGGAGAAGCTGGACAAAACAGGTTCTCAGGGAGAAGGGAAGCGCAACGCCGTCAAGAGTACCACAGTGTGCAGATCATGTTAGTGAACGGTTTCTTCACTCCCCTGTGGTGCAATTAGAAGACATCGAGCTTACACAGAGGTAACTTCCAGAGGTAATTTCCATTACATAAACACCATCCGTATTCTTAAGGGGTCGACATCTTGGTCTTTCAGACCAAGAAGACATAAGTATTTGTTCTTTTCCATTCAAAAGAAAGAAAGGAGAGATGACTTAAATAAACTGTTTCTCAAGAATTCTCGAGAATTTTTTTGGAATTTTCTATTCTGTTCCTTTTATGTCACCCAAGAACGTCAAATGTTTAAGCAACGATGGTCATGCTCAATGTTCTTTATGTTTGTAGTCTCATAAACATCACAAACTAAGTGAACTTCTTAGGCAGATGTGTTGCAAATGTTTTCCAGTGATTTGTATGCCACATCTGCATACGTTCTGGGAAACTCCAAGCAATGTATCATAAACATTGCATCATATATATGACAGCATGTACCTCCAATGGATTCTCTTTACTTGACTGTTTGTAGGCATCTGCAGCGAAAACTAAAGAACGGAATGAAACCAAAATTCAAATATAGTCTATTGAGAGCATAGGGAGATGAATTCTGCAAAAAAAAAAAAAAAATAGTACCAAAAGTCGCTGATAGGAGAAAATTTGGCACTGTCGGAACCAGTAAATTTGTGAATAATTACAATGAACGCACGCAAAAAGGATTATGAAAGTTTATGAACATATAGTACAGTAATGAATGGAGTTTGAGACTCACAGAAAACGTTCTGAAACAAAACAATAATCTTTAAACAACAAAATTTAATCATCAATTGTTTGTTAACAATCTGTTATCAACATTACCGACATTAATCAATCATTAGGGTCCTCTGGACCATGTGCAACATTTTCAATGTGCTGACCTTTTCTTGTGTACAACATATTGCATTCAGCGTATGACGTTCTCTACTGCTGCGAGTAAAGTGTCAGTATGAATATTTGTAACAGCCCGTCGTGTGTTATCTTTCAACGAATGCAAGTTTGTAACGCTAACACTAAATACAATGGATTTCAGGTACCCCTACAACCAAAAGTCACATGGGGTCATGTCCGGGGAACGGGGCGGCCATTCCATCGGAAACTATTGACTGATAACTCTCTCATTCCCGAAATGCTGGCGTAACAGGTTCTGTGCTGCACGAACAATATGTGGTAATGCTCCATCTTGCATGTAACATGTCGCGTGTGAGCATTTTCTTTGTTGCAATTCAGGAATGACAAACGTTTGCAGCATTTGAAGATATCTCTCTCCATTACTGGTACAGGTAACAGGACCTGTAGGAGTCATAGTCTCAAAAAAGTATGGTCCTAATATGAACTCTGCCGTGAATCCACACCACACAGTTACTTTTGGAGATTGCAGTGGCACTTGATGAATCACTGAGGGACGTTCACATGCCCAGATTCGGCAGTTTTGAGTGTTGACTGACCCATTCAGATAAAAATGAGCCTCATCTCCCCACAATATGTTCCAAGGCCAATCATTGTTGATATCCATTTGGGCAAGAAATGTTAGCGCGAAAGTCAGGCGCTTATCATAATCTATAGGTTTTAGTTCTTGCACACAACTGATCAATATGGATTGAAATGCAGCATTTATCCGTAAGATTTTCCAGACAGTCCCATAAGGGATATCGGTTTGGCGAGCTATTGCACGAGCGCTTGGACCCCTACTAGTCCCTGTGTTGTCGAACACTGCAGCGGCAACATCTGTTACTGTGTTGTCTGATACTGGTTTTCGTCCTTTGCCGGCTCTCACTCCTAGCGATCCAGTTTCCTCGAATTTATGAATCATAGCTCGCAGTGCTACAGCAGACATTGGACCTTTACATAGGTTAGGAAGCCTTCAAAAGTCCCTAAGAGCCGCCGCTGCATTGCACTCTTTAGTGTAAAACAGCTTTACAATTAACGCACTTTGAGGTAAGGTTGGCCGCATATTAAGTACAACTCAACAGTCAATCGACAAACTGCTTGACTGAACGTTTGCTCTTCCCTTTTTAAAAGGACTGAGTAGCGCTGCTATCACTTCTGCACTAGAAAATTTGCATAATCTACGTTTAGAGTGACAGCAGCGCCGAATTTTCTCATATCGGGGACTTTGGTACTAATTTTGTTTTTGCAGAATTCTTCTCCCCATGCCCTCAATAGACTCTACCTGAATTTTGGTTTCATTCTGTTCATTAGTTTTCGCTGCAGATGCCTACAAACAGGGAAAGTTATTTTATGGCCACCTTGTATATACGTTTTTGGGCCAACGTCCTATAGATTTCGTGATATTCCGCGTTATTTTCAGCGATTTTCAAGTATTGTCTTATTAGCTCACTGCTGTCGTAAGACTAATGGTATGGTGCTAACCTGCAAATCCAAGGTTCCCGAGTTCGAGTCCACTGCGGGATGGGATGTATTTTTTTTTCCTTTTTACTTTCTTTTTTGTTTGTTTGTTTTTTGTTTTTTTTTCCTTTTTTTTTATTTTTTGCCTTCTTTCTTTATGAGAACGTAAGTTCTTTCCGTTTGTGTTATGAATATTTGACAGAAAACTAATTTACGATTAGAAGTAAATAAATAATATTCTCGTTAACTTTGGTTTTTAATTAATTAGTCACTTAATTAACTAAACTTTTTTTTCTTATCATGTTGTATTGGTACTCATTTACTGTTTGTATTTAAGATTATTTCAATTGTGCTGTTAAGTTTTTATGTAAGAGTTTTAAATGTAATACTTCACTAACTGAATTTATTTATTTATTATTTATTATTTATTTTTTATTATTATAAATAAACCAAAGTTAGTATTCTCGTTAAATTTGGTTTTTAATTAGATGAAATTTAATTCAGAAAAAAATAAAGTAAGACGTATACTGTAAATAATTACTTAAGTAACCAAACTTTTTTGTAAAATGCTAATACTCATTTTATAAAAAAAAAAAGGTTACAAAAAAAAAAAAAAAAAGTTTTTTTTTTTTTAAGAAATGTTTTGCTAGGCAGTGCTCTGACAGTTTTGCTCATTATATGGAATTAAGAGTTAATATATAATAAATCTTCTTGCTTTTTCTTTCTCAAAGCTGAAAAGACATCTTTCTAATAACTAATTAATTAAACTAATAACTAATTAATGAGACTATTAATTATAATTAATTACACTAAGTAACTAATTAATGGAATACCAAAGTTAACGAGAATATTATTTATTTACTTCTAATCTTAAATTGGTTTTCTGTCTAATATTCATAACACAAACGGAGAGAACTTACATTATCATAAAGAAAGAAGGCAAAAAAAATTTTAAAAATTGGAAAAAAAAAAAAAAAAAATGAAATTAAAAAAAAAAAAAAAAACATATATCTCTTCCCGCAAACTCAAACCCTTCATGGTCCGTGCACAGACGGATGCATTTTCAGGTCCGTATGCTCATTTTCCCTAGCATTTGTGGCTTCAGCCATGAAGGCATTGCGCACGGCAATATGCAACTCGCCGTGCTGGCGTGGCCGTGCGGTCTAGACGGCAGGTCTGCCGTTGCGACCACTGTGCCAGTTCCCGGGTTCGAATCCCGGTCGTGGCATGGATCTTTCTTTCTTCTTCTGTTTCTCCTTCTGTCCGTTCCCGTTTCTTTACCCTGGCAGTTAGGGTTAAAATGCATCTCCCAACCCGCAGTTGAAAGTCAGCGTGGGAGATTAGACTTTCATCCCCCGAGACAGTGAGCTGTCTGAGGGAGGCCTTTGTCCAGCAGTGGGCTGCTAAAGGCTGTTAGATAGATAGATAGAATCTGCAACTCAGCGTTGGAAACATACCGCTGTTTACGGACTTCCTGTTTAATTGTGTGGCGTGGTGAGATCTGAGCTGTTTGGTGGCCATGGCAAAGGTGAAGGAAAGTTCTCAGACCAATCCATCTGTTTTGTAAAAGCTCATCAAGGCGCAATTGCACTCTCAAGGCGAAATGAGCTGGTGCTCCGTCTTCTCGAAACCACACAGTGTCAGCTACGCCTTTTAACTGGAATTCAGGCAGCAACCATTCGTTATTCACATGCACGTAAGTCGCCTGATCACTGAGCGATTAAAGAAACGGTCCAAGCAGATGTTCTTCAGTTACCCTCACCCAAATCAGGTAGATTTTGTTCGTGAAAGAAATATGGATTTTTCTTTGACCAAAAATAAAAGTTCCGATCTTTCGAACTTCGATAAATAACACATTCATCACTAAACAGAAGTCTTAGTTGATCTTCTCTTGCTGGGAAATGTTAGAGAGGCAGGCCGTGTTAAATCCACATCTAATAGCTCATCATTCCCTGATAACGGGCGAAAAGGTTTCACTTTCAAATCCTGTCGTATGTGGCCTCTCATGGTTGACCGGGGAATATTCAATTCGGCAGTACGCTTGCGAGTCGACTTCACGGGAGATTGCATTATGGATTCTTCCATAGCACCACAGGTTTCCAAACGTGTTGACGTCCGATATGAATCCTAACGTAAAAGTCTTCTGTTCCCGTGCCAATAATGTTCTGTTGGATGGTGGCGTCTTCCGAACCGCAGCTCAAAATTAGTAATAATTTGTGAAAGTGTTTGTCCCATATGTTGTCGTTCGTGAATCCAAACTGCAGTCACTGAACACTCTTCAATCGAGAATCTGCATAAATCATCACTGCTTGCTTCTTTAATTATTACTATTATTCGATTACTTCCGTGCTGTCAATATGCATCGATTGTTTCATTGTTATTTCATTGCTCGCTGATTGACTTATTTCCAGAAACATTTTATATACGATTTCTCGATTGCATACATTTAGATCCAGAGGTATACGGATTTTTCGCTTCTCTGTATAAGACGAGGTTTGACTCAAAAAATTGAAAAGAATTCGAAAAATTGTTCAATGCTTTCATGATTTTCAGAACATTCTTGTTGTTTCTGCTGAGCCTCAAGCATTGAAGTCCGCTTTCTTGCCTTAAAGATGTGAAAATCCACTGAACTCCAACAAGTGAGTCACAGTACTGTTTTGCTCCTGATGGACCTTGTTTTCATTCATCTTGCTTTGGCGGAATCAGAAGTAAAAAAAGATTGTGATGCCACCAAACCTTGATGCAGCATCTTTATTTATGATTTGTTCTAGCGCCATGTCCACAAGGACACAAGAAAAAGAGCAGCTTGATGGATAAAGAGCCTTGCTTTAGAAAGAGCTGTTTTTGCCCCTAGGCATATCTCTTCGATGTTCAAAAGTTTTAGGAGATATACTGTCAAACAACAAGCGTTATATGCACAGAAATTGGGACACATTTTATATATGACCTGTATGTACATATCAATTAGTCCTGTACGCTTGACAGAAGAAAACTGTAAATTTTTCACGAAATCCCTGTATATTTAAAAATCCCCAAGTTAGTCATTAAAAACGACAAAATCGTACACATTACATTAAACTTTGTAATAATAATTTTTTTTCAATTCAATCAAAATTAACTCGCTATGATTAACCAGTAACATTTTACAGCCGTTTTAATGCTGAATGTAAATATATCGTGGCGGCCATATTGATGACGACATATTTCACATCCCCACAACTGATTTTTACTGAAACTGCCTTTTTTGTTTCCACAAGTGGTGGGCGTATTCACAATGACGCTTTTGGCATTTCTAGGGGAAATAAATGAGACCTGTCTCTTGGACTCGCTTGCCTTAACTTCCTGGGAACCAACATGAAAATATTCTATTGTCAGACGAAGTTGGAATATCCTGGGACCATCTGGATTTCGAATTCTACTAAAATTCGATCATTGTGTCATAGATGCATATTTCATAAATAAAGAGATTTTTGTGTGAATTTTATTTTTATTAATTGTTTTTGATATAATGATATGGAATTTGAAATTTGAAGAATTATAACCATTAAATAAAGTAAAAAAGCAAGTAATACAATTTTTATTATCTATGAAAAATACATTTGATTCTTAGATGCTAATTATTACTTTTTCTTATAACTGTATTATTTTAGCAATAGACCAGTGACAGATAATCTGAACTTTAATACATTTTTTTTTGCGCATCTATCTATATTTAGATTTTTATTGTTTTGGGGATAACAACAACAGTTCCCTTGTTCTCATCTCCTAAGCTGATATGAAATTTCTCTTACGCAGGTGAGATATTTTTTTTTAGACATTCATTCGTTATTTATACTTATTATTTTAATATGAAACGATCAGAAAATTAATAAATTTATTAAACAACTAAATCAAGATATAGATATCCGCCATTGAACATCCTGGTTGTACTTTATCCAATAGATGTGAATAGGAGTTCGTATAAACATTAAACAAACCTACATACTGTGCAATTACACTAAATTACCGTACTACAAAGTAATATAGTATTGCCGTATAGTAAATATTTTTTTATATTAATATTTTCGTTAATAACCAAAGATTTACGTGCACACTTATTGTTCATGATCAAAAATTAAGCACATTGATAATATCACTTGTAATATAATTGATGACATTACAAATAATCAAATGCTTCGTGACGCAGTCGAGACCACATTATCAAGCTTAATAAGCTTTTATTTGCGTACTAGTTCCAATGGGCATGTGCTGGCAATCTGTACTGAATCGGAGTCGTTTCCATCAAGAGTTAGGGACAACGTGCTTTTGTTTACACACGCAGTTCAAGCAGCAGCCGCAGGATGGCAGGCAACGCATTCCCATTCCACGCACCTTATCTGCGCATCAAGGGTTTCCCAGGGGCTCCTTGATCACATGACGTTTAAGCTGAACACGAAGCAATACCTTATATTTTCCATTCTTTAACTGTTGTATTAAGCTTGATAATGTGGCCTCGATTACAGTGGCGGCTCATGGCTATGAAGTTAGGTGAAGAGCTAGTAGGAAAATAATTATATTATAAATTTTATATATATTATTTATAATATTTAATATAAAATATTATAATAACTTTCTTCTTATCTTCGTCTTTCCAACGTGAAAATGATGTTTCAATAAAACACACACTATATCTTAAACGGGATTCATATTTAAAACAAGCGCGCTCCGATAGAATTTTTTCACTGGAAGAAGAGAGCATATAATATCTTTGGAACTTCACCCATGGCCTCGCTCTACAGCGTTTGACGTCACGGTTGTCATAGCAACCATCGCCTCGGTTGGCGATCTAAGCTCCGCCTTTGAGGTTGAAAAACTGAAAACGAGGCCTACTTCACTTGGTTGGTCAGAATCGCACGCACTCGGTGCCAGAACTCGACGGCGCGGGACTTACAAAATACAAAAATACGTTTCTATTAAAACCAACATACGTGATAAGGAAAATAAATTTTTCCTTTTAATAATTATTATATTATAAATAAATAATATTATTTTATTATAAATAATTGGTGAAGTGCCACTTCACCTACTTCCCCTGAATAGCCGCCACTGCTCGATTGTGTCACAAAACATGTCGCATTTGATTATTTGTAATTTCATCAATTAAATTACAAGTGAAATTACCATTGTGCATTGGCTTTATTTTTGATCATAATATTTTCGTTTTTTGGACTCTTTTAAACTTCTATCTAAAACCTTTACTAAAAACCACACTAATGATTATGCAATTAAAAACTGTATGCACTATATTTCTTTTTAATTTTCAAACTTTTTAATTTTTTTTAATTTTATTTTTAAGTTAGTTTTATATATATATATAAAGGTTTTTTACTCTATGAGACCAGGAATGTACATGCAAACGGACGTTAAGCGGAGCATATCTGTACTTTTTTTTAAATAAATGTGTTGTTGGAAACTTCATCATATTTTGCTAAAGCAATGGACCACTTGAGGATAGGCGGGGCTTCGTAGTTCCAAAATATCCCACCAGTCTACTTTTTGGCTTGTGGGATAAACAAAGCCATGTGCTTCGCTTGAACCCTAGTAGATATAGAGGCTGAACTAAAAGATTTGATTTGGATGCAACGATTGTAAGCCTTCCAAAATTTTCAGATTGGATGTAGAGTTGATTGTCGTCTATTGAAGAAGACGACAGCAATATATTTTCAAAGAAGGATATAATTTAATGGACCACTTGAGGATAGGCGGGGCTTCGTAGTTACAACATATCCCATCAGGCTACTGCTTCGCATGTGGGATAAACAAAGCCATGTGCTTTGTTTTAACCGGTGTTGATATAGAGGAAATATTATATTAAAGAAGGATATTCCAAGCATTTTTACAGAATTATTACAATAAGGATCTGCACAGTAACGAACCATCTGTCTTGAAATATCAAAAATCGACGATTTTTTAAGTAATTCACACAAAGTTATATGTTTGCTTATCCCACAAGCTCTCGCCGCATGTCTTACACGTCATACATGACGTCGATAGGGGCGTAAACCTCAAGTGGTCCATTGAATCAGTTGTTTTGTACACGTTGAAACTTCAGTAGTTTAAACTTGGTATGTTTAAAAGTTCCACCTTTGACGAAAATTCGGATATTGTTTCAAAATCTTACTTGACTTTCAATTTCTGGAAAAATTTCAATTTTCATAAATCATCCTAATTATTCAGAAACTTAAATATCCTGTTAAAATTAAAACTAAAGAGAATATTTAAATGTAAAAAAAAAACACCAGTCTCAGAATTGACTTCCAAATTTCGAGCTCAGCGAGGACCTGAAGTGATCATGCGAAGAAAAGTCCAACTGCAAATTTGAATATTAAAAAAAAAACACTATTTCTGAAGTATTCAAATACCTTCAAATTTCATTAACAGAGAGGCGCAATGTGTGAATTAATTAAAGAAGAATAAAATTCGTACTCAAGTGTAAAGATAATGTAAATTAAATCTTTAGTTGAATTATACATACGTTGAATTTGGAATTTCAAGGCTCAATAAGCCAGTCACCCCTGCACTCAGATCTTCCATTGCCAATGTCACTAAAAGCTTTTTGGGGAACAATGAAGTTCAACATAATCTCAGTCCATTAGAAATCGAGGTGATGAGACATTTTAGGAATAGCCTCGACATCATAGCGATGAAAGCGGACATATAAACAATTCAAACATTTGTATGTAACAAAGCGTGAAAAAGGAAAACACAAATGTTTTTCCGAAAATTCGCTTTTCATTAAATATATTTTAAGATTTTTGAAAGTTGGCGATGTATTTTATTTATTAATTATGCAAGTAAACAGAAAGGAATTAAGGAAGAAGTATGGATTTAAAATCACCCCAATTCCAATATTCCTCCGCAAAGGACTCTCCAGTAAACCCTCCCACCTTGTGCCGTTGATTGATTGACTTTTATATTTAGGCAGTTGCATTAGTTGATGAAATTCATTAGTAAACGGCTGTTTGAGTCCAGCCGAAATGTAATTTTATTCTTTTAAATGTGTTAACATAACTTTTTAATTAGTGTGTTGGCTAAATCTTTTTTTAATAGAATATCAATTTTGCACACGGTTCTCATTTACAACTGAATTTATAACAAAACAAAAAGATAGAAAACTGTGCTTTTTGAGATTTAAGACGATGTGAAATCTTCCTCTTTTTGGAGAAACAACTTTTTTAATTGTTACCGGTTGAATCTCCCTCTATTAGAATCGAATGACCTCCTTCTATATTATCTACTGTTCCAGTGAAGCCAGAAGGAGGCTTGGAACAGACATAAGTACTGAAGTAGAGTCAAACCATCCGCACAGGGGCTTCCTCAAGAAGAAACAACAAAACCAACAACTCCGCCACTTGGGAGTCTCTTCCTACTATAGAAGAGAGAAAGGTCATGTGCAGTGGTCTAACGGCCTCCGTTAGGAAAAAGGCAATTTGTCAATAGGCAGTCAGCCTAATCATCCAAGAGGAGAAAGTATTCGCGACAAGAGAGAAGATTATAGGAAGCGAGCGATTCTCCTACAATGAATAGGTTCCTGATACAGGACAGCCCAGGGAAGCAGCAGCCCACCTGACGATAGCAGGTTCCAGATACGAGCCCAGGAAGGCAGCGACCCGACTGAAGCTGTGAGATCCAGATCTAGAACAATAACCCAGGATATGTCAGCCCAGTTAGAGGATCAGGACTTGGGATGACAACCGAGAAAGGTGACGACCCAGCGAGAGGAAAGGAACAACAGAAACAATCTGAACATTCCGTCTACAAGCTCTTGTTCCAGATGTCTGGTGTTTGAAGAAAATTCAGCGTCCAGACGATTTCCTTATTTTCGATTATTATTCTGTTATTTCGTATTTCATCCTCATTAAGTTATTATTTCTACCAGATTCGTAAATCCCAAACTGTAAATATATGTAACAGCTGTTTGAAATAAAATCAACTAAGTGAAACTAAGGGAGAAACTATGAACACTTCAATCAAAGGACAAAAACATCGGTGTCTGGTGAAAAAATGTGGAGGATAGAACGACCTGAGATGTACAGAGAGTGTAGAATTATTTTAGTATCTGCGTCCTCATGTGTGCTTTCAAGTTCTCCAATTGGCAACCGGACTTCTGTTAATCATCTGTACATGCAGTAGTGCTTTATTTGCCAGCTGTGCTATTAATTCACCTTTAATTTTAGAATGAGATAAGAGGAATATCATCGTCAGTTCCCAATATTAGTAAAGTTCGTGATTTTGTACTCAACAGATATTTTTTTTCTTCTCACCGAGTTCTTGAGTGAATTCTCTAGATAGGTAACAAACACTAAATGAGTTTCATCGTACTTCAAGAGGTAAGATCTATCTTCTTGTGGAATTCCGTTGCAAGATCACAGGTGGAGGTTCGTGCAGGGTTTGCAATTCCGCCATTCCATTAAGAGCATCTGCTAGATATGGTTTTTAGATACTGTTTGTTCTGATAAAGATGATTTTTCTTCGGTAACTAATGAAAGAACTTCGATCATTAGGTTAGAGTTTGAATGTTGTTGCTCTTCCTGTATCTTCATAAAATTGCTTTTGTTTAAAGGTAAAATCGTTGTCCCATCTAAATTGAACGTAGAACGAGTTACTGCAGAGAATTCGTAATTACTAGGCATTCCTGTAGATCAATGCCAGTTCGACTTCAAACAATCAGGAAACGTGTGAATAATAAGCGATCTGCCGTCAACTACACTTTGATCTCCGATACTTTTGTCTTAATAATTTTGCCTGCGCTTTTACATTGCTTAAGCTTCTCTTTTTTCACTGGCGCCCAAAAGCTACAACTGTCTGATTGAATTCATTCTTTATTGAATGATAATTATAAGCGTCCTGTATTTCTCAAAAGTGGCTCTTTCAATTTCATATGGAATGGTAGCATATGTGTATCCAATTCCTTCTGCCTGGAGGCGCTAATTTTCGAAGAGCCAGAAGTTAAGTCAAGAAAAAAAAAACCCTATGAGACAAGTAGTGATCACTTCATCTTGAAACTCCAAAGATCCAAAGTCAGAGGTTTTCTTTATCTCTTGTGTAAATCGCCCGACAAAAGGAGACGACCTAAACAGCAGAACCTGCGTTCCCAATTCATATCTGCCTGTGCTCAGTCGAGAATGGGAAAATCGAGTCACCACGCGTTCGAGCCTCAGTTAGATAGTCTACTCAACATACATACGGCTGAACCGACTGTCCCTTCCTTCATAGACATTCCTTTCTGAACTCTCAATTCTCTGGATTTCTATTTACTAAATATCTTAAGTAAACAGAATTACGACGCCTAAAATTATCTTTGTTTTAACTTCAATTACTAATCTCCGCAATCTCTAAACGACAATATTTCGTAAGACTAATCGTCTTACTTTTTCAAGCCTCCTTACTAATACCATGGGAAGAGGAAACCATTTCGCTCCTTCCCAAATCAAAATTAAAATAAAATCAATCACAAACAAGAATTCTAAATTAAACAAATAAAACATGGATTAAATTAATAATAAAAACGTTAATCCTGTTGATAATAATGATCACACTTCCGTTTTATTGTTTTCTTAAAGTCCAATTCTTCACTGTCTTATTTTTCAATATTTTCTTATTTTTTTCAGTAAATGTCCAATCTTTGTCTAAATTAAATCATCTTCTTTCAGTAAATGTCCACTATTTACTCATCTTCCTAATATCAAATTGCTGCCTTTTTTAAGGATAAGCTCCAAACATTGACTAATTTTTTTCACTGTCTTCAATTTACTTCTTTTTTAAATAAATGTCCAATCGTTGGCTACAAATAGTGGACATTTACTGAAAGAAGATGATTTAATTTAGACAAAGATTGGACATTTACTGAAAAAATGAGAAAATATTGAAAAATAAGACAGTGAAGAATTGGACTTTAAGAAAACAATAAAACGGAAATATGATCATTATTATCAACAGGATTAACGTTTTTATTATTAATTTAATCCATGTTTTATTTGTTTAATTTAGAATTCTGGTTTGTGATTGATTTTATTTTATTTTAATTTTGATTTGGGAAGGAGGGAAATGGTTTCCTCTTCCCATGGTGTTAGTAAGGAAAAAGTAAGACCATTAGTCTTATGAAATATTGCCGTTTAGAGATCGTGGAAATTATGGAGTTTTAGAGTAATTGAAATTAATAAAAGGCGTTTATGAAGAAGATTTTGTCGTTCATCTTTGTTTTGTTTTGTTTTTTTGTTTTTTTATTTAGCAGCTAAATCCGTTTACTTGATAATAACCATGTTGATTTTGGACAAACATACTTTTGTTAATAGAGAAATTTTGTTAAAATGTAAATTAGATGAAAAACTGTTTAAAGAAATGATTTAAAAAATGATTAGAAATGATTAAACGAGTTTTTAACATAAAATACTTTTTTCAAACATGACAACAAAATATACAAACAAAACTAAAGGTTTTCCAATGGGTTCCCCAATTTCGAGTACTCTTTGCAATTTATTTTTAAATCACTTTGAAAAATAAACTATTGAAAGAATATCATAATAAACAAAATTTTGAATATTACAGGTACATCCACGATATTTTAATCATATGGTACGATTCTTTGCGACAATTTGATATTTTTTATAAAAATTGAAATAAAAAAAAAAAAGCAAAGACTGAACATTTAAAAAGAGAATTGGAAGCTAATAATGAATTAAAATTTTTGGATCTCAAATTGATTAAAGAGAATAAAAAAAAATAATAATAGAACATCACCTGAAGTAATATCAAAATGATCACATTTTAAATTATAATTCGGGCCATAGCATTAATATTAAAAAGAATATCATAGAAAATTTCTTGAAAAGTCTGGACTGTAACACTAGTAATTAAAAACACATAAAGAAAAAATAAAAATCATTACCAATCTTTTAAAGAAAAATGGTTTCTCAGATATTTTCAAAAGATAATCAAATTAGAAATTATAATAAATTTAAAATTAAAGAAATTGAAAAGTTTGAAAATATTAAAATATTTATATCTTATCTTAATCAAAATAGTCTTTATTTAAAAAAAGTATGTAAAGATTATAATATTGCTACCGAACGTTTGGGTGGCACAAATTGTTCGTTGGCGTGGGGTTCTTTGTGCAACATGGGTAGAACAACAATACTACAAAGGAACCTAATCTCACGAAAGAATGCCAGAGTGTTTATTTCTCTATATCTCTTCCTACTAAGGATTGATCCCAAAGACGGTTTACTAGGTCTTTTGGTTGCCTTCCTAGTGATTCCCTCAGCTGCCTTTCTCTCCGTTAGGGATGTCTTCTCCGTAGGCGAGCGGACTGCTCTGTTACTCCTCGGATGATGGTGCGTCTCTCCCCGGCTAGGTTTGTCTTTTCCGTAGTCGAGTGTAGACGAACGGACTGCTCTGGAACTTTTCGGCCAATAGTGCGTCTTTCCCCGGCTAGGTTTATCTTCTCCGTGGTCGAGTGTAGACGATGGGACGGCTCTGGAACTCTTCTTGTATTTTGCCGACGTGAACTTCTCTTCTCTTACTTTTCTCCGAACTGGAGATGAGGTGTGGCTCTTCGCCACCGACTAGCTGCCTTTGCTCCGCTCTGCATCCCTATTTAAGGCTGTAAAGAGTCTCGTTCTCACCTCCGGAATGATCGACTCTCAATAGGGATGCAGGGTCGGGTGATGCAATTCTTTACGACGGAGGTTGGTAAAAACCACCGGTAGCAATATAAACGTAGGTTTCAATTATAAAAACAAACTCAAAAATCTTTTTTGTAAGAAAATAAATCGTAATGAAAATAAAAATGAAATGGGTGTCATATATAAACTAGATTGTAAAACTTGTGGAGATTTTTACATAGGCGAGACAAAAAGAATCTTGCTCGAACGTGTTGTAGAACACGGGAGAGCTTTGAAGAACAAAAATTTGGACGTATCAGACATTGCTAACCATTGTTTGAATAAAGGACATATAATGGATTCATTCATTCATTCATAGTTCTCTGCCAAGGGCAGGTCCTTCACTGCAAACCCAGCATTCTCCAATCTTTCCTATTTTCTGCCTTCCTCTTCGTCTTCACATAAGATCCATTTACCATAATGTTGTCGATTATCTGAAATCTTATTCTGCCTCGAACTTTTTTACCGTTCACCATTCCTTCCAGTGCATCCTTCATTAGGGAGTTTCTTCTCAGCCAGTGACCCAACCAGTTTTTTTTTTCTCTTCCTGATCAGTTTCAGCATTATTCTTTCTTCACCCACTCTTTCTAGCACAGCTTCATTTCTTATTTTGTCTGTCCATTTCACACGCTCCATTCTTCTCCATATCCACATTTCAAATGCTTCTAGTCGTTTCTCTTCACTTCGTCGTATTGTCCATGTTTCTGCCCCATACAATGCCACACTCCACACAAAGCACTTCACTAGTCTCTTTCTTAGTTCTTTTTCCAGAGGTCCGCAGAAGATGCTCCTTTTCCTATTAAAAGCCTCCTTTGCTACTGCTATTCACCTCTTGACTTCTTGGCAGCAGCTCATATCACCACTTATAGTACACCCTAAGTATTTAAAGTTGTTCACTTGTTCCAATGTCTCATTCCGAATACTTCTGTGTTTATCTTCTTTGTCTTTCTTCCGATAGCCATAGTCTTTGTCTTGTTTACATTTATCTTCATTCCATATTGCTCACAGCTGTCATTCAGCTGCAGTAGCATATCCCTTAGTATCATCTCCTCTTCTGCTAACAATGCCATATCATCAGCAAATCTTATGCACTTTATTCTTCTTCCTCCTACTATCACCCCTCCCATGTTCTGAAAACAATTCTTCACTAACTCCTCTAAGTAGATGTTGAAAATCAAGATTTCCATAAGTTTATTCCAATCCACTCTGTCAAAAGCCTTTTCCAGGTCCACAAATACTGCATATACGTGTTTATTTTTTTCTAGATATCTTTCGCCGATTGTTCGCAGCAGTCCAATTGCATCTCTCGTACCTTTTCCATTCCTAAAACCAAATTGCTCTTCTTCCAACTCTCCTTCCACCTTAGAATATAAACGTCTGTTCAGTATTCGCAGAAGAATCTTCGCCGAGTGCGATATAAGGCTGATAGTCCTGAACTCATTGCACTTCTTGGCATTATTTTTCTTCGGTATTGGCAGCAATACTGTTTCCAAGAAATCATCAGACCATTCACCTTTCTCATATATTTCATTGCATAATGATAGTATTTGCTTCTTGTCTTCACTCAAGCATTTTACTAATTCAATGTGTATTCCATCAACTCCTGTTGCTTTCCCATTCTTCATTTCCCTAATCGCTAGCTCAACTTCTTCCCTTAGAATACAACATCCTTTTTCGTCTTCTGATACAGCTGTTTCATCTTCTATAGCTAAGTAATTCCTATCTCATATAATTCTCATATAATATATAAAGGATAATAATGTAAAAATTTGTACAAAGAATAGGATTCAAAATTAAGGAAAATATTAGAAAGTAGTATTATAAAAAAACACAAAAGAAAATTTTTTAACAGGTATGAAGGAATGCGTATAGATCCTTTTACAGTTTTTTTTTTTTTTTTATGAGAGATTTAATAAAAACAAACTGCAATAAATTAGCAACAATAGATGTTTTTAATGAAACTTGGATAATGAAGAAAAGAGAGGTTAGCAGATTGACGGCTTGTGAGATGAAATTCCTGCGGGGGAGGTTAGGAGTTACTAGAAGAGATAGGGTGAGGAACGAAAGGATTAGGGAGATAATGAAAGAGGAGCCCCTGCAGGAAAGGATTGAGACATCTAGGGTGCTTCTATAAAATGGAACCAATGGTTTTGGTTACAAGCACTCCGGTTGGTGTTGTGACGTCACAGGTTGCTCTGACGTAGGAGCCTGGTTACTCCCAAGTCCTTCATTTTATAGACGGCGCCGGTTGGCTGTGTTCAAAGATGGCTGCCAAGATTGTTAGAAGTTGAAGAAGAACTTTATTAATTGTTAGAAAGAGAATCAAGTACTGATTCCTCATCCTCGTCAGATGAAGAGATTATTATGTTATCAATGTATAGTAATGTAGTAGAAAGAAAGCAAGAATTGAGAATTATGCAAGAGAAACTGTCGTAGTAGCCGACGACACAATGGACGCATTTTACATTACATTTCTATTTTACAATACAGAGTTGCTTTTTACTCGACGATTAAATTAAAAAAAAAATATTTTATTTTACTTCTTTGTTTCATATACAACGCCGATGGTTGGGTTCCGTGAAGCTGTGGCACTAATCGCAATATCTCCGTTTTCGTGCCACCGCGAGTCCGGTACCCCCGGCTCTCCTGCCGACCTTCGGTGCACCGGCCGCGGCAGAGAGCGGCCACCGGCGCCCTCAAACTACGCCCTAAATACGCCCTCAAAGATGCCCTAAATAAAAGGCAAAATAAAATAAACAAAAATAAAAGGCATTCGTGTCGACATCCACCCACCATACATGAGGCGAGCTAAAAAAAAAAAAAAAAAAAAAACTACGGCCAATAATTTTCTTTATTCTTTTTTTTTTTTTTACTTGTCTGTGTTGCATAAAAGTATAGTTACTATTTTTAGTTACTTGTCATTAATGAAGCAATCACACTGCCATTGAAATTAAGAAGTAGGAATATATTCATTATTCTTTTAAGAAATAAAATGAAGTTAAAAAAAAAATAATAATTTAATAGAAGTGAAATTGCAAGTCTAAAAAGAAAAAAGAATTAAATTTAATAGAAGCGAAATTGCAAGTCTAAAATAAATAAATAAATAAATTTAAAAGAATCGAAATTGCAAGTCTAAAAATAAATAAATAAATAAATAAAAAAAATAAATTTAATAGAAGCGAAATTGCAAGTCTAAAAATAAATAGATAAATAAATAAAATAAATTTAATAGAATCGAAATTGGAAGTCTAAAATAAATAAATAAATAAATAAATAAAAAAAAATTAAATTTAATAGAAACGAAATTGAAAGTCTATCGCATATCGTCTGCTACTGAAGGAATAACCCACCTCCTCAGACGGTTGCAAATACGTCATCTCGGTTACTGCAACCTGAAATCTGGTTGGTGTTTAAAGAAGCGGTCACTGGTTGGCTGGAGTAACCGGCTTATTTTATAGAAGCAGTGGTTGCTCGGAAGGTAGCAACCGAAACCTTGGTGCCATTTTATAGAAGCACCCCTAGATTGAGGTGGTATGGGCACTTAAAGAGAATGGAGGAGAAGAGGATTCCCAGGAGGATGCATGAGATGAGGATGCAGAAGAAAAGACCAAGGGGAAGACCAAGGGATAAATGGATTAGAGGAGTGGAGGAATGTGTCCGAAAGAGGGGGGAGGACTGGAACAGGGTGACAACGGAAAGATGGTGGGAGATAAGAACTAGGTGGAGAGGCTTATGTTCCCAACAGACCCAGCCTGAGGTTGGAAGCTGTAATGGATGAGAGAGAGATGTTTTTAATTACTAATAATATTGTTATTTGTTATGATTTTATAATGGTCTTTATTTTTTTTCTTATTATTACTTTTAATAATTGAATTGTACTCTATTATTATATTTTTGTAAAAATAACTAAACTTATTGATTCACGTGTTTTCGAGATTTGTTTAAGCTGCCAGCTATTTTGTTTTGTTGTACTTATTCCAATTTTGTTATGCTTGAAAAAGAGAAGGCGGACTACTTCTCGAAAATTTGGAATTTTAGTATTTAAAATAAATCTATTTAAATACTATGATGTGTTTTATGAAGTTTTGTAAATAATTATACATAAAAAATGAAAAGGAAGAAGTTTATTGAAGAAAATAGAACTTTTATAGATATGAGCAGTTCTGTGATCCACTGGCCGCCATCTTTGATGACGTCAGAGCTGGTAAATGTACCAGGTGGCGGATATCCATCCAAGCCCAAAATATTACTCGGACACCTACTAAACATTCCTGATAAAAAATTTCCCTACTCCAATTTTCCTATAAAACTGCACTCAGACCCAGCATTCGTATTCGGAAAACTTGTTATTTCTGAAGCACTGATTTGATATCATTTCAACTTGACAGTGGATATTAAGACTTTTGTTCCTGACAACTTCAATATAATTTGCTGCTATTACGAAAATAACACAAAGAATATATTAGATGATTCTGTTTGTTTTCTGCAATTCTTGACATCTTTTATTATTTTAGCCATAAAATTGTAATGCCATTTATTCCTAATATGTATTATGAATTTTTCTGCTGTAGAGGTATTTTTGTTTCCTTTTTTTTTAAAGCAAACTTTAAAGGACAAAGTTGATAAATTAATTATGTAATAAGATTAATATCAGTTTTCCGAAGAGAAGGATGTGGGTGGATTGAAAATCGATTATTAAATCTTTCCAATATGTTTATGATTTATTTTTCCTAATACTATTAAGGACATGATCCATTATTTCGAAGTTTTTGAAATAATGAAAATGAATTAAAATTAAAGTTAAAAACAATCGAACAAGGAACACCTTTTGGATCGAATAAACAAATACTCACCAAATTCAGAGGATGATCATTTTCTGACCTCTCAATTCACTGGTGATTGTCATTTTTCTGTAAACCTCTACAGTTGTTCGCTGTAGGTCTCTGAACACAGGGACACGCTTAAGCTTGAAGAATGGGATTTTCATGCGAACCTGTAGGTAGGACAGGGTGACGCCTTTATTACCTTTATGACCGAGATCAGTTTTCTTGAGAACGCGGGTTTTGTAAGTGTCCAAATGTAGATGAGAACTTTCAATGAAATGATCAAAGCAATAAGCGTTACTACAAAATGCACAATTAACAAAAGCAAGACGGTCACACTCGGGAAAAAGCACAATCCAGTGTTAAAAGCGACGTCCATGACACTTTCTACACAGGTTTATTATCTTTCTGCCATGCGCAACGAAGCATAGGTCTGTAGATTTCAGCATATAGTTGATTGTAGATGATAGCATGCATTTTTAGGATGAATATTTTGTCATTTTGGCAGCAACAAGTTGGAACGTAGTTTTATTAAGTCTGTTATTATGTTTGAGTTAATTTTATATTGCCTGAAGAAATGGACATCAAGAGATTAAGCATATTTGATAGTCGTTGGTGGGAAGATTTTCAAATCCTATTTTTTTTCCTGCAGAGTCTTCCTAAAGGATTTCTTGTGTCCAGACCCAGGATTGTTTGATTGATTTTTGAGACAAATGTGGATTCAAAACTGACACAAAAATTTCTTCCAATGTCCTTTCGTCATCTTGCTCCTTGAACTTGCTTTCCACGAAAACATATGATGGACAGTTTTGTTCAATGACCCTTACCACCACCCTTACACAATTTCCATTTGTTTCTTGGAAGCGTCTATCCTTGCTAATCGATCAACCATTGAAATAGCAACGTCCATTTTGTAGCTGTGTTAATCGATTGCAGCATTGCTTTGCAATTTCTTCCCTTTTTTTGGACAATGTTCTTTCGGATGAAATCTCGTAGTTGAACTGACTCTGATCCAGACACACCCGGTTTGGATATTTTCATTCTTGATGTGTTCGTTAACAAATACTTCTGTTCTTTTTATTATTTCTCTTTCCTCTTGATTATCTTACTTGGTTTGGAGCACAGTTTTGCGGAGAGAAGTTACTCCAAAATTATTTCAAAATTGAGGTTATTTCAAGTTATCAACAAAATGTCTTACTGACGTTTTGAAGTTCAAGCGCCCGGTATTTCTGGCTGCTGCAGTTGTCAAATGTTGCCATTGCCAGTAAGGAACCCTACAACCCAAGTCTCTCGCATCGTCAAATTTGGCTATTGTTCATTGTTTAATGGTACTTATTTGCAATGTACGATTTCCGTTGAAACTATTTCATTTTGTTTTATTCATTCTTAACGTGCAGATTTGATTATTATTAGCAACCATAAAAGCCACTATAAAATGTTAAAAACATTTAAAAAGCTTTCTGATAAGATGTTTCGAGGCTCATGAGACCTCTTTCTCAATTCAAATCCGTCGTGGATTCATCAAAGTGTGACTGGTTGGCCACATGTAGCAGATGGCGCAACATGTGGTGAGCATGTGACCAACCAGTCACACTTTGATGAATCCACGGTGAATAAAAGGCGTTCATTTTGTCTTTCCTTTGCCACTTGGTCCAATATGATTTTACTATTAGCCTGCAATTTGAGTTATCTCTTCAGGAACTTGACATACTTGTTATAGGAAATGATAATCATCGAAGATATTCTCTACTTATCAAAATCAATGGGTGAAAACAAATATTTACTAAGTGGCATCGTAGAACAGCTGTTTCACGCTCATTGGCGATCGTCAGCTGTGAGTACTCACCAGCAAATAGCTTTGGAGGCTCCAAGATACCTCCCACGGTGTTCTCTAATGTCTTGTCCTCAAACATTTTAATGAAACTTGGGAAAACTAGCGTTTGATCTTTTGTCTTTATTCATTTTCAATTTGACAAAGGAAAGGCGTTGATTCTTTCCGAAATTCGCTGAATATTTTTAATAAGAATTTAAATAAAGATGGTGTAGAATTATTTATTTTATAAAAAGGAAGGAACTGTAGAGTAAGTATTGGTAAGTATTTGTTTGTTTGCACCCAAAGGTGTTCCTTGTAAGTAAATAAAAATATAATTCACTTTACAAGTTAGTTATTTATAAGCTGAATTTAGGTACTTGAAGAGAATTCAGTGATTCAGAAAAAACACTGAATTTATTAACTTGTTTAATAGTAGAGGTAAATGTGGTAATATAGACACTGTATATAATATGAGCCCTTTATGCATCATTTAAAGTACGGCACACAGACAAGTGTCAGCAGCCGAAATCTATAGTCATAGTTGATGGATACGCCGCTAGGTTGGTCTGACTCAGTTCTAATGTAGCTGTCTGGTGTAACAGGTTGGTTTCGTTTTTCATAGTGAAGAAAAGTTAGTAAGGCATATATTTCCCAACATACTTAACTGATTTCTTATTCACAGAGTTGTTTTAAAATTAGCGGGTGACTATTTACAAGGATAAGGATTACAAAACCGTAATTTTAGTTTTATTTTACTTTAGGGAATAGTATGATTTGAGGTTTTGTTTTCAAATATAACGAGGGTTGTAATGTGAGCCCCCTTGTGTGCTCACAACAAGAAGAACAAAAACGAAAAGAAATGAAAACGAAAGAAAAGGAAGACTTAAAGAAGCAGAAAAGAGATAAAAAACAATCGAATAGTCCTACAAAAGGATCATGCAAAAGGAAACTTAAACTAGATGACTTAGAACTGACTCAGATCCTGACGATATTAAGTCTATTGATTCAGGGGAATCAGTGATGGAAATGGAAATTGGCGTGGAAAACCCTGGAGAAGATGACGCTGTATGCCTGTTTTGCGAATCGCTGTTCTCTGAAGACAAACGAGGCGAGCTTTAGGTGCAATGCCTTAGTCTGCGAAATGTGGGCCCTTAATGAGTGCGCAGGATGTGAAAAAGACCAGGATGTCTGTGACTTTTGTAAATAGTTGCAATTCAAATAATCTATCATTTTTTTTATTCAAATAAAACTTATTTTGTCATTTGCAATACAGTTTGTAATTATTTACAAGTATTTTTGAATATTATTACTGTGGGGCTCATATTACCATCACAAATCAAAATTTTATAAAAAATGTATTGCCCTAGAATTTTATACACCTAATATAACTGTACAAAATACAATTAAACCAAGTAAGTAACTTATTAGACTACATTATTCCGTAAAAAGAATGGGTAAATGTATAATTATTTAGACTTATTACACAAAAACAAAATGGGGGCGCATAATACCACCTTTACCTCTAATTAAAACGTTTCCATATAATGTTTCCTAATTATAAAAATTGTATTCGGAAAGATTATTTTGAATTTTCTGAACAAGTCATTCAATAAAAATTGAATTCTTTAAATATTTTCTGTTTGGTGATTTTTAACTTTTCAATATATGACAGTAATGAATATGTTTTTTTTCTAAATTCTTATTATTAATTTATTCCTTATTTTCTATTCTATTAATATTTTTTTTCTTTATAGACGACTACGGTTTGTTTGTTCTAACAAGTGGTTGATTTTATTCTCGGTCTTATTAATCATCGGAATTACCTTTTGTACAAATGGATCTCATGAAGATGTTCCTGTTCGTTTGGAAAAATATTCCTCTAACGATGGAGTGACTCCTGGTGCTGCAATCTTAAGAAACAGATTCCAATCAATTATTATCTCCAGTGTTCTTAATGATTTTTCCATTGAAATCGAACCATCGTCTAGTACCAATTTTAAGCCAGTAACCGAAAGTACAAAAGACACTATCTCCAGGCAAAAACCAAAAAACGGTGAGATTATAAACCCACATAATTTCCTCTATATCTCCGTGAACAATGACACTTGTCACAGACTGACCAATGGTGAATATAATGAACTTTTTCTATTTACTTTTATCCATTCAAAACCAGAGCATTTTAAACATAGAGCAGTCATTAGAGCTACTTGGGGTAGTTTCACTCTGTTCAAGAAACAGCGGAGTGTTTTAGTTTTTATGTTGGGAAAACCTGTCAATGAATCGCTACAGTTACTCTTACAAATAGAGCAGGAACGCTATCAAGACATCATTCAAGAAAACTTCCTCGACTCCTACAGAAACATGACTTATAAAGTCATTGCTGGTTTCAAATGGGTTACTAACTATTGCCAAGAAGCTACATTCGTTTTGAAAGCAGATGATGACATGATTGTTAATGTATTTAATCTTGTTCGATATTTGAAATATTATATTCAAGTTATTCCCAATCCATCTAAAATTATGTGTCTTTCTTACAAAAATGCAAGACCTGATCGAAAACCTAAAGGCAAGTGGTTTGTTACTAAGGAAGAATTTAATGAAACTCATTACCCTACTTATTGTTCGGGCAGTGCTTATATTCTACCTACACACGTTGTACCTCGACTGTACAATGCTTCTTTGTATACAAAGTACTTTTGGGTGGATGACGTCTATGCTTCAGGTCTTCTTCCCAAAGTCATTAATTTAACTCATACGACTCTCAGGCGTGGATATGTTTTCAGTAATAAATATTACAATCGTATGATTGAAAAAGATGGAATTTTTTCACATATGACTGGAAATAAAGGAATTGACACAAGGTACAACTGCTGGAAGGAAATGTTGAAAAAAGAGACACTGGGTTATAATTAGAAAGGCTGGATTGTGGTAAGTTTCGATTGAAACAAAGATGACTTTCAGACAAACATTGTACTTTCACTACGACTTCAAATTGTCAAAATGAAATTGGTTTTAATATCAAAATGCTTACTCTGGACTTTTTGCTTTCAACAATAGTTCAATCATTGATGTTTGGTTTAGGTGTGAATTTAAAACTTCTGCTTTGTTGACAATCTTTTAAGTATTTAGAAATATCTGTAAGTTATAAACTCCAGTGACAGCTGGAATGGCTAATGTAACGGCCCGATGATTGTTACATAATTTCTCCCTTTCATATCCTTTATTTTCATCATTTTCCTCGTAAAAAAAATCATCGGAAATGTTTTTATTTCTTTGTTTCCCAAAATATTCCGTAAACGCTTTGTCTCCTCGAAACCAGATGTCTTCCTAATGACTCCTCATCTGGCTTCCATCTTGTACATCTCCCTTTCTCTTCTCAAATTTGCTTTATTATCTTCAATGTCGCCTTTCTTCAAGTTTATTGCTTCCTTCTGTCCCTTTGTTCTCTTCCATCTTACGTCAACTGATGCTTTGCAGACAGGTCAACTGCATTAGGTGACGTCACTACAGGAGGAAACTGTGTTTGGGAAATAATAGTAATAACAAAAGGAGTGTGCATGAAGCATTCGAGAAGCCAGCTGTTTCCCCGCCTTCCGGATGCCCGTTTCTACCGAAGCAAGATAGACTCTGCTAAGCTAAACACTGAACTTTTCAGGAGCTTCGAAATGTCTCTAGAATATTCTTAACATTTAATTGGGTGGTGTGATGTAGATACATTATTGTCTTCGCTTGAAAACCCCGGGGTAAAGTATACGTATATATGTGTATTTCTATTATTATCTATCCCCAATATAACCACCTATTTGTAAATAAATATTTTATTGCTCATTAAATCTCTTGTATTCATAACTTTGGAATAACCGCAAACTTTAATCATCTTTCTGGCAATATTTCGTCCTATATTTCCAAGGACTTTGTCTATTCAAGTATAAGCTCTCTCTCCTAAATTCTAAATAATACAACAATCCAAGAATTTAAATGCGTTAAAATTACAACAAAAGAAACGTGAATTCAAACACGTTATTAATAAAACCAAATACTATTGTTTTAAAAAATATTCTCTTAAAATTCAAAATATTTATTTAAATTTAAAATAAACTTTCCCAATGTCTTTAATTGAAATTTCCAATGTCTTTATTTTTGAAAAGTCTTATTAATAAAATCTTCAAAATTTAAACCGAATCCTAAGTTGAAACTCTTCTCTTGGCTTTAAATGAGATCTTAAAATTCTTCTTTCTTCTCTTTCTTCCTCTATCTCTGCAAGCAAAGATAATAAAACTTTTCGATACCTATAATCGTAATTCCTCTTCTGAATCTTGAACATTTTATTAAACGTTGTCAAATTCTTGAACTGCCTATTCTTCATCACCTAATCACAATGGATAAGTAAATTTTGTTGTAATTTTCACGCATTTAAATTCTTGGATTGTTGTCTTATTTAGAATTTAGGAAAGAGGAAATGTCATTCTCTTTTCCTTAAGATTTTTGTACTTGGTTAGACAAAGTCCTTGGAAATATAGGAAAAATATTGCCGGAAAGATGATTAACGTTTGTGGTTATTTAAGAAGATATTAATTAATTTTACGGTATTTCTAACAAGATGAAATCTGGTCTCTGGGCTCGATATGCTTGTGTAGATGAGAGGAACTTGAAGCTGCCTACAGGAATGTGGCATCCATGAATGTGATCGGAATGCTTCAAGGCAAGATCTGCAAAGAAAGCAAAAAAAAAACGAAAAAAAAACGAACTAAAATTAAAATAAAATGAAACTTGTTTTTTCCTACTTGTTTTTATAATTTCTCCTCTCTTCTTCTTTGCTCCTTATCTTCTTCCCCCTTTCTTTCTTTGCAGATCTTGCCTTGAAGCATTCCGATCACATTCATGGATGCCACATTCCTGTAGGCAGCTTCAAGTTCCTCTCATCTACACAAGTAAATAGAGCCCAGAGACCAGATCTTTAGGTCCGGATGGAACAGTCCAGACGTGCGCCCATCACAACCTACAGTCGCCCACCTCTATTGGATGGACTTATCCTCATTTATCACCAATCATCGTTCCTGTATCTAATTTGAATATGCGTATAAAAGATATTGTTTCTCAATTCTTATTTTGTAACGCCACAAGACATCCATGTAAGTGGGATGAAACATGTTGCTTGTTAAACCTTTCAATATTATTGTGTGTAATCTTTTTAATCACTTCATTGTTCTTATCTCTCGACCCCTGCGTTAACCCTTGTTGAGAATTGGGAGCTGTATTAAGTGGTGGATGCCCCAAGTATGTCCCTCCGAACTAGCTAGACTGAGCACAAAGGCTTTGTTTATAAAACAGTCCCCATCCTCCCCCTCCAGCCTCGCAGACAAGCACCGACTTTTCTTCCCTAATCCTTTCCTTATTTCTAAAGTAATTAATGAGATAAATCGGGCCTAGCACCTCAATTAATTAATTAAAGATTCCACTGCGCGAACTCTCGTTTAACCCTTTCCTTACATGTGCGCTAAAGAACCACGAAAACGGCGTTACACTAACAATTAAAGCGACTAGTGTAGATACGAAGATTCCTTCGTTCCCGAAGTGCCAGGTATCCAAGAAATAAAGTGAAGTGATTGAAGCACCATAAGTGGATAAATATTAGACGCATCGATCTCAAACTTTAGATTGAAGGCTTATGGGTCATGGGGAATGCACTCATGAGAAAAAAGTTTCTAATTCATAAAATAACCACCAGGGGACATGTGGCGCTACTATCGGCTATGCAGTATCTCCTGGTTTTTGTTCGAATTCGGAATTGTGGAACAGAACAGTTGATCACAAAAGATGTTCAATGTGTCCTCCATCCTCAGAGACCATTTGCATTCGATGCTCCGTAACATGTCGAAGCAATTCATCATGCAGACGTCTACATTCCGTCTAATGGCGTGTGTCAAGTCCTGTAGCATGTGCACCATACTTCGATAGACCCTATCCTTGAGAAAACCCCAAAAATCTCAAGGATTGATGTCAGGGGATAGTGTGGGAAATGCTTAAGGATAATGCTTGCTTGTTACACGATCATTAGGGATGCACTGTGCAATCGCATTCCTAGCAACACGTAATGTGCGCGTTGTATCTCCATGTTGCATGAAGACTACTGTGTTTAGAGAACATACTGATGCAGCAATGAAAACCCTTGGTTTCGCAATAAAGATGCGTAGCGAACCCTTGTAATAGTGCAGGTGAACCATATATCATAAATTTATTATCAATATGGTCCTGACCTCTTCAGATGCCTCTAATACGCCTCTATTCCTGTCATGCCCTAGTGGCATTCGAATGCAACTGATAATAAAGCTGCACCAGTAAAGCCCGGTCAACGAGTATTAACGGCAATGGTGTGCTCATGTTGAAGACTAGTGCATGAGTCATCGTGTCTATTCGAGGAGAGCTCTATTTGCAAAGCCTACAGCAGCGCCAAATGCCCCGGTGAGGCCTAAATAAACTAGGAACCTTTTTTCTCATGATTCACTCCCCATGACCCATAAGCCTACAATATAAAGTTTGAAATCGATGCGCGTAATATTTATCAATTTATGACTCTTCAAACACCTTATGTTATTTCTTGGACACCTGCTATTTCATATTCTTATATTCCAAACAGCAGTATAAGGGGAGTGTCTCAAATTTTAATAAAAATAGGTTCAAAGGTTATCGTATTTGAGTCAAGAATATTTATAAGTGGTTCCTAATTGTAAGCATTATTTACTCACAACAGGTGAATAAGAAGAACAAGATTCAAGTGCATTAAAATATTGAAGTACATTAAAATATCAAAGTTAATGAAAAGGGATACCTATTCATAGCTCTCTGTAGATGGATGGCATTTCTTTTAGGAAATGGACTATTCCAAGCATGGGGATAAGGAGTCCGTTAATCAAATAATCTACCAACAGCTTGAAATATGGCTTTGTAAAAAAGGACATGCATGAGAAAGTATCTACCAATGAATAACTAAAACAAAGCTACGATGAAATTTCATAATTTTAGGTCTATTCTTTTCAGAAACTGAAGTAACCCGCTGCAGGAAACGAAGTCAAAGCTTCAAACTCATTCACAGCAGCTGGTGATTAAACTGATTTTCGAATGTTCTGGATATACAGTGGTGCTAAGCTGCAGAATGCAAACATCTTGGAAATAATGTTTTGCGCATGCTGTGTTATTTATACTTTAAGACAGCCTGGTTAGGGACAAGACAGACATTGCCGACAACCAAAAATCACACGGTGTAAGCTCAGGAGAGGATGATGACTTTCTACGTTTTAAAGGAGGACTGGGTGGAGTCTAAGATCCATCTGGAAGAGAATTCAGAGTGAAAATAATCTGACCTCCGCCGCGGATTAAACCAGGTTCTCCAGCCCACAGTTAAGCGCCTTAACACTTAGGCATTGGGTCCACAACAGTTCATATGTAGAAGAAAACTATCTTAATAAAATTAATCTCATCCAGTTCATCTTCTTTGCTGCAGTGGAGGAATAACGAAAGTGCACAGCGTATGATGAGGTCTTTGGAACGGAACAGGTGGCTGCTCCGAATTCCTCGAAAAAGAAAAGCCTAGGATGAAACTTAAATTAGCACCTACAGAAAGTGAGTGTCGGCAAATGAAAAAGAATCTGCTGAATAGCATGTGCTCTTTCTGCACATGCTGCAGAATCTCCGAGGCTGCAGTTTTGACAGCCCATCGAGATCTCACAGATTGTTCCCCAGCACAGAATGTTCTCAGGCATCGTTCTCTTCTATTCTGGCCAAAAATATTAAAACAAATGATAATCATTTTTCAGGATTATCTGCTTGCAGCTAACGGTTGATCTACTGTGGATTAGCAGTGCAATAAGGAACATCGAATTGCTTCGATACTTGCCGTGTGCTTCCAACATCCATGGAGCAGTGAACGAAAGTCCTTTGATACCTGGAGTAAAATAAAGGCTGCCTTCAAGGCTTCACTTAAAAAGAATCATTCTTCGAAATTATAAAGGACCTTTACCTGAATTCTTACAGCATCTGGATTCATTGCTTTCTTAAAATACTTCATATTTGAAGCATGTTCAGGCAGACTGTAACAGAATTTTTAATAGTAAACTTAACAGAATAGGTTTTAGGTGCAGTAAGGAGCTTCTTTTATCTTCTTTTATTTTGAGAAAATAAAATTTACGGCCAATTCAGTTTCCCTCTCGCCTTTGGAAACGAGTGCAAACAAAAAAAGTAAAAATTTAATTTAGCTTTGTCTTATTTATTCATTACTTTGTCAAGCATTTCCGTTTGTACAGCGTCATATTTCACCAGATTTTGAAACTATTTTTCTATTTTCACGGAATTGTTCTCCCTGAGCGAGGAGTAATCTAGTCTGGTGATATTCTGGAGGTATTCGCTGTTTATTAGTTACAAACAGCTGTGACTGGGATGCTTCAATTATGGCAACCATGGAAATATTTTCTGTGCATGAAATCCTATAAAATGAAAAGATCAACATGTCGTATTTTCAGTTTTGGAGATTATTAATAATTGATCTCTTCAGATGGATAAAATAAGAATCACTTATTTAAATTAGAAATCGAGAAATATAATAAGACCTCCATTTCTGTAAATAGTTTACTTGTAAGTATTCTACAGGAAAATATATTTATTTTATTAATGTGCCACTTAATTCCAAGTTAATAATTTTTTTACAATGTTATTTTTTAGGCTCTGTTAAATTTAAAAGCAGACTTAAATGAAACCCGTAGTTAGTTTTAATAAATCAATGTTTCAACAAATAAGTCACAGTTTTACTTTTAAAGTCAGTCAGTTTTGATAAAGTTATTCCTAGTTTCTTGATTCGAAAAAGAAAAATCCATTGAGAAATAAGTCAGAAACATTAACAGGCTTTGATAATAAGTCTATTTTCTGTTGTACGATTATTTGTTGTTATCCAGATAAAATTCGTTTGAAAATCGAACGAACTCAGTAAAAAAAAAATAGTAGGGAACGCCATGGCCTTTGGAAAAACTCCAAAACCTCCTTCAGTCGCCTCTCCTTCGTTTGGTTCAGCTTTAATTTGTGAGATCCTAAACGATCTCAGTAATTGACTAAATAAGTCAAACTCCAAGTATATAACTGGGATTGAAATCTAAAAGAATATTGTTTTTCATTTCGCGAAAATAAAAAAGATTAATTTGTAAAAAACAAACAAAATAAAAAGTAAATAAACATCAAAGATTTAAAAATTAAAAGTAGACTTTACAACTAATAGTATTTCGAACATTACTATTTCCACATTGTTCATTAACAATTTTTAAATGTTTGGATGTTTTTGACCCAAATTCAGAAACGTTCGGAAAGACATGAATTGGCGAAATAAATAATGGTTTTCGAATGAATGAAACAAAAGTTAATCAAACAATTCCTCGAAATAACTATAATTCATTTTCCTAATTACAAGTTTCTAATAAGATTATATAAAAGTCTTAATAATTGTCTTTTAGTTGTAATAATTGAGAAATCCTTCCAATTCTTTTAAGGAAATGACGCGTTTCAATGAGAAAAAAATGATCCGAGGAATAAGAACATTTCCTGTCATTGAGAACAGTTCAAATCGGGAGAATATGGAGTCAAAGAAATTTGGATTTCGATTGATATATATATCAAATGATCTGATTGGATAACTTCACCGTTCTGATACAGATGCCATTACTAAAATAAAACTGTTATTTCTTTATTGCTCAATATTAACTGGATCTGTTGTATATATTATAGTTTATAACTGACAGCAGCCAAACCAGGTGTGGTTGCAATGTCGAGTGTTAACGCAAAATAATGAATTTTCTCGTTATATTTCTTCAATTAAATTTCATTAAATCATGAAATATATAAAAACTGTTTTAAATTTAAATTGTCCGAAGAATTTTGTTATAATGGATTTGTGTTGATTGTTTATTAAAAGAACAAGAAATGAAGTGATTCTACCTTCCTCCCTTCGAATTAGTAGAAAATTCCAAAAAAACAAGAGAGGAAGGAGATAAAAGCTTCAAAGTCCAATCAAGAAACACAATGAACACATTACGCAAAGGATTCGCACCCCCGAGCTGTCATCGTCAAGAGACTGGGACGGACCGTTTCGTCCTAATTAGAACTCATCAGCCAGCCAAACTCCACCGATAATAAGCTCAGCAGGTGCGATAGGTTAACCATCCCGACATCTGCTCCCAAGAGTGGGACTTCTCCCCAAAGAAATCCAAAATAAAAATTAATAAAATTAGAAAATACAATATTTCCTTGGCCTGCAAAGAAGTCCCTTCAAAGTAGCGGAGGAATCCGATGCAGTTGAGGATCAGTAACATAAGCTAAGATATAATTGAGCTGAAAATAAATAAATAAAACAAACTGCAACAAAACCGGTGAATTTCATCATCAAGTTCACGATACGTAATTTCAAAGTGAATTATGATGATAGGAGATGATTTTGTTTATTACGAAACTTGTCATAGTGCAACTGGTATCAAAAGATCCATTACGGTTCAAGACTATTATTTATAGTAGTTCAAGATATATATATAAACAGCATTTTTTAATTTTATCATTAAATTCAAGAACTTTGATGTTATATGAAAGATAACAGTTACTAATCCTAATATCACTTAAATCAGTAAATTGCAATGACATCTTTTCTATTAATTTATTTTTATTATTAATTTAATTTAGGAATAAATGTTTATATTTTCATAATTCCGTGGAAAAACATTCATTCCATTGAGTTAACATTTATTTTTCCAATTAATGTTTGAACATTGTTATTTGAATTATCCTGAAACAGCTGAAAATGTGCCTTTTCATTTAATAATCAAAAATTAAAGATTTTCTTTATAATGTTTTGTTTTCGTGAAATAAAGTTATTTCAAAATTTCAATAACTTATTAAAGAAAACACTGAGGTTGGTTTCAAATGAATTCAGTTGATCAGCAAATACAAACAGATAATTCCTTTTTTTTTCTTTTTATCACGTATCAATAAGATAAGATAACGCTGGTATTCAGTCACTGTTATTCCCTTTTAGGCTGATTTCAATTCATTGAAAATGAACTCATTTACCAAATTCTACCGAAAGAATGTCAGGTCAGTGAATAACGATCATTTCATTTTACTCTTTGATTTCTAAAGGAAACTCTGATTTAGTCAAACTCAGTCACAGGTTAAGGCGTTGATTCACGAGTCTGTCTGTCTTCAATTTTTTTATAAAAATACAAATTTTAGAATTATAACTTCAAGACATCAGTACTAGAGGCGTATAGTACATATACAAATATTCTTCTTTTCTTAATTATTATATATATATATATATATATACAGTGAAGTCTCACTTATACGAAACATTCAACTATACGAAGAATTTCTCATTCCCCGGCGAAACCCCCATAGTCCTATATGTAATTCACTTATACGAATAATTTTTGGTTCCCCCTCATATTCGTATAAGTGAGACTTCACTGTATATATTAATGTAGATAGCTCTTCTTTTCTTAATAACCCTGAATTATTATATATATAGAAATGTAGATAGTTCTTTGTTTCTTCATAACCTTGCATTAATGTTTTTTTAATATAAAAGGGATTTTTTTTTTAATGCAAATCATCTACTTTTAATAGTTTGAATTGACATCGTAGAATAACAAACATCATGACAGAATAGTTGCGGTGACATTTTATGTCTAATAATTTCTGATGTTTATTTATGTAAATTCTTTTTGTCACTGAGGAATTACGTTACTATAAAAACAAAAAGAGTCCATGTCTATTCGGAATGTGATCATTGTGGAACTAATTTTTAGTAAATAAAGAATATGATTCATTCTAGCAATGAGTTATTAAACAATTATAGTTATTATATTAAAAGATACTTTAAAAAGTAGATCTGATGATATAAAAGACAAACTGTATGATAAAAAACAAATCCTTTTTTTTTCCTGAGAAACCAAAAAAATCCAAAAGCCGAAGTGGTTCTACAACGAGTTTGTCTTTCTTGTTTTTCATTCGTGTCTGTTCACGAGGTTAAAAAAATCCTTTCTATTAAAATAACCTAAATCTATTACAGACCTCGTTTCTTAAACCAAAACTTAAAGTTAATAGCAAAATTTTTGCGTGCATGATATTATAATTTATATAACAAGAAAAATAAGCATAAAAACGCACACAATTAAAGATTCACTTTCTGCTATTTTTGGAAATTTCGTATCAAGAACCCAGTACAGTCTGTCTTAGGTTCCTGGTACTTAGGAAATTTACAAAAATAGCAGAAAGTGAATGTTTAAATGGGTGCGTTTTTATGGTATATATGGTTTTATGGTTTTATGGTTTTATGGTATATATGGTTTTATGGTTTTATGGTATGTATGGTTTTATGGTTTTATGGTTTTATGGTTTATGGGGAAGAGAATTTCAACGAAAAAAAATTACTTCAAAAAGTTGCCACCAGGTGAAAAAGTGGCGCTGCAAGATCATAAACAGACGATGGGAATGCAATATTTTAATGCTTTTAGAGTGACTGTTCAATGAGCCCACCGTCCGCGTCGCATTCTGGTTGCGCAGAACAGCGTGCTCAACAGTAGCACGACGAGTGTCTCGTGAAATGGCTGCAACATGACGAATGACATTGGCGTTCAGTTCAAGCAAGGTCTGTACGCGTCCCTCATAAACACGATCTTTCAGGATTCCCCACAGCCAGTAGTTAAATGGATTAAGGTCTGGTGAACGGACAGGCCACACCTCTGGAAATATTCTTCAACAGAACACGATCATTGTCGAAGTGGGTACAAAGAAGTTCCTTTACTTTGCATCATCTTGCAAGAAGGCTGTTGTCTGTAAACACCCGCATTCTTGCAAGGCTGGAACCACATGCCGTGACAAGAGTTGACAGTAACGTGCACTTGTAACAGTGCACCGGACAGGACCTGCAGGTGTCATCTCCTCAAAAAAATATGGACCCAGAATGAAATACGCGCTGAATCCAAACCATGCAGTCACGTACTAGCAATGCAACGGCTGGGAATGCATCACATCGGGGTTTGAGGAACCCTACACGCGACAATTCTGCGTGTTCACAGCGCCGTCAAGCGTCTCATCTGTCCACAGAATGTTCCAGGGCCACGCATCGTCGAAAGCCATTTTAGCCAAGAAACGAAATGCGAAATCTGACCGCGTTTGTGGATCTTGCGGCTGTAACTGGTGCAGTATCTGGATCTTATACGGGTACCAGTGAAGAATGGACCTCAAAATCTTTCGCACCGTGGACCATGGAATTGTTAATTCACGTGCTACTGCTCGCGCACTGGTCGCTGAGTAGCGGGCCACTGATGCTCTGTCAGCTACTGCTACTGCCACTTCGTGGACATCGTCCTCCGCAGTCGGGTGGCGTCCTCTTCCTGGCAGCACACCTAACTCCCCTGTCTCTTCGAATTTCTGCATCATCTTTCGTAAAGCCCTTGCAGTCATGGGTCCTGTTCGCAATCCCTTCAAACGACGATATTCTCGCAGTGCTGATACACTATTGCTGCTGTTCTGGTAATAGAGCTTCACAAGGAGCGCACGTTCTTTCTTTTCCAATGGCATGGTGATTTCTGCAGATTGGTCGTTCACGGACGGATTGCGCTTTTCACACAGCGCCACTTTTCACCTGGTGGCAACTTTTCGAAGTAATTTTGTTTTCGTTGGAATTCTCTTCCCCATGCTCTACACAGCTTATGCACAAAGTTGCACTACTATCCGTGCAATACTGCGATCTCCAGACCGCGCAGAAATAGGGAACTTTAATTATAACCACCCGATATAAAAATAACTGTTAAAAAAATTTGATAATTATAGGCCGATAGCTATTCAACCAATTATAAATAAAATAATAGAATCATGTTTATCTAATAAGATGAAATATTTCTTAAATAAAAATAATTTAAACAAAAGGAAGGGTTAACGTGCTGACAAATTCAGACAAATTCAATAACAGATATTTTTCAGTGAATTTGTCAGCACGTTAACCCTTCCTTTTGTTTAAATGTAGCCTTGTTTGTTGTTTTTCCTTTTTGTGTTTTTGGTTATTTATTGCTATTCGCCTACTAGTTGTAGGGAATATTTCCAATACTGCCTCTCGGCTTTTTGGAAATTTTGTTTATTGCCTTTTCGCCTTTGGGAGGCCATAGCCAGGCTGGCTGTTGACCTCACCATAGGCATAGCCTTTCTGATTCATTTCATCGAGGGTGGCGGGTTAGGGCTGATGATCTCGTTGAAGAGTGAAACAGCTGTTCCCTAATCCACCCCGTAAAAATGAATCGGAAAAGGCAATTAATTTTGTTTATTCTGTGCTGGGCTTAACAGACATTTTTTCAAAAATAATTTATTTAACAAAAAGCAATATGCATATCAGAAAAATAAAAGTACTTTAACATTACTAGAAAATATTAGCGAAATTATAAATAATAACTTAAACAAAAATAACTATAACAATAATAACTATAATAACTATACTTTATTGCCATCAATTGAGCTATAGAAGTAAGGCTGTTGATTTCATAAATAAAAAAAATAATTTATAAACTTTAATTAACATTAATACAGTAATAATGCTAAATATTATTAAACATTATTTTCAAAATAGGAAAATATGTGTGCCTATTAATGATATTCTTAGTAATAAAAAAAGCCTTAATATTGGTTTCCTCACGAATCTAACTTGGGTCCTTTATTCTTTATTATTTATATTAATGATCTATTTTATTACACAAACAAGTGAATATAATTTTGTGCCAGAGCATAAATTTACGGTCGACCCATAATAATACAAAAAAAATTAAAATAATAATATTAAAAAAGGAAGTAATGTATATTAAAAAAAAGTTTGGAAAAAAATTAAACAAAACGTTAGGAGAATAAGAAAAAAAAAACCCACGCTGACACTGAGAAACACATATTAAGAGAAAACACAAACAAAATAAAAAGGAGATTCGATACAGATACAGATACGGATATAAGTCGGAGACCTTAAGCATCAAGCTATAGCGGAAATGAGATGATTGCATTTCTACCATTTAAGCTAATATAAGAAATCCAAATAAAACAATGCCAAAAACATGTTCGGGGGGGGGGGGGGGGGGGG
>JAFIDM010000005.1:6261233-6277949 GCA_023159025.1 Thereuonema tuberculata
GGGGCGAGCCCTGAAAATACCCTATTCCTACGTTGTTTGGGTCTCTGAACACGATCGTGAAATCCGTTTGTCGATCCGACCTTTAGTTCGGGAATTGTTAGAGGTGGACAGACAGGGACGAACGGACAGGACTAACGCAATAGCTACCGATTTTGGTCGCTATCACAATAGCTCCCAAATGGGTCTGAGCTAACAATTGTCTTTAATTTACATATGAAGATGATTAATAATAAAAGATGAAAAACAGACAAAGAGCTTCCACAAAAATACATGAAGCTGTTAATGAAATAGAAGATGCATGATTATGAGCTATTATATACGTATATAAATCAAAATAAAACCAAATTTTTATTAATTCATCCGAAAAAACAAAATCCAGAATTTCTTCCTAACATTATAGTTAATAATCATTTATGTTTACACAACAAATTTAAAAAATGTACAAATTGTAAGAGTATTCAAAGAATAAATATTAATACTTGTGGGTTTAACGTGTGATTATAATAATACGGATGAAATTAAGGCCACCACACATGGATGATTGATGAAATTTTATATACAAATTAAAGAATACACGAGATCTTTCGGGGTGATCGCCACCCCCTCTTCAGATTAGCTAATATAATATTTACAGAGTTTGAAGTGAGAGCGGGAGGGACACGTGACCTTGGCTCGAACCATTGTCGCATCGGGGGGTCAGCGAGTAGCATCTGTTTAGTTCCCTTTGGCTATCCTTGTTTTGACGGAGGTGGACACTGCAACATTATGTTATGATACAGTAGAGCAAATTAAACAAATAATAATTGAAAGGGTCGTGAAAGGGCACCAATAAAAAACAAAAATTAATAAATAAATAAAGAAGCCGTGCTGGCGTAGCCGTGCGGTTTAGCCGGCGGGCTGCTGTTGTGGCCGATGCGCCAGTACGCGGGTTCGAATCCCGGTGGTGGCATGGCTGTTTCTTTCTTCTTCTGTGTTTCGTCCGTTTCCCACCTGGGACTTACTATCTCAGGGTTATCCTGGACGGGATATAATTCTCGTCCCCCCTTTCTTGAATTTCACTAGCCTCGCCCTGATGTTGTCAGGTTGAGCTAGTTCCGTGGTCCCTAGTTGACCAAATTCCATAAAAGGAAGGAAGGAAATAAATAAAAAGTGAACGTCCACCTATGGGCGCATATGTAAATGAGAGGAAGGAAAAAAAAAAACAAAGAAACTAATAAAAGAAAAAAATAATATTTTTTTTTTCATTTGCATATATATATATATATATATACACTCACAAATATGCGCTTTTGAAGACGAAGGAAAGAAAGGAAATAAAGAAAAAAGAGGAAACGCCAAAAAACACTGGAGACAGGAACGGGCACAAGAAGACGGAGAATTTTAAAAACTTGTGGAAACCGTATTGGGGAATCGTGTGTACGGAAAGATTATCATTATAGCATCTCTTGTCTGTGATGATGAAGTAGGACTCTTTACATTTTCTTTTGAAATCTCTTTACAAATGATTTTTGGCCGCTCGACATTCAAAGAGTGGTTGGTACTGCAAGTATGACCAACGGTAAGATAATTGAAGTCCCTGTTCTTGAGAGCCGAAATGTGCTGAGCAACTCGCTTCTTTAAAGGTTGGCGTGTTTCGCTGATGTATTTGCAAATCTGATCCTTGCAATGTATGGCGTAAACCACGCCCTTTGTGTTCACATCATCAGGGACAGTGTTATCGCCACTAAGAAAGCGGTGGACAGTGTGTTTGATAGCGGATGTGAGGGTGATGCTATAGTGATTCAAAATTCTTTTTAAAGCTGGGAAGATAGTGGGATGAAAGGGGATCGAAACGTATAATGTTTTGCTGTTGAAGCTTTTACAAGCGGGGTTATAAATGCACTCAAGAGCATTGTAGTCCAGTCGACAGGTAGTTTTAGATGGAAAAAGGTCGGAAGTTAATGAAACTTTGGGATGTTGTTCAGGGACGGTTAATTAACATTTTCTCAAGTTTTTGACCTCGAGGACCCTGTGAGAAAAGAGGGGGGGAGGGAAACTGCCAAAATTTCGACCTTTCTCCGGTTTTTCCTCAATAACTTTTTTCCCTTACGTCCTACGGCAAAAGTATCCCTATACTATGTTGTAGAGCATTAAATTTCCTACAATTTTTACTATTCAAACATGTTTGTATGTTAATTCGTTATCGATATATGGCGCTTAGAAAAAAATGTCATTTTTCAAAATTTGCAAAAAAATGCCCAAAAATGCAGAATTTCACCTTATTTCTTCTGTTATACCCGAATTGTGATGAAATGTTATTGTAATTATGGTTCCTGGTTACAATCACTAACTTTGGATATCCCCCAACCCACACCCGCTCCCCCCTTTCCCCACCCAACCCCAATTCACAAAAGCTAATTTTCTTCTCTGATAGAAGCCAACCATATTCACATCATGTTGTTATTGATATTAGTAACGTTTCGGATCGATACCCCCCCCCCTTCAACTATAAAATTATCCCAGGGCATGTTTAAAAAAAAGACGTAGTCCTTTCGTGGAAAAAATTAATGAAATTAACAATATTAAGGTATTCACAAGGCATACATTATATTGAGGAATAGAGATATCATTATTGAAAGGTACTCATATATACATGTACATATCATAGTAGGTACTCATTTGAACTCATGTCGGGATTTCTTAGCCGTTGATTCTGCTTCTAACAACTCGTCGTCCTCCTGAGCGATCAAGCTGTCAATGACGTCCTCGCCGTCATCGTATTCATCTACTATGTCTGCTGAGTCCTCCTCGTTCAAATCATTTGCGGGGGCGATTTCGCAGGAGTGGCCTGTGTGCAGTGCTTGCACATTGCTGAGAACCGGAGATCTGCTTTCTTGCAGCTGCAAGCTCCGGTGCTACAGCCGTTGCTGCACTTGCAGGAAACAATCTGGATGATGTCATCCGGCGCAGCATTTCTGCTTGTGGGGATTGGTAGTACCCCTCGCGAGGTTAGGCTCCAGCCCCAAACTGATGGGAGAAGTTCATTGCCTAACCACGCCTGTACTTGCTGGTAAGTGCGGAGGGAGTGGTACTTGGCAGCGTCCCTTGTTGGTGGTAGGCGGACTAGTTGCAATTTAGCCTTCGTCACTGATCATGTGAATAATCGGTACCGCAGGTCTTCGAGATCGTCATTGTTAATGTCGCCTCCATAAACTGCTACCAGAAACTATTCTCCAGCGTCGCTGATCTGCCGAGGAGTAGCGTTTGGTGTGAGAAACGGAGCCACTGCTGCAAAGAGGGAAGTATTCTTCATGTAGGTGTTGCAAATTTTGTTCTTCCCCAATCCATACGGTGCTGACGTGGTATCACAACCACTCACTGCGTGGAGGAAAAGTATGTCCTTGGGGGGAAAGGAGCAGGAACTTGGCGAGGAGAGGATACTGGGACCACTGCCTCTTCCACTTTTCTGAAGATAGATGTTCTTTGTGGACATACCTAATGCTGTCAACAGAATAAGTATGTCCACATCTTCAGCAGTAATGATGACGCTGTCGAATTCGCTGGCCTTGGATAGGGCGGTGTTGACGATCATCACGTCGGCGTCCTCATATGCCTGCTTCACTTCGATGCTCGCATCCGCCATTCGTGTCATCAACATCGAAATGAATGCGCTCTTATTGTGATCGTCTGCCAAGAACTTTTCTTGTGCCATGGTCACCATGGTAGATGAGGAGAACACGACTTTGGTTGCTAATTGTAATGCAGAACGGCGAGCTCGTTCTGCGGCTTTGGTGCTTTGATAGCCGGCGTTAGTGGGGTATCCATCAAATACAACAATCCCATTGCTACCAAAGTGTCTCTGCGAGTAGTTGATGTACGTAGAGCACAGCATCTCGAATGTGGTTGTGGGAGTTTTGTTCCACACCACTTTATGTAACAGGTATCCTCCATCAATCACGTTATATTTCCTGTTGCCAAGGTTGACTTCCTCTATGGGAGCGAAGAGTGAGTATATTGCAGACTTTGTTCCCTTGCGCATTCCCTCCTCATTAAAGAGTGACATGGGGAAGGGTGCGAGTTCAAACTTGAAGAATTCTTTCAGATCTGCTTCAGATTCTTTGGCTATGCAGACACGCTGGAAGACAATGATAGGATCGACAGTGAATTTTTTACCAGCAATTTTCAACGAGCAGGCAACGGAAGCGAGAGTCACGACCTTATCCTTCCGTTTCAGTTTCAATTCTTCAAAATTTCCCCCCACCACTTTCTTCATGCATGATATGCCTATTTCTCGTGCTAAGTGACAGTTCACTTCACCATGACCAATGATTCCTGTGCTCAGAGAAACTATCGCCTGGATGTGAAGGAATGGGGGGTGTTCAGTGAACCTTGCTCGCAGTTTCCCAATGTCCGTGTTGTCTCTCACTACTCGGTTGGTCTGATGTCCACATGCTGTTCAGATGTCTCTGAGCGAACATCAGCGAACAATTCTATTTGTTCACAAATGCTTTGAAGGCACAGCATGCCCAACGTCCATCTAGCAAGCACAGAATCACTTACACCGCGTCCACAAGTGAGTCCTCCATAGCTTTTCATAGGAATTGTGAAAATTGTAGTAAGTAAGTCGACAATGTAATATTGTGGTAGTGTGAAACCGGGATGTCGGAAGCCTTACTTATATACCATAGGTACCTATGACCCAGCAGCCCTGGGATAATTTTGTAGTTGAAGGGGGGGGGTATCGATCCGAAAAGTTATTAATATCAATAACAACATGATATGAATATGGTTGGCTTCCATTAGAGAAGAAAATTAGCTTTTGTGAATTGGGATTGGGTGGGGAAAGGGGGGAGCGGGTGTGGGTTGGGGGATATCCAAAATTAGTGATTGTAACCAGGAACCATAATTACAATAACATTTCATCATAATTCGGGTATAACAGAAGAAATAAGGTGAAATTCTGCATTTTTGGGCATTTTTTTGCAAATTTTGAAAAATGACATTTTTTTCTAAGCGCCATATATCGATAACGAATTAACATACAAACATGTTTGAATAGTAAAAATTGTAGGAAATTTAATGCTCTACAACATAGTATAGGGATACTTTTGCCATAGGACGTAAGGGAAAAAAGTTATTGAGGAAAAACCGGAGAAAGGTCGAAATTTTGGCAGTTTCCCTCCCCCCCTCTTTTCGCACAGGGTCCTCGAGGTCAAAAACTTGACAAAATGTTAATTAACCGTCCCTGAACAACATCCCAAAGTTTCATTAACTTCCGACCTTTTTCCACCTAACCCCACTTTTTCCTACCTGTCGACTGGACTTTTGGTCATTTGAGAGGTGATGAAAGGTAGGGGATAGTAATTGGCTAGGAGAATTGAGATTATTATGTTAATTTCTTTTAAAAAAAGGTTCTCCGTACTGGAAATGTTGAAGGCTCTATGAACTGCCATGCTGACGACGTTCCTCTTGAATGCCACGGGGCAGGCAGAATTGTAGTTAAGAGTAATGCCAATAGTGGGTTTTCTGTAAACGGCTGTTTCGAATCCGTTGTGTGTACGGGAGATGAGTGTCCAGGAAGGGAATAGATGAATTGTTTTCATGCTCAATCTTGAAGCGAATATCGCTAGGCATGCATTCCAGGATATTAAGAATTTGTGTTGCATGTTGCCATGGGCATAAAAAAGAAGGTCGTCAACATATCGGACATAAAGAGGAATAGTGATATGTTTAGAATCAAAAAACAAGTAGGCACTTTCTTCAATATATGACATGCAAATTTCAGCAATTAATTCAAACTCTGTAAATATTGTATTAGCTAACCTGAAGAGGGGGTGGCGATCACCCCGAAAGATCTCGTGTATTCTTTAATTTGTATATAAAATTTCATCAATCATCCATGTGTGGTGGCCTTAATTTCATCCGAATAAATATTAAATACACTCATTACCAAAAAAAAAACGACAAAACTAGGAGTTGTCCGATTGTAATGAAATTTCGTATGCAAAGACATTGGGACCTCCCATGCAAATGATTAAACTTTGGTGTCCAATGAATGAATAGCAAGAGCTACAGCGCATCGGAACTGCGCACTCAGCAGGTGTATATAAGAAGCGATTCTCAATCTGATGGTCAAAATTTCTGTTGCATTGTGAGTTAGGATACCTTTCAACGACTGAAAAAATGCCTCGCCGCAGGATTCGAGCTCATTACATGTTACTGTCAGAGTTTGAAAGAGGTCGTATCATTGGATTGAAAGAGGCAGGTTGGGCAAATTGGAGAATCGCTCATCATATGGATCGAAGTGATTAGAAGATGCTGGCAGGAATGGGTGGACAATGGCAGATTTCAGCGTCATGAAGGTAGCGATCGACCTAGGGCCACAGCAGAGCGGGAGGATAGAGTGATTGTCAGATCAGCTGTCACAGCGCCTGAATCATCGTTATCAACCATCAGACGTGCGACCCGCACACGAGTGTCCACCATGACCATTCACATACGGCTGAGAGAGCGACATCTACGCTCGTACCGACTGCTACGCCACCTGCCACTCACGTCTGCACACCGTCGGGCCTGATTACAGTGGTGCTTGGCTCGATCCGCTTGGAATGATGCTGACTGGGGACGTATAGTGTTTAGCGACGAATCTCGCTTCCAACTGTATCCTGACGATCGTCCAGACGTGTCTGGAGACGCCCAGGACAGCGTGCCGATCCTGCTTTCACTATTGCAAGCCACACAGGCCCTCAACCAGGAGTTATGGTCTGGGGTGCCATTTCCCTTGATAGCCGGACCCCTTTGGTCGTTATTAGCGGCACACTTACAGCACAGCGGTACGTCGACGACATTCTGAGACTTCTTTTGCTACCCTTCCTTTTGCAGTACCCTGGCCTTATTTTTCAGCAAGATAATGCCAGACCACATACGGCACGTGTTGCTATGACCCGTCTTGCAGCTTGTGAAACACTTCCTTGGCCAGCCAGATCCCCAGATCTCTCTCCAATCGAGTATGTCTGGGATATGATGGGAAGGCGACTGCATCCACCAGTGAATGTGGATGACCTAGCCCGACAATTGGAGCAAATTTGGCAAGAAATACCGCAGGAGACCATCAGGGAGCTTTACCACTCTATGCCACGTCGCGTGGCAGCTTTCATTCAGGGTAGAGGTGGGTCAACACCTTATGGAGCTCGTTACTTTGTAACTTGTAACTCTGAAATAAATCATTCAATTTGTCTGAAATTTTAATCATTTTCTATTCTGTACATAATCTTCCTCTCCACCAATTTTTGTCTCCGTCGGACAACTCCTTCTAGATTTGTCGTTTTTTTTGTTAATGAGTGTATTTACAAGTCAGGGCACATCTCACCTGATATACAGGAACAATTACAGAACGTATACCTTCGCTATGAAAAGTAGTCCGTACATAAAATGATGATACTGTCAAAAATTAATGCCAATTAACAGAAATTATCATTTTCAACATTTCGTAATATATTTCTCAAGATACATATTTTAGGGAGACAAAGACCACATTTCAGATAATTATGAGTTTAAAAGTCATTAGTCGTAATTAACCAATCACGTGAGCGTTTACAGTTGAGTTAAGATGGCGTCTTCCAACTCCATTGTTTTTCAACCACATAAAACCCGAAACATCCATCATTATGGTTCTCAAGGTCGTCATATTTATTAAACAGATGAAACATGGATAAATTTTGGCCGTAAGAAGAGGACAATATGGCAAGATAAAACTGTGATCTCCAGCCGAAACGCATTTGCGCGAGGGTTATCACCATGTTTTAAGCCACTGTCTGGAAAAGGTTCTTGGCTAAGAATTATCCATGCAGGAAGTACCGAAGGATTTGTCGTTGGAGCATGTTATATATTTAGGGCTCAAAGAAAACATGGGTTTATTGTCATCAAATTGAATTATTATTTCTTACTATATGTTAAATATTAACTTAATTAACTAATTTGGGAACTTTATTTAGAATAATTGCGAGAATCAAGGTAAAGATGAATGAAAATATCTCTGCTATCAAATTTGTCACGTAGAAAGTGTAGTTATTTATTAAAGACTTTCAAGTACAATAAAATAAAATAAAATGAATAAAAAATAAATACAAATTAAAATATAGGATTAAATTTATGGTTGACCAACTGACATCTGTTTTGGGTGTAATGACGCCATCCCGCCGGGCCCAAAGAGTAGAATGGCCAAAACACCCTCAACATCTTCTCTGAACCATACTAACTCCAAACAGATTAAGTAATTAATCGACTTCTTAATTAATCTCTCAATAACTAACTAAATGCAACCACACTCGGTTTAACTATCTCTAATACTTTGAACGGATAGTAAAATAAACCAACAAAGATAAAACTTAAACAATGAAATCTTTTATTAAACACACACAATAATATAATATGTAACAAACTTAAATCTTCAAAATAAATCAATCCCACCTCTTAATACTTGATCTAATTTTACATTTCCACCCCTTCAATTACCCTTGGTGCACCAAGAAACAAAACCCAAAAAGAAAATCAAATATACCTCTAAATCCTAACTCATAATACATAAGTCCCCCAAAATGACATGGTAATACAAACAATCGAATACAATTTTCCTTTGAGACAAATTGGTTGTTTACCTTGGACCAATATTGAAACAAAATTAAATTATTTCTCTTCCTTGGTCTTGTCCAAAAAAAAAACATAATAAATTGGCACACTCTAAAACGATTTCTAATTTTTGTCAACAGACGATATTTTGTCATAATTATTCTTCTTTCTTTAATAATAACAATTCACCACAGTAATTTTTGACAGAATGATAAAATGTCACTTTCCCAGTCTTAGTATGTTTTATTAATGAATGTTCTTTTTACTACTTTATCTAACACAATAACACAGTCTTTCCACGGTCGAAAGTCGTCTCATAGATTATCTAGAGTCTGATCTTAATCCCCAAAGATTCTGATCAAACCTAAAATAGGTACACCTTGTACGGGTTTTTCACCTGTATGGTTTGTTACCTCTTTCATTGTAGCTGCACTGAATGTTCGTGTAGCACATTTGATTCGATACGATCGTGCGGTTTTCACCTGTATGATAGGATTTTGTGACTGCACAAAGTTCGTGTAGCACACATATCTCGGCTTACAACGGAACCTCTCCAACCTTATAATCGCAGATTTTAATGAAACTTTGCAGAATGAATCATTAGATTGTGTTTATAAAATGAAATAAATCTTAGATGCGGAATCGACCGCGAAGGACCACTTTTTTTGGGACAAAAATGTGCGAATATAGGTCGTTTTACCTCTGAAACACCAGACGGCGCTAATGATTTGTTGCTAACGTCTATATCTAGTAGTTTCCTATACATTCTAATAGCTAAGTTAAGTGGCGCCATCTGTTGTTGACTCGTGATATAAACTTACTCAAAGTCTTTATTTTGTCCAAGTTCGGAAAGATTCTTAAACGTAAATTAGAAAGAATCAGATATAAGAGAAAACCTTCTACATTAGTTGGTTATGATGTATAATATATTGATAAATCAATTTCATTTACAACTCTGTCAATTTCATCGGCGTCAAAAACACAGCGTGCGTTGAATCTAACGAATTTCAATGCATTTTTATGAATTAAAAGTTCTGATGATTTACTTACTTCAATAAAATATTTTGTACATTGTACATATTTTTGTACATCGCATCTAAGATTTATTTCATTTTATAAACACAATCTAATGCTTCATTCTGCAAAGTTTCATTAAAATCTGCGATTATAAGGTTGGAGAGGTTCCCTTGTTAGTTTAAGAATTTTTTTTTTCACCTGTATGTCAGCGTTATGCGACTGCACAAAAGTTATTGTAGTTCACGTATCTAGACATAGTTCGAGAGGTTTTTCACCTGACTGCTAAGATTTTACGACTGTTCAATGTTTATTCTTCAAGGTCGGTTCTCTGGGTCCTTTTCGTTTTTCGCTGTTTGGCAATTATAGTTTCTAGCTTCCCTGAGGACGCGTTTTCGAGAAAATAATTCTACTTACAATGTTGGCTGATCAAATCGTCCTGCCGATCGTCCGTCCCGTTGACCGAAAGGGTCGGTAGCGATGCCGTCCCACGTCACTACGTGCACTCGGGGTAGGCTTTGGCGGAAATCCTAGCGTTCCCGGCGGATCCTCGGTTTCCCGCACCGTGGGTTCGCGGACACAACTGTTGCTTTGTTAAGGAAGCCGTGGTGGACGCTGCCTTAGCGCATACCATGATGCAAAACCCAGTAACGGTTTCAACGTCCTGAACACCGAGGGTCTTGCTGGCTCGGACGAGGTTTTGGCGCTAACTAACTTTTTCGCCTCTCCAGAGACCTTCCTTTCTCTTTTCCGCCCCAAAATCACAAAATTGCATTAATTTTGCCCAATACCCCTATCTAAAACGACTCATGTGTCATCTCCGATGCCGCTGTTGAGATAACCGATTCTACCCCCGGAACGGCCTTGAAAATAAGATCGGGAAAAAGCTGATTTCTAATAAAATTAATTTCTCTTACAAAATCTTTTCTACACTTTTCCGTCAATTGAATCCATATATTTTCTTTAAGGTAAAATTAACAGTAATAAGACAAAATAAGTTTCAAAATCCCTGTTGACAGATAAATTGACCAAGCACATTAAAAGCAGTTTAAAATAACAAATAAATATTATTTTACAAAATCTGTCGTAAATTCACGTATTACCGTCGCTAGCTGACAATCTACAACGCAACATGCCAATTTCGGCTAAGAAATAAAGAAAAGAAGAAAAAATGAAAGTGTCACGGTTTTGGAAGGAAAAAAAAAACAGGGGGGAAAAAAACGTGACATTATCACGGAGAAATGGTGATTATTATGAGAAATGGTTTCTCGATCAGCTGCTTCCCATATTCAGCTAAATAGCGTGATTGTTTTAGATAATGCACCTTATCACAGAGTCCGTATGGAAATAAATCCAAATCAATCAATGAGAAAGACTGAAAAACACATTCCATGGAGAGAGGATATGTTGAAAACAGAACTTCCAGCCGCAGCAGATGTGATGCCAACCGAATCAACACCATTGCAGCTCAATATGGTCACAAAGTTCTTCGTCTTCCTCCTTGTCATTGCACCTTAAATCCAATCGAAATGATTTGGAGTCAAGTAAAAGGATTTGTGGTCCGAGAAAACCGCACTTTCAAGGCACCGGAAGTAGAGATGCTCGCAAAGGAAGGAATTCTCCGGGTAACATCACAGCAGTGGAAAAATTATGTTGATCATGTGATTAAAGAAGAAAATTACATGTGAGAAGTAGATGGAATGGCAGAAACTACAGTTAAAAGTCTTCAATTTACTGTAGAAATGTCAGACTCCTCACAAGACTCGGATTGTAATACCCACGCAGAGACACTGCTCTGAAAAATTCATTGAGTTTGTTGAAAAAACGGTCCTTTTCAGGGCCACCAATTCTTTACGAAAGAAGTTTAATTTGCTTTTCTTTTTCACATGAACTTATTTTCAGAATAAAGATTATATTTAAAAAAAAAACCAAAACATGACATTATCTCTTCAATATGTTTTAGCTAACATTTATTTGTTATAAAATAATAATAATAATAAAACTTGAAATGAAATACAGGCTTTTGTAAAAATAATCAGATAAGAAAGAATTTCCTTTACAATTTTAATATTTTTTAAGTATTTTTAATAAATTTTATTTATAACAATTTACATTGAAATTTCATTCTGAGTAAGTTGAAATACAATTTTAAAACAGAAGTTTTCATTTTTTTGCTTATTTTTGTTTTAAAGTATTGTAATTTACGATTTCTTTTAAAATTACAAATACATTGCTTCCTTAATAGTTTTAATTTTTTTCTTTTCTTTTTTTTCTTTGAAATTGCTAAATATACAATAGAAATATATCGCGATAGCGGTAATGAGAATTCGTCTTGTTTACATCGGAAAAACAATAACATAGGAGCGGAGAGATACTTTGAGATGCTAGGTGAGACACCACTTGGTGTGATTTGGCTCCTTAACTGTTCCTGTATTAACAGGTTAGGTGCGCCCCGACTTGTAGGTATCTTATTAAATCACACGTTTACTTGGGATACACAAAATTTCCAATAAAAATTAAATGCAATTTCTTATATTTTTTTCATCACATAAAAAATATAAGGAAGGTTTGAAACTTTTACATAATAATAATATTTTAATAATAGTATATTTTTTGATTAATGTACAGTAATCCCTCATTTATCGCGGTTAATGGCGACCAGAGCCCTCCGCGATAGGTGAAAATCCGCGAAGTAGGAATGCCCCCCCCCCCCCTAGGAATTTTCGTAAGTGTGTGGGTACCAGAATGTTTAAAATATATGTACAGTATATTTTACTTAAATCTTTTTAATTATAAAACTTTAATATTGTACATTCACTCACTCAATCCCACTCGTAGAGGGTTGAGGTTCATTCGGATGCTCTTCTGCTGGAGTCGCTGACGGTGTAGCTGGGGTTTTTATCTTGTCTGACTTCCTGTGGGTATGTACAAGCCCCTGAGAGAGCGGCTCTCTCTGTCTGGCAACCTAGGAAGCCGTTTCTCTCGCGCATCACAATGAAACAGCGCTGCTTTCCGCAATACGGCCGCCGAAATGGCGGTATTTTTGAATTTTTATTTTTTGATGAATATTTTTGAAAAACCCACGATGCACTGAAGCCGCAAGACTTGAGGCGCGAAATAGCGAGGGATCACTGTATATAGATAAGCTCAGTACAGTGCCGTTAGGGAAATGGGCTTATCAACGGGTCAGAACCAATTACATACTTTTTTTTTTTTAAATATACATTTGAATAATATCTGACTTACAAGTTTACAAGATTGTATAAAAAAGAAAAAACAAATCCCACCCAAAACACTTCGTGTAAAATAAGTTGCCAAGACTCACATGTCATAATGCTTTCACTGTTAAAAAGATATGAGATCTCATGTAGAGCCAAGCCCCTAGCTCTACGAGGCCTAACTTTACAAGCCCTAACTCTAAAAACCCTATATCTTGGTCAAAAAGTATGGCTTGGCCGTTTCATGGAACTATTTCATCTCACCCAAAACATTTCATGTAAAATACGTTGCCAAGATGCTCATAATGCTTTCACTGTTAAAAAATTATCAGATCTCATCTAGAGCCAAGCCCCTCACTCTACAAGGGGGCCTAACTCTAAAAACCCTACTATCTTGGTCAAAAAGTGTGCCTTGGCATATTCCATATCCTTTACTCCATGGGAGTGAAAGCGTTATGAGCATGCGAGTCTTGGCAACCCCTTATTTTACATGAAATGTTTTGGGTGGGATTTCATTTCTTTTTGTAAGATGAGATCTGATAACTTTTTAACAGTGAAAGCGTTATGAGCATGTGAATCTTGGCAACTTATTTTACATGAAATGTTTTGAGTGGGATTATCTATTACAACTAAATTTAGTTTTAAGATTATTTAGAAAATGGATTTTTTTTCAATACCCTACTTTTCTGTTTTTTTATTGGTCAACTTGTATATACAAGCTGTTTGCACTTTGGAAGAAATCACATTATTACACAGTATTATTTAGGCCGAAGCATTGAGGGTACGACGTATTTCAGATCTTAATAAAATCCAAAGTATAAAAGCTAGATAAATGAAACTTAGCGTATTTCATTAGTATGGTAACTGCATCTTATCCTGAAAATTTGAGCTCTCTAGTATTATCCAGGCCGAAGCTATGAGGGTTCGATAATACATAACCAGACTCCCCCCTTTATGAGGGATTGGAATGTGAAAGTTACGGATTTCTTAATTTTTTTGTTGTTTGTGTGCTAATCCTAACCTGCATACCAAATTTCAGCTTTCTAGGAGTTCAGGAAGTACCCTAGAGGTTTTGATGATCATGAGTCAGTCAGTCAGTCAGTCAGTCAGTGAGTGAGTGACGACGTATTTTAGGTATTAATAAAATCCAAAGTATAAAAGCTAAATAAATGAAACTTAGCGTATTTCATTAGTCTGGTAACTGCATCATATCCTGAAAATTTGAGCTCTCTAGTATTATCTAGGCCGAAGCTATGAGGGTTCGAAAATACGACGAAACACTTCAGAAAAGGTATACGTAGTGCCCTTCCTGCCTTCGGCTCGTCTTGGCGGGGGCACTGCCGTGCCCCCAGATAATTGAGTATAGATACTTTAAATATACAAATACACGATTACTTATTAGTACTGAAGGTATTCTAAGAAACAGTTTAACATGCTTAAGACATTTTAATACTTATACAGGGTGGACCAATTAAATTGTTACAGCTAAATATTTCCGAAACGGTACGTGATAGAAAACAAATGTTTCAAGCAACTTCCGACAAGTAGATCATGAGATATAGCTAATTGAAAGTCCAGAATGTTGTAATGAAAGACGTAATTGACAAATGGTGGACTCGTGGAATTTTCGTTGCAAAGTACATCACCAACCACTGACACTGCCAATGTTACATTTATGATAGGTGACATGACTGTTCCATCATCCTGTGTAACGTTCCCTCCCTGTCCCCACCAGTAACAGACACACCACAATCACTGTGTTGTCCCATTTCACGTGTAATACCTGTTGCTGGACACCTGTTCATCGAACACTGCCCCTACAGACATGTATAGTATGTCACCACAGCAACATATATGGTCCACCCATCAATGGATAATTACGAGTATCGTTACATTACAACCGACGTCACGTCGCCCTATCCACCATTCTGGAATTTCCATTGACAATATCTCATGTTCCATTTGTCGGAATTTCAAACACCAAATTGCCATTCAACATGAATTTGTATAGGCTTTCCAATGATATATTACTTCACCACCCTTTCCATTGAAAATTGTGAAGTTACCGTCCACCCCCGCGTCAGCAATGAACTGTTCCAATTAAAACTAACACCATCAACTGTCCCCCTCGAAAATAAATGGAGTTGCTTGAAACATTTGTTTTCTATCACGTACCGTTTCGGAAATATTTAGCTGTAACAATTTAATTGGTCCACCCTGTATATATTCTTCTAAAAAGAAAAAAAAAAGAAAAAGAAAGATAAGAAAAAAAAACATTAAGATATTTCGTCTTATTTACTTTTTTTTTATGTATTTTCCATATAATCCATTTTTAAAGGTTTTTTTGATAACATAAATTTTTTGATTTTCTAAAAAGATATTTAACTCATATTATTTCTAATTTAAATTAATATTTCTTTGTCCATAACTATTAAAAATTGGAGGATAATTTTATTTTATTGTTTTGTCTCGTATGATAATTTTGATTACTTTTAGTTTTTATTTGTAATATTTTATAATAGTTTTGTATAATTATGTTACATATAAATTTTTGTTTAGGAAAAACAATTTTGTACTTTATTAGATTATAGTTCTTTTATAGAAATTATTCCAAACTTTTTTTGAAAAAAATAATTTAACTACATTAATTTGTGTTCCAGGTCTATATTGTTTGTATTGGCCCAGATATTTATCCCGTAGTTTATTATGGAATCAAATAATGCATAGTAAATAAGGATCTTAGTTGATATTATGTTTTTTGTGTAATAAAAAATATGTATTACAGAATTTAGTCTCTTATGAAGTATATTTATATGAGTGTTCCAAGTGAAGAGATTGTTTATTGATTAACTAAATATTTAAAATTTGTTACCGGATCAAAGCAAGAATTACAATTTCCTTTTGGTGAACATGAATGGGAATGAAAATACATCTTTGGTTGAATGTTTGTAGGTTGTTTCTTCGGCCTTATAAAAATAACTTTTGTTTTATTTTTATTTATAGTGAGTTTATTATCGTGCATCCAATTCTGAATATTTATGAAATCTTTTTGTATAGCCTATCTTGTATTGATAGGATTTTTATTTACTGCTTAGATTATACTATCATCAGCATACTTGTAGATACAGCAATCTTTGATTTTACTAAAGAGGTCATTCATAAACATTATAAAGAAGATTGAATCTAAGTTAGAGCCTTGAGGTATCCCAAATTTTTTCAAAGCTATTTACATTTTGAAGGAAAACTAAAATATCCATTTCTTTATATTCTGAGGAAAATATTTGTATTTGCATTTCTTGCAGATGTCGTCGTGAGTGTTTGCATGTAGAATAGGTTTCTTGTTGTTGCGTGTGGGGATGACTTTGTCCCTGCATGAACCCATTGGTCTCCCTGAATAGCTCACCATTTGTCAGCCAGCTGTTCGATGAGTCCATGTCGACATGAGGCTAGTTGAGTTCGTGGCAATGACTGCCATGGAGTTCTTTACTAGCCCATGATTAAAGCAGCTGCTGAATTTGGGTATCGGGGCTGGTGAGTGTTAGACAAGGGTTTTCGAGATCCAGGGGGGGTGAGGTGTGTGTCAGCCTTGACAATGGCTAAGTGAAGTGAGGAGTGTTGTGCTCTCTGGTGAAAGTGTTCCCTAAGTGTGTGGACTTGTTTTTCGTGTAGGGTGATGAGTCCTCGACCTCCCTCCTTGCGGGGGAGGGTCATCCTTTCCGTCGCGGACTAGGGGTAGTGCATGTTGTGTTTCAGTGAATGTGCATGTTATTATTATTATATCGAAAAAGTTTAAAACCATGGGATTCCCCAGCTAAGACAATATGGCGGGTCAAGGACCAAAGCACATATTGCCAAGTGTATTAAAAAAAAAAAAAAA
>JAFIDM010000005.1:6278049-6302773 GCA_023159025.1 Thereuonema tuberculata
AGGCATAAATTTATTATGACTTTTAAAAATTTTGCAATTATTTCTTCAAACTAAATGTATCAATAACTATTGTATAAATGTATCTTTAGTAATTGTAAAGGAAGTTAAAACAATAACAATTATTGAGATATATTTGATTGCTAATTGTCAACATTTTTAAAAAAAACAACCCTGAAAATTACGTATTTTTCAATCAATTAGTATTTCAAAACACTGCTAAACAAACCACAGGAATATCTGAGATAAATTTATGTTTATGGGAATTCTTAAAAATTATGATAATGACAATGTATCATATGTAAACTTGTTCCTTTCTTATTTACTGATACTTTATAAAACGGATTATTTCCTAAATTCTCGTGGGGAAATATCACCATGCAAGTTATTAACACCGGTCTACAACAAAAACAATATTTGATTGGAAATGTTTAGCTCTAGAAATTGCTTATTCGCGAAAGCCTAGTCAATATCTACTCTATATATTGATTACTTTGATTTCAAATATAATAATTGTTGGTGTGTTAGGTTATTATTGTTGACCCTTCTAATGAATAAACTTACTGTGTTGAAGAATTAATGTGTTTAGTCTTAGTCCTTAATTAGGGTGTTTAACCGTTACCTTTCTGTTAGGATCTATTGTGCCAAAAAAAAAAAAAAAACTTTCTTGCTGCCTTTAATTGGATCCTTGATAAACCCTGATTGGATAAACCTTAACACTTAACTTAATGGGCCAACTTCTCAAAACAAGAAACCTAATCTGTTTTGAAGGAATTTCAAAAATCCCCTTTAACTTAACTTTACTAGCAGAGTTAATGCACTTAGACTTAATGTTGAAAACAATAACAATTTATTTCTTGATGAAATTGTTTCTTTACATATAAATCTCTTCACTGTGGTTCATATCCTTTTACTTATCAAAACTTGTATGATAATTTGATTTCCTTTAATTTAAATATTAACCTTAAAGTCCTTCCGTTAATATTTAACTTTAGTGAGAGTTTAATAGCACTTTGCTTTTCTCTTTTAAGTCTGAACTTTACTTTAAGCTTTCCATTAGAACAACTTTATTATTCCTAACTTGAATAACTTGTGTAGACTTTAATCTTTAACTCTATCTTTAACTTTAATCTTAAGTGTAAAGTCTTTTGAACAGAATTCGCTTATACTTTAATTCCTTGGTGAACCTTTTACTTTAGATCAATAAGCTTTAATCTTTATCAATGAATATCCTTTAATCATCAAGTAGTCCTTAATATCTTGATTAAATCTTTATCTTTTAAAACCTTTAACTTTTTGATAATTCTTTAATCTTTACTAACTTGAATTCCACGATAAATCTTTAGTTTTTATATTTTAACATCTTGACTAATCTTTTATCTTTATAGTCTTTAATTCCTCGATCAATCTTCATTATCTTTAATACTTTGATTAATCTTTAATATCTTTAAATTCTTTGACGATCAGACTTTAATCCTCACAAATATCGTTCCGCAATTATAAATGGAAAATAAATGACTTACATTATATCCAGATATAAATAGTTGATTCTAAACATCATTGGAATCCTTCCATGAATAGAACGTCTTTTAGTAAACCTAATTTCCTTATATGCCGAGTTACTTAGCAACGGCTATAATCCTGAAAAACATTGCAAAGGAGAATTATTTACGTAAGCCTTTCAAAGGTGAAAAACCTTATTTCACACTTTGATAAATCATCGCATTTATGAAGTATACAAATCCTGATCCTTCAATCGAATAAATGCGGCGTATCCTTTCATTAGTCCTTAAAAATCGAGAGAACTAGAATTCTTCATAACGTCTTATTATCGTCAAACGTCTTGGCGCATTAAGAGTTTTTAATAATGCCCTAAATCCTGATAAATAACTTTTTATCAGAATAACATCACCTGAATGAGTAAACCACCATTACATCTGAAACGATCTTCCTTGAGAAGAATCATCATTATTTTGATTATTGCAAACAGTAATAAATGTCTTCTGTGGTGGGTCTTCAAAGATAGCCAGACTCTCATCCTCGAACAGAATTTGCCAGTGAGACTGTAGTGAATAAAGTGAAGAAATACAAGTGCGAGTAAACGAAAGGTTCTCGCACCGTGAGCTATCATGCCGGGAATCTGGGACAGCTGTTTCAGCCTTATTAGACTTCTTCAGCCAGATATACCCGTGATGGTAGCTCAGAGTGCGAGACAATTATGCGAAAACCATTTCAGCTCCCCGAAGTGGCCCTCGAGCAAAGTCAACGCAACAATGATAATAACCGTGCATCGCACGGCCTCAAATTCTTTGTCCCAGCAACCACCGGGCTCAAAAGAATGTACGCAAGGATGAGAACCCCAAAAAATATATCAGTTTTTAAAGTTTAACGTGCAGGGATATATATAATAAAGTGAAGAAATACAAGGCTGCACCTGAATAAACAAAAGGTTCTCGCAACAAAAAAAAAAACACGCTTTTATCTAAAATGCACTAAAAAGTAGAAAATAAGTCTCTAAATTATTCTGAAATAAAGTTTCATTAGGGTCACAGGTATAATTAATTTCTTTTAGCTTTAATAATGCTAAGAAAATTTTTCGATTTTAAATAGAATAAATATTGAAAATGTTAAATTTTAATTTCTAATTTGCAAAGATACCATAATTAATTTTAAATGTTCATTTTAAACATCTAATTAGGTTCACAGAAATCGAAATGACAAAATAAGTAGCTTCAAATTTAGCAAAATCAGAAGTTCTTGTAATATTTACTAGTTCCATAAAGGATTACAGTTTTTAATCAGAAAATATATATGTTTTATACTTTTAACCTAACAAAGTATATAAAAAAATTACTTTTTATGAAAAACATACTTTTATTGAATAATTCCTAGAAAATATAAGTTTTAAAAAACTATTTTTTTTTTTAGGAATCCATGGTTTCTACGAACTAGGACGAGAAAAGGAGTTGTTTTTCTAAGCTTCGTGTTGTTTACTAGTTTTTTTTATATTAATCAACCTACAAGTGCTCATTTGGACAAAACAAAAACTGAACCATTCACAGAAAAGATTTCAACAGAACCATCTGAATACAAGACCAAGATTGTTAATGAACACAACTTTCAATATATACTAGTGAACAACAGCACTTGCCAAACACTTAGAAAACACCACTACATTTTCATTTTTGCTTTCGTACATAGTGCTCCAAACCATTTCAAACATCGAGCTGTTATAAGAAATACTTGGGGAAGTTTTAGTTATTTCAAGAGCATTGGCATTATTACCAAATTTATATTGGGAAAACCATCTACACAGTCTCTTCAATCCGTATTGAATCTTGAATTCGAACGCTACCAGGATATCATTCAGGAAGACTTTTTGGACACTTATCGAAATCTCACTTTGAAAGTGATTGGTGGATTGAAGTGGATAACTTATCACTGTCAGGAAGCAACGTTTGTGTTGAAAATAGATGATGACATGTTAGTTAACCCTTTTATTCTACATCAATATTTACAATATCTTTTGCAACAGTCACCTCAGCCATCTCAATTTTTGTGTAAAGAAATTAGCAGATTTAAGCCACTCCGTAATAAAGACGCAAAATGGTTTGTTCCAATAGAAGAATATCCATTTGATTTTTATCCCCGTTTTTGTTCTGGAAGTGCCTACATTCTTCCAACACATCTTGTCCCATCCTTTTACAACACATCTCTTTTTACAAAATTTTTCTGGATTGATGATGTTTTTGTAACAGGACTACTTGCAAAAGCCCTAAACATATCACATATAAATACAAAATCAATTTACGTCTTTGATTCTAATAAGTATTTGAATAAGCTTAAAGTAGAAGAAGCTGTTTTTGCCCACATTACCACCGATAAAGGTATTGATAAGAGATATATTATTTGGAAGACGATTTTCAAGAACAACGACAAATGACCTGCAATGTGTTCGCAATCTGTCTACGAAGAAGACAAAAGAAGCGGCAAAACTTCCTATAAATCTCATCATCTGAAGAAGGAACTCACCCGGAGTGGGGAAAAGTCCCTCATACAAGACTATTAAAGAGAATCAAAATCCCTGAGTTTTCTTTTAGCATTTATATATATATATATGTAAATAAATCTGAAAGGCAGAACTTTCGATATATATATATATCTGGTGGCCATAATTAAACAGGAGGTGTTTGGAGCACGATAGGCAAAAAGCTGTTGGGCCAAAAACGGGCAAATTTGATGTATATGTTACCGCTAAAGCTCGAAAGCCGTTAATGTGCACATTACCTAGCTAATCTGCAGATTAATGGATTTTCTCCCTTAAAGTGCGGAATCAAAAGTTTTGGGCAATTTATCTAGGGAATTTGCACATTAACGGTTTCCGTATGATTAAAGTTCAAAAGTTTGTTTCTCTCAAAGTGAAAAATTTTAAAAGGGAAAAAATTGTTTCAAAAGTTACCAACAGATACTTCCTGCAGCTGACGATGCCTCAATTTACCTAACCTACAGATAATCGGAATAAACATTTCGGTCCTTCGGACCTCAAAATTTGAATAATAATATTTTAAACCGTTTGATTCTTCCTATTATAGCTTTTTAATTGATTGATGATTGATTCTATCAACTAACTTATTGATTGTTTGATTGTAATAACTTGATTCTTTAGATATCAAATAATAAATAAATAACATTATGATAATTTAAGCGTAAGAAACGTTGCTGTTGTTCCAGCAAAGATCTTATTTTCACTTTAACCAGTGCCTAGTAGATAATGTGCAGATCATCTAGATAATTTGCAGATTACCTAGGTAATTTGAGAAATGAAAGAATTTTCGGCACTTTAACGGATCATCCAAGTTAATCTGCACATTACATAGATAATCTGTAGAAAAACTGATCTCTGCACTTTAGCCGTATCATATATACTATTCAGATCATGGGATTACGATTTGGAACGAAAAATTTTTTAGTTCCGAAGGGCGCCACCAGGGGGGAATGGCGCTGTATGGTGAACTATTCAGACTGAGGAAAGAAAACAAAAGTTGACAATAGGTTTTACTGTTAGTCAGTTACACATACGTTTCAATACGTTGTCCTTGCACGTTGTACAAAATCTGCATTCTATGAATCTTAGATTCTATTGCGGAACGCAGCAAATCGCCAGAGATTTGTCTTACATAAAGCAGATCCTTCAATGTTGCTAAACTATCAACGTTTCCTTGCTTAACCAATACTTTCAAGTAACCAAACAACCAAAAGTCACAAGGCGTCAGATCAGGCGAACAAACCGGCCACGTCGTCGGGAATCCTCGACTAATTATGTGGACGTCGGTGAAATGCTGAAGTAGGACTTGCTGCACTGTCAATCCTATGTGAGGGGCTGCTCCATCCTGCATCAACACAGTCGTGTCAAGACATCTACGCTGTTGAAGTCCTTGAAATTTCGCAACATCTGTTGATATCGCACTGCAGTGACAGAACATGTCACTGGCCCTGTTGGTTACAGTTCTTCGAAACAGTACGGACCAATTATGAAGGAAGCGGTAAAGCCACACCACACTGTTATCTTCAGTGGATGCAACGGCATTTACTCAATAGCATGAGGGTTCTCAGTAGCCCAAATCCGGTAGTTGCGTGTATTGACAATGTCACTGAGATAAAAATGCTCCTCATCACTCCATAGAATGTTCCAAGGCCATGAATTGTCCACTTGCATCCGAGCTAGGAATAGGTGAGAAAAAGGTAGGCGCGTTTAAGCATCCCCTAGAATCAGTTGTTAGGCTTGGCTAATCCCGTAGGGTAAAAACTGCAGCACTTTAAGCATGCATTTCCATGTAGTTGAATATAGCATATCCAGTGGCCTGGATAGCTCCGAGAACTGCTAAATCCATTTGCAGCATTCCCTTCCACTAAGGATGTTGCAACAGTTTCAACTTCGTCCTTTGATATCAGTTTGCGTCCACGTCCTGGTTGTACTATAGATCCGGTATTTTCAAAACGTGAGATCATGTTTGGCAAATTGGTGATAGTTATGGGACCTTTCCGTAGGCCCTTCGTTGTTCGGAATAACTGTAGTGCATTGGACGCATTACTTTATTTTGGTAATACACACGATCATGTAAATACGGCATTGCGTATAGTTCATAGCATCATCAAGCAGATCGAACTGACCGATGCCACTCATGTTGAGGCTTTTATCCACGTATCTGATGACGTCTGTTGTCTATCACTGGGCGACTGTCAATGTGTCGTATGTGTAACTGACTAACAATAAAACCTATTGTAAACTGTACGCTTTTGTTTTCTTTCCTTCGTCTGAATATCTCCCCATACAGTGCCAGTTTCCCCCTGGTGGTGCCATTCGGAACTAAAAACATTTTTCTGCGAAATCGTAATCCCATGGTCTGAATAGCATGTACACCAAATTTGGTCTTTTTTGACCCAATAGTTAGTGCAAAAGCGGTACATGCGTAACTTCCAGTTTAACATCGATCATATTAAATCCACTGTCTATTGCAACACATATTTGTATGCGGGAAACGTATCTCCTGTTGTACGTTCGCCAGGGTTGTAGGTGTCAGAGGCAGGAACTATTCTACATCGTACATCATGGAGAGTTGTCGCTTCCACTGTATACACTTTCTCTTTCAGATACCCCGAGAAAGAAATCTATTGTGGAGGCCACTCTACCGGATCACCATAACGGATTATCTTTTCATCGAAGGTGTTGGGCAGGAAGCGTTGCACCGCCGCTGGCTTATGTGGTGGAGCACCATCATGTTGGAACCACAATGATCGTCCAGAGAAACATTATCCAACCAGTCTGTTAATGTATCCTGTAATAGCTCCAAGTACTTTGGTCTAGTTAATGTTCCTTCGTAAATCACAGACCCAACAAGTCGTGCCTTCCAAATCCCACACCAAACGTTGATCGACCAGTGGGACTACTGTTTCAGCTCCTGTAAAGATAACGGATTCGTAAGCGCCCAATAATGGGTGTTTTGTTTGTTAACCCACATTCTGTGTGTTGGCGGGAGAAGTCATCGTCTGTGGTTTTGTTGTTCTTTGGTCGGGAATAACGGGGGTACACACCTGTTAAGAACAATCTCACAACTTTTACACATCTCACTACTATATTTACAAAAGAAGGATTATATGCAATTGCAATGGATTCTCAAATCAGCTGCCTATTCTCATACATGTCCGTCTATGCTGGAGATTCTGTTAGATGATGAATTAATCAGCCAATCATAGGAGACTTCAATTCAAGGATCTGTTTTAATCCTACGATGCCTCGTAAATTCCCTCTAATCCTTAATCGTTGAACCTCGCATCAATATCATCCATACATCTCAGGTTGTTAATCTTTATTCCATGTAACCAATAACCCTTTGCTTCTTCCTTGATTTTGTCCATCATGATTTAATGAAAATACGCGGTGAGAGTAGGTCCCGTGTCTTATACCTCTATTCGTTCTAAACCAGTTTCCCAGCTAACCGTTCATTCTCACTTGTTCTGTGTAATGACAGACTGCTCAAATCTTACACATCAAAAAGGAAAAAAACATGAATGATTAATATCCAATTGCTGAGCAGGAAAGGTAGTATATACTTAGTTATCACTAGCTGTATTCTGTAGATACAGTATGTATGACAAACACTGTTTTAACTAATGTAAGAAAACATGGGGATGCATTGTAGACATATATAGGGAAGCTAACTACTTCTGAAATCTGGAATTGCGTATGGTAGTGTTTGTTTCCTTGGTTAATGGTTGGTTGTTGGGAATCTTGCCACCTCCCCTCCCCCTCTCATCTTCTTTGTTTTTGGTTATCTGAGGTTGGCTGCTTAACTTAACATTCCCCAAATAAAATCTTATCTATGCCTCTGGGGTGTATTCTTGAAGCTCATCATACTGTTCATTTGAAAGAACAAAGTGTAGGAGCTGGATTGAAATATGTATGATTAACATTAAGGACAATCTGAAAGAGTGTAGTAGAGGAAGTAACTTGTAAAACTGAGCTGAAACGGTTCATGCATTTACAGAATATCCATTATAATTTCTCTGTGATTATTGATAGTTGTGATCGACTGAATACTCTGTAGAAAATTTATTTCTAAAGGTGTGATAAAAATAACTGACTGCAAATAAGAAGAAAACCGAGTCAAGTGATGTGCAAATGTCTAACTGTGCGCCAAACTTCGAAGAAATTTTTTGGAAAAAAGTAGATTTGGTGAATGCAGAGATGAGTTTAGATGAATGAGTGATGAGAGCTGATTGTAAATATAGGAAGAAAAATTTCTGAATATGTAAGAGTTTTTAAAATTAAGTGTTTAAAAGGAGAGAGGAAAAAAATAGTAATAGCTGAGTGTAAGATGGAGTGTAATATTTGAAGATAGAAACGAGTAAAGAAATAACGGTAAATATTGTGAATAAATATTTGCTGTTCAAATATTGCTGTTCATCTTTGAATAAAGAAAGAAGTATTGAATTGAGCAATATCTCTGGCATAATTTTCAATCTAACAATATTTTATGTTTGACAAACTAATAAGATCAGAAATGAGCCTAAGATATTCTCTTTTTCTCCACCATCCTTTTTCCATTTCTCCAGCGATTTTTTATTTTTGTTTATTGTTTGTAGCAAATTGCATTACTCTTAATTGGTGACTAAGAATTCAACATTAATCATTTGATTTCTCTCTAAATGCTTCTTGTGGATGATTCCATGTCAATTCCACTAAACTGTTTTTTCAAGAGCAGGTTTGGCTTAAGAAGTTTTATAGCAAGAAAATCAATCGTCTCATTCTCACAGAGTATTTATTTCTAATCTCCCATTACTAAAGCCTTCAGAAAATAACTAAGTCCATTGCCCGGCAAAAAGAAATTCAACATGTGCTTTTCCTTTTTTTTTCAATAAAAGATTTAACGTGTAGATAAAACGTCAATAATTAAAATAAAGCAAACCATAAACTTATAACATTTCAGGAATCCATTGTTTAAGGCCTTTTTTGAAGTGTGAAAAAGGTCTTGACCATTGGAGTCGAAATATAAGTTTCTTTTTAATTATATATATGTGCTTTTATCGTTTGCTTTATTTTAATTATTAATGTACTTCTTAATTTCATTTGCTGCAGATAACTTCAGCCGCTTCAATAAAAGTTCAAGAAAATTCTGAAAAAGGATGAAAAGGAATAATATTATCTAACCTAGAAAACTTACTGGGCCAGCTTCTTTGTTAAAACTGTCTGAAGAACTTATTGGACAGTCCAATAGCTGGTTTTGTTGTAACTGGAAACAAATACGGAGAAATAAATCCATTTTCTTTTCAATAAAGATGCAGTAGTTTAATACTTAATTTTCTAAATATAAAAATTTTAAATTTACTAATTTCATCTGCTTAGGATTTTAAATCCAGTTGCCTGCCATCTTATAAGGATTAAAAACTGCACAAGATTTTAATCTTGCAGTAAATGATCGATTTCCCACACTTGGTGATTTAGCAATTCCAATCTAATGCCAATTGATAATCATTGCTATAAAGGACATATCTGAAATCAAAACACTGATGGCAGATCGAAATTAAAATTACTCAGCAGATCTTAAATACAATTGGAGTTAACCCAGCAGTAATTGGACATCTAATATTGGACTGCAATGTATTTTTACTGTAAGACTCAGCTAATGATAGTAAAAGCAGAAATATGGCAAACTAAAATTTAAACAGCCCTAAATCTAACAGAATGAAATTGTAGTAATAAATACTCCATTCTGTTGCCTGCAATGCTTCTCCATGCATCACATCAGTAAGTCTTCTCAAAGTTTGGCAAATGCAGCACAAATCTCTTTGAAGTTTTTATAGTCAATGGTAGTTCAGATATTAGGCTACACAAACAGTATTGAAAGACACAAACCAAGAGTGCAGTAAATATAATTAAATATCAATTATATAATAGAGGGATATCTTAACTTAGCATTATCTATCCAAAGTGTGTATAATATATTCTAAATGTTCGTCATAATAGCAGACGCACTGTTAATACCGTTCCTGCAAATTTTCAATCCCATCTCGGAACTGTGTCATCGTAGGGCAGTACTGTGTCACCCTCTCATTGAGTTCCTGAATAGCGTTCAGTGGGTTAGTGTGTTATATCCACTGCTTCAACATCCTCTAATGTCCTATCACATTCAGGTGATCCAATAGCTTAGCGTTTGTGACAAGGAGGTCCGAAAGCTGTATTGTGCCTATATTTTACTCATTCAATATGGAAACCCTGACTTTCTGAGAATGTGTGGTTCTCAGGCGAGACACTTATCAGTGTTCAGTAACAATTAGACAAACCGCTACATTGGATTTCAGCTCCCGGATGTAGCTGAGAAGATACCTTGGCACAGTGAGAGAATCATAATGTGGCGTGCGGTTTCTGGGCATGGCATCATTAGACCTTATTTAATTGAGGAAAATGGAAGACCTGGGTAATTCCATGTCAGTTCATCCAAACCATGTAACCTATTATCTCAGATTTATAGGAAATTTGGCACAGTTTCTTTGGTTAGTTATATAACAATATTCAAAATTTCACTTCGTTTAGTCTAATAAAACAATGATTTTTTTTTTATTTTCTTGTCAAAGATTAGAGTATTTTAAAAATTTATTACAGTGGAGCAAACAGACTATTAGTTTTCTAAAACTTATTTAAAGTTAAAATTTTTTTTCAATTTTATGTTGAAAATAGGTGATATGTAAGTTTATTAAACCAAGAAAGACAAAGGAAGGTTGAAAGATTGATTTTTTTTATGCAAAGCCATCAAGTGGTCTGCTTTAATCACACAAAAAATCTTTTTGTCCTTCTCTTTCTGAGTTATTGGTGTAAATGTAAAAACATCTAATTACTTTGTAGTATTCTGTAAACCAAATTCTTCAATGATCTTCTTTCTTTCCATCTCAAATATGTTAGACAAAGCTCTTCAACACATCACACTAGTATTTAAAAGGTTTATTAAATACTAAAGACAAATTTTCAGGAATTGTACACATTCCCTTTATCAAGCCAAGAAGCAAAAATTAGAATAAATCAACAAACAAAAACGGGTAGAATAACTTAACAAAATTCAAAGGCATTAAACATTTTTTCTCAAGCAAAAACCATTCCAATTATAATTTCCACCATTTGTTCCGTTATCAATTTCTAAAATAGCTACGAAAAGAACAAGTCTGGATGAAGATTATTCTTTAACTTTTGACTTTGGTTGTGAAGAAATGAAAATACTTAAGCAACTTCATACACAGTGTTACATAGTTTGTTAGTACGATTTAATGTGATAGGTTGGAATTGTAGAAAACATCAACCACGAAGGAGGAGATGTATCAGTGCATCCAAATAGTCCAGTAGCTTCATTTTACTGGAAGATGAATGCAATGTTCCTTTTCATATCCTGTGCATTTTATAAACATCAAGTTTAAGGCCGGGGCCAGACCAAGTTCCAATGCAAACGAACGCCAACTCTACCGAATGTGTTTGGTGTGATTAGGGTTGGAAACGATTGGAAAGGATTGTGATGTTGTCGTCCACATTGGATTTAGTTTTGAATTGGAAACCGTTGGTTGTGGTTCGGTCATTTTACGCAGCAAGGTATTGAATTGATCTTGTCCTAATGGCGTCAACTGATGATGAATTATATGCAAGTGCTGGATTTGTTGTTGTAAATGTTTAACTGAAGAACAAAAAGAAAAAGCGTAAACCGAGACGCTGGTGGATGACTACACCATATAAAAATAAAAGTGCGTACAATGCAAGCAATTTGCTGGTGAACGTCAGAGTTCAACTGCTATAATCTGCCAAATACCAATATTCTTTTTTGAGAGTTCATAATTTTTATTAGTGGGATCCCATAACATAGGATTGTCCCGGTATAGTTCAATTAGTTTCAAACACAAATCATCGTCCCATTCCATATCGACAGCAGCAAAAACAGTACATTCAACACCAGCAAATACATGCCAACGACTGAAAACGTTTTAACTCGTCCACACCGACAGAACGCACGCCAACGTCAACAATCACTTGGTAACCGTTGGAATGCATTGGCGCGCGTTCGCCACCGCCCATACATATCAATTCCAACGCATCCCAATATCTCTCCATATGTGCCTTGGTATGCGTTGGAGCTTCGGTCTGGCCGCGGCCTAAGAAGAATTTACATATTTTCAGCGTGGGATATGGGAGGTCTTTTGGTTCCTTCTTCTGCCTATGACATAATGCAATAATGAGGTAAGATGTAAGATATACATGTGACTAGGTTAAGGAGCTGTGAATTATTTTTACACTAAAGTTTTAATGTTTTTTTTTTTTTTACATTTATAGCAATAACTCAGAAAGCAGAAAGAAGGCCAAAATGATTTCTTGTGTGATTGAAACAGACCACCTGGTGCCTTTGTAAAGAAAACATCCAACTTTATCCTTCCACTGCCTTTCTATGAACCTGATTGTCACCTATTTTCAACATAAAACCGAAAACGAATTTGAGCTTTAAATGAGCTTTAAAAAATAATAGTAGCCTGTTTGCTTCATTGTAATGCATTTTTAAAATAGTCCAATCATTGACAAGCAAATTAAAAAAAAAGTCATTGTTATATCTTTGTTAGTTCCTGAGATATCAAGAAATTTATATCACTGTGTTCTCATTGGAGCTCAAAGTCGCGTATCATTTTTTGCTTTATTCTCTCTATGTTTAGGCTTGTACAGCTCAGAGACTACTAGACTGAATGAAGTGAAATTTTGAATATTGGTCTATAACTAACCAAAAAAACTGTGGGCCAAATTTCATCAAAATCTGAGGTGCTGGGTTACATTTGCCTAAATTATTGGATGATTTGACATGGAATGACCCACCTGTAACAGTAAACCAGAAATGTTACATCCAGATGTGTTGCAATCCTTTCGTTGTCAATATGCGATGTAGCATATCTTTTCATCCTACTAATATTCGATTAAAATACTTCTGTATTCAGAAACATTGCCTCGCCTAATTCAAAACCTATTACCAATTATTATACAGTTTATATTCATGATATTCAATAGGCCTATTATGACTTGGGGATTGGAATGTTTCACTATTATTTGTTCTGCCATACTATGTTATAAACTATGTAACTAAAGTTATGATAACAGTCTCATATCTTTCCTTTAATTTGTAGTGGTGAGTGACTATTCCTAAAAAGATTACACCTATGTTAAAAAAAATCTTTGTAAATGAACCCTATAAAACCAAGTGATTAATTTAAACAGAAATCTATTAGTAATGTTTTTGTATTGTGCTCTGTATTTTTTTTCTTGCCTATAACTGACAACTTGTCTGCCTTCTCGACGGGTTTACCCCTAAGGCACATGGAAGTCACACTCATATCTATTATTATGTATTAACAAACTTTTGTAAGGTAATAAATTATTATATTATATTATATGTACCAACAATTTTGGAATGGGAGGGGTTATATAGATGGTTATAGTTGTTCAACCAAAAAAAAAAGGAGTATCCTTCAAAAAATAGGGGGGGGGGGATTGGGAAGTGTCCAATTAAAATAATATTTCCAAAATCCTAGAAAGACTGTTTTGTTTTTTGTTCCTTTTCAGATGCAATTGGGAGTTTTAGGATAAATCTTCCCCTACAGTTTGCCAATGTTGAGAGTGAAGTCGATGATAATGATCATTATAATATAGTATCTAAAGGATTTATGATAAAATTCGAATGACTGATGAAAACGCACTGAAATAGAATTGAGGAACTGTAACAAAGCTTTGAAGTTACAGTTAAAATAAAATAAGGACCAAACACACCATAATTCAAACACAAAAGAGTTTCTTGAAGATGGGGATAGATCCCCGAAACATGTCATGCAGCATATTGTAAACTCTTTTGTGTTTGGATTATAGTGTGTATTGTCGTTATTTTATTATATAACACACACAATGAACATTCCTTACAGTTAAAATATTGTATGTTTTCAAATTTACAGTAGAAATGTAATGAAAAAAAGAAATAAATAACTCAATATAGAATCAATTAAATACATGTAAATAAGGAAGTTCTAATCTTGCAGCTAATTTACTTTCAGAATTAAAGTGGATTTCAATTAATCTAATATTGTCTGCTGTAAATACAGGGTGATTCACGAAGATATGCAGAAACTTCGGGAGCTCATTCTACATGTAAAAGTAAAGAAAAAAAGTTATAGAAACATAGGTCCGGAAATGCTTTGGTATCAAGTTACGGCTAGCGAAAGATTTCGCCCATAATGTAGTACAACAATACGCACATGGACTAAATCTCAGTTGTTAGCTCTCACAATAAATCAAAACAATGCAATTCACATTATTGTTGAACAGCTGTTATTGTGTTGCCAACTTTTTTGTAGGTTCCACGTGGAATAAGCTTCAAACCACAGGGAGGTACAGTTCTGCGACATGTTTCATTCGATTTTTCAGGTCAACAACTATAAGAAACCACTGATTTCGCCCCTTAATTTACCTTCCCAGACTTCCAGTAAGTCTTCATTTCACCCAGGGTACTACATTATGGGCGAAATCTTTCGCTAGCCGTAACTCGATACCGAAGTATTTCCGGAGCTGTGTTTATATAACTTTTTTTCTTTACTTTTACATGTAGAATGAGCTCCCGAGGGTTTCTGCATATCTTCGTGGCCCACTAGGGTGGGCCAAAAAAATCCCCGAAACAAAATTTTTTTCAAAATTTTTTTTCAAGTCATAATATCGCGGAAAAATTGCGAATTGGGAAGACTAAAAAGGGTTAAAAAAAGAAATAAAATCGGTTTATATCTTCCGTTCGCGCATGTAGTCTACAGTTTATCGAAATTTGGAAAAATTTATAATTTTTTATCTTGCTTAACTCGTCAATATAACTTGTCACTTCTATTATTTCTTATCTGTCTGGTCGTGGTATTTCTATTGAAAAATTAGTTGTCATAGGATGTGATGCCACTGCTGTTAACACAGGTTTGAACAATGAACTGATTCGCCGAATCAAAATACATTTGGGGAAACCGTTATTATGGGCAGTTTGCCTTCTCCATTTCAATGAACTGCCATTCCAGCATCTGTTTCAATGCCTAGACGGTAAATCAACGAGTTCAAAATCTTTGAGAGGGCCAATCGGTGAAAAGCTAAGTGGCTGCGATAAACGTCCAGTGATTGGCTTCAAGAGTATTGGCTGTCAGATCCCCAAAATAGACAGAAGTATACTAAGCAAGGATCAACAATATCTACTCAATATTTCCATGGCAATAAAGTCGGGAAACTGTAAAGAGGAGATCTGGTTCCTTGTAACACTCGAGGTGGTTGACAACAGCAAATCGAACTCTCAGATTATGCTTAAGTGAAGAAAGTCCCACACCTGAACTTCAAAAAAATAGTTATATTTATTTTGAAGTCATACATGCCAATGTGGTTTAGTATTAAAACAAGTAAATACTTTACAGAGGGACCAAAACTTGTGTACCAATGAATACAATCTTCAAGGTACCTGCCTGAAGATTTACGCAATATTGTCGACCCTGTGATCGAACGAAATGGCTTTTTCGCTCGTCCAGAACATTTAATGTTAGCCATGACTCAAGATAACACAAAACACATAAGAGACATCGGACTTCGACGAATTCTAAAGGCCAGACAGCTAGATCAAAAGAGAACAACTTTCAGAACATTCATGCCGCCAAAACTAAATTTCAAGGCTCAACACTACTCGGAAATAATTAACTGGATGAACTGTGCTTTATCTTCTCCCCCATTATTAAAAGATATCAGTGACGATGAGATTAAATCACATATTCAAAGTGACTCAGTTCCTAATTGGGATATAACATACAAGACATTCCCAGTTCACACACAGGCAGTTGAACAATGTGTGAAAGCCTCGGGAAAAGTTTGCAGAGCTGAGTCTAGAGATGGTTTTATCAGAACGACTCTGCTGACAAGGTCAACTATGCCTAACTTCGCCCATAAATCAGATTTCAAAGTACCTTCAGCTAAGAATGAGTGAAAACGGAAAAATTCAACATGAGTTTCTTGGACTTACGACTCTTCACATAAAAACTTGGTTTTTTTTCAATAAAAAAATCTGTTTATAATTTTTACTAATGGTCTAAAATAATTTGGTTTTAAACATTTAACCTTGTATTCAATTAAGAAAACCAAAAAAAAATGTAAGTTGTTCGTATTTTTTTCTTCTTGAACTACGATCTACCTTTAATTGTAATTTTTTTTCAAAACTTAACTAACTTTGAAGGCAATGCGCGACCGGAAGATGTTGATGGATTTAAATAATATTTAAACATTATTTTCTGTTGTTCTAATACATAAGAATTTGAGCTATTACATCCAGGAAGAGGCTAAATTAAAAATGTTAAAAATTATCGTAAAAATGTGAATTTTTTCCAACTTTCGGCAAACTTTAGAGCAAATGCGCGAACGGAAGATATAAACCGATTTCATTTCTTTTTTTACCCCTTTTTAGTCTCCCCAATTTGCAACTTTTCCGCGGTATTGCGACTTGAAAAAAAAATTTTGAATTTTTTCGGCCCACCCTATTATATATGTGGATTCAGGGATGCCTTCATTTGAATTATTGGAATAGTGATAATACTAATTCAAACTGAACTAATTCACTAATATGTTTTATGAACTTTTCAGCCTAACCGAGAATAGAACGAAGGACGTCATGACGTATTGTGGTGCAACGTCGTCGTGTGGTTTTTATGAGAATTTATCTAGTGATTGAAGCAACGTAGAATTATTCCTGTTTATCTTTCAGTATAAACAAGTAGGTCAATCTTTTATTTTGTTTATACGAAGGAACAAGAGAACAATTTAAAAGAACACTATTTAGAGATACATCTAGTTGAAACGAAAGCATTAAATTTAACTGAACAAATAGGAATTTAAAGAAAGTTATTTGAACATTGAAATTGAATATTTCAAGGGAACTGTTTAATAAAGTAACGAAGACTTTCTTTATCAAGTGATGTGTTTCGAAGTTGGGAATGATTTAACGTAGAAACAATTAAAGAACTTATAAGTTTAGAAGTTAAATAAATCAAGTGTTATTAAAGAATGCTCAACAGTAATCTATATATATTGTGAATACTGAAGTCATTATCGAAACTCGTTGAACGATAAGTTTCTAAACAAGAGAACTTTTGATAATAAAGACTGTCATTACAAGAAGTTATAGCTTATAAGAAGACATAAAGAAGCAAGTTCTATTATTAGCGAAAAACTAACATAAATAAAAAAAAATTAAAAAATACACTATTGAATTAAAATGAACAATGCATGAAATTTAGGACAAAGTAATTAACAGCACTTAAGTTATTACTCAAACCATGAGCATCTGATACCCTTCGATTCACTTGTAAACGTTACATAAATGTATTAATGTCTGTCAGTGGATGAGAGTTTTAACACAGTTTCATTTGGAGAATGAGAGAAATTAAACAGTTAGTTTTATTTTTATGGCTACACTAGATCAGTTCCTTCGGTGTAAATCGATTGGAACAAAACTAAATGAAACTACTTACAGTCTGTAGTAAAAATCGGACATTCACATGCGCACAAACTTTCCTTGTCATACGATGCACCTGAACATGGGAGACACTTGGCAGGCTGGCGGATGGGATTTCGAAAATACGCCACGCAGAACAGGGTGACGGGTAGAACGGCACGGTAGCTTCGGGATCGGGTGAGTGGTTCCATCGCCGGAACAGAGTATGGCACTTGCTTCCATCACTCCCGAAAATACTCATTTTTCCGCACCAGACTCTTCAACTTGCAGTTTTCTCACGGAATACACTGGTTCAGGGAGCGGGAACGTCTCCTTCTTCTCACGGATTCTCCCTGCATTTGATTGTGTCCGAGCACCTTCAACACTGTTTCAGGGAGCGGGCGGCGGGCGAAGAGTCGAGCGGGCGGCGGGAAGCTTCACTCTCAGCTACGAAGCACGGTTAATCCATCATATCGAGTACCGGATCAAAACTGTTCTCTCTTTTCTCTCATCCGGGGTCGTATTTATAAACTCGGGATTTCACTAATTACTCGTCCAATAGGGTATTGACGTTGGAAAGCGCGCGAAACGAGCGCCCAACGCTTTCTGATAAACTAATTATTGGCGGCATCGAGTCTAATACAATTTGCCAGCATACAGCGAGAATAAGAAAAGCTGAGTTAAAAATATATATAAATAGAAAAATAGGGATTAACGCTAACAATTGATCAAAGAAAGACACTCTCATTAATAAGACAATAAAATAATAGTCTCTCGCAAATTACAATTTAAGGGTTTAGAAACGAAAAACTAGATTATAAGGATAGTAAAGAACAGGAAAATGCAAATTGCTGAATAACAAACGTGGCACGGTTTAAGGAAAGAAAATAAACATAGGGAATAACAAAAAAACAGTGACAGTATGTATTCACAAGTTATCTTAGTTATATAAATATAAAATTTATATATATTTTTGGAAGTTCTGTTTCTTTCTGATTCAAATGTTCATGAGGCCCTACACTATGGAAAGAACTCAAACGGATGAAGTGATTACAATTAGTTAGCTCTGTTTATTAAAAGTTAAGATCTCAAAGTTAGTTTTGTTAATTAAAAAAAACAAAAACAACAAAACTATACAATCAAGATTTTCACCCACAGTAATAGAAAGTAAGTACACTGACTGCTCAAAGTGGACACCTGAGTGTGTTATCCCAACAGTGAAGTTCGGCGATGTGAAGGTGTGGTCGTGTTTGTCCTGGTTTGGACGTGGTCCGGTGGTTGTGATCGAGGGCAACATGGCATCCACACAGTATCTGCACGTTCTAGACAATTCTATACTTCCTACGTTGTGGTCGCAGTTCGGTGAAGGGCCATTTGTGATCCAGCATGACAATGGTCAAGCCATTTGTGGTCCGGAGAATAATGTTCAAGAACTTCAGTAGCCCGCCGAGAGTCCGGACCTCAACCCTATTGAACATGTGTGGGGTGAATTGGAGGGCCGGATTCGTGCTCGTCCGATGCCATCGCAAACATGCATCCAACTTGTGCATGCTTTGAAGGAGGAGTGGGTAAAAATAGAGGTTGCTTGCTTTCAGAAACTGGTGGAGAGAATGCCACGGCGTGTGGATGCTATGCTTAAGGCAAAAGGCTACAATACGCGCTATTAGGCGCTGTAAATAAAGCATCTGTTCCATATCACAGGTGTCCACTGTCAATTAAGCAGGCAATGTACTTCAGAATCGTTTGGTTCGAAAATCATGAAAATTCGTTTTAATTCTTCTGGTTGTGTGTGCTCAACAATAACCAATATCTTTGACAAAATTTATAGTTAAACCGGAGATTACGGTACCAGGCTGGCGGTGATAGAGCCATCCGAGGGACATAGTGCTTTCAAAATGTTTTCATTATAAACATCCTGGAGTGCGTGTTACCTCACTTTACTTAACCTAAAGCTAATCGGCACACACGTTTCGTTCGGGCGCTAACTTGAGCTCATATTGAGTTAACTATTTTTCTCCCTCGGGAAAAAGTGGTTACAAGGCAGCTTGTGATATAGCTTGTGCGGAATAACGTACTCTCCGGTTTAGCCAAACTTATTTATACAAACTATTTTTAATATTCTGCCCACACAAACATGCATTTTATATCAAAACAACCTTCAATCTTCTGAGCATATTTACTAAATAAAGAGAAATAAGTGGTCTAGTGATTTTGTAGCAAAACTCCTGTTACCTGAAAGTTCATTGCTCTACATTCACATTATGTTTACATATAATACAGTGGAACCCCGCCATTCGTCCGCCTCTCTACTCGTACAACTCGTTATTCGTCCAACTTTTTCAAGTAAAATTCAACTCGCCATTCGTACGCTTGCCCAGCGATTCGGACAGCATGACCTTGTTACTGGCCGAGCCACGCGGTCGCTTCAGCTCACAAGTCAGTCTCGTGCTAGCTTCCGTATGCTACGCATCATGCACGCAAGCTTCGTGAAACTTTGTGCTACTTTATTGTTATTTTTTGTTACTTTTATTAAAAATAGTGCAGCCATGGGTCCAAAAAAGATTACTGATTCAACCAAGCCTACAAGGAAAGCAATGAGAACGACAATTGAAATGAAAAAAGTTTGAAAGTGGAACTCGTGTCTCTGACCTGGCAACTCAACCATATCGTCTATACTGAAAAAGAAAGACATAATAAGAGAGGCTGATGTGGCAAAAGGGTTGACCGTTACAAAGGTTTAAATAAGCAATCATGTGTGGGTCTGGAACGGATTAATCCAATTTACATTATATCTTATGTGAAAAAATGATTCGCCATTCGTACAAATCGCCATTCGAACTGCCTCCTGGAACGGATTGTGTACGAATAGCGGGGTTCCACTGTATTTCCGAAATAAAATATATTTCAGAAAAATATGTTGTTTTTTTCTTTAATTTCTTTTTATGATTATTACATTATCTCAACAGTAATTGTAAGTCTTCTGTATGCAACAACATATCTTCATGATTTATCTTCATGTATGCACCAACACAATATTTGCAAAGAGGTTGTCCCAAAATCGACGATTTTGGCCCACTCGGATTTCGCTGAAAATTGGTTTGCAGACTCCGTAGGGGGTGTATGGTCTACAATAGCAATTAGAAGTGTGCCCGACTTCCGGTTAGACCGGGAATGGATGAAGTTTGCTTTTCATTTACGTTGAAATATTAAAATGAAACCTATGCCAATCGATAGAGCTCGTTGTGGTGAATAAAATGATATATTATATGTCTACCTGGCACTTCCGGTTTAACCATTATAATTGGTAAAACTAAGTTTGCTGAAAGAAAAATGCCAAAACCTAAGAGTATTGGTGTATCATGATTTTATTAGTGATTTTATTAGTGATTTTCGAATACATCTTGATTGAAGTATTGTATATACAATGTACTTTAAGCATCTTATGCAGGAAAGAAACCTTCTTCTTGGGCGGCAGCAGCTACATTGACATCCAGTGAATCATAGTCTTTTCCTACCGGAATTGCAGGCAGATGTCATATCATCAAAGATTGCGCCCGGCTCTTCACCTTCTACGGCTTCTTCTAACAACTCTTCAACCAATTCAGCTGTATTTTGTCCTGACATAGCAGTGGTTTCTTGCTCGATAACACGATTTCATGAAAGACGATCGAACCATTCACGATGAAAAAGATTCCTGGATTGATATGACGGTTGCAGCATCGTGCTTTAGCTGGATTATAGATTTTCAAAGTCTTGAGAGCTTCTTTCCGGGCTTTTATTGGAACTAACATATGCGATGACTCTCGTTTGCACTTGAAAATGCAAGTTCGGTGGCTTAAAGTCAACGTTTCCATGGAACATTCACAGTAATATTGCTGGTGTCCGCCATTTTGAAAAAAATTTTTAATCTAAATCACTGGTTTAAATGATAGAAAAAAACAATGAATATCATTCTTGAATGCTGGTGTTTATATTAAGATGGAGGGGATTTCTGCCAGCCACCTCCATCATTTTAGCACAAGTTAAAAGGGGTACTGACCTGCTCAAGGTTGAAATCGAAACTGACTGTGCTCGTGCAAAACCACAAGGTTTATATACCTCTTGAGGTATTTCTAGAAATCTGTGGAAAAGTGTGATAAACTGTCGAGTGTTCCAGAACGTTCATGACAGTTCCCGGCCTCATTCTACGTCAAAGTAGAAAATTCGAGAATGCTCTTGAAAATTCTAGAATTTTCACTAACATTTTCTGGAAACTTCTAGAATTGTCTAGAGCAGAGATCGCCAAACCGTCGATCGCGAGCTACTAGTAGCTCGCGGGGACATTTTCGGTAGCTCGCGTTAACGCTCCGGTTGGCTAACCTTGATTCCTCCACTGAGTTGACGCTGACGACAACAACTGCTCATTTCCCCGTGCAACTGCCATTGCTTTAATGATGGCGTTTTCAAGCAAAATGCAAAAAACTTATAACTTTCATTCGGAATGGGAAACCGATTACTTCTTTTCCAGGTTAAGGACAAATGTGTGTTGGTAAACCGTGCAAGTGTATCAGTTGGGAACGTCGAACGTCACTTCAAAACCGTTCACGCAGGTATTGAAAAGGATTACCCACTGAATTATGCTCGAAGGAAAGAAAAGGTAAGGTAGCTGAAATCTAAACTTAATGCTCAACAATCAACTTCTTTAAAACCATTAAACAAGAATAAAGCAGCAACTGATGCGTCATTCCGAGTTTCAAATATTATTGCACAGAATAAGAAACCATACAAAGATGATGAAATAATCAAAACTGCATTTTTAGGAGCTGCAGATGCATTATTTTATAGTTTCAAAAATAAAACTGAGATAATGTCTGCTATTAAATCTTTACAGCTTTCTGCAAATACAGTAATGAAAACGGTTGAGGTTAGGAGTTATGACTTTACCTTACAACTTAAAACTGACTATGATCGCTGCAACTATTTCTCCCTGCAACTTGACGAATCGACTTATATAGTTGATACAGCTCAGTTGGCCGTTTTGCAAGAATGGTTTTTAATAATTTCTAAATAAGGGAGGAGCTGATAAAGATTATACCGTTTTAACAGGAAGCACTGCAGGACAAGACAAATTTTTAGCAGTTAAAGATCTTATCAACTCTGAAAATATTCCTATAAATAAGTTGGTGGGCTTAGCAACTGCTGGAGCTACTGCGATGGTAGGCAGAGAGAAGGGATTCATAACATTGTCTCGTAAAGACAGCAGTTTTCCGAAATTTCTGTCTTACCATTGCGTAATACACCAGCAGTCACTGTGTGGAAAATTTTTAAGTAAGAACAAAGTAATGAAAACAGTCATAAAAATAGTGAACAAAGTTAGAGCACGTGCAATTCAGAGACGTTTGTTCAGAGCACTGACTGATGACTACATTGCCAGTATGGTAAGCTACTGCTTCATAAGGAAGTTCGTTGGCTTGGTAGAGGCAGAGTTTTACAACGTTTTCAAGGGTTGCTTCCTGCATTAGTAGAATTTTTGAAAGACGAGGCGAATCCTTCCGTGAACTAGAAGATCCAGTTTGGCTGCAGGATTTTGCTTTTCTCTCAGACATCACCCTTAAAGTTAGATATCCTTAACTTGCAGCTTCAAGGTAATGATAAAGATATTGGTGGAACAATTTTAGATGTTGCTTGATTCTCAAAAAAGCTGAAACTGTCGGAAAAAAATATCATCCAAGCTGAATACAAACACTTTGCCTGTTTGAGACAAACCCTTGACAAGCAAGGGTCTTCAATGCCTCGTTACAACAGCAAACAATGCGTTGAAATTATTTCAGATTTGAGAAGTGACTTCAACAAACGCTTCCAAGATTTCAAAAGGATTTCAATTGTTGCACAGTTTGTCAAATCGCCTTTTATAGAGATTGATGCTGAAGAGTTCTCTACTTGTGTCATGGGGCATTTCGATTTTTAAGAAGAAAGTGCTGAAATGCAGTTGTAACTGATTGATTTTCAAAATGATTTATCTGTAAAATGGCTTTCTTCAAGCTCTGAAAATATTTGGCCTCTTGTTCTTAAAGAAAAATACCCAATTTTGGTCCAAGTTGGTCTCAAAGTGAAGGCAATGTTCAGCTCTACATATCCGTGTGAGGTTTCTTTTTCTAGTATGGAATTTATTAAAAATAAGTACAGAAACAGACTCGCTGATGAACATTTGGACATTTGTATTCGAATGGCAGCTACTACCTACTCTCCCAACATTAAAAAACTTGTTAATGACAAAGAAAGAGTTCCATCCTTCTCATTGAAGTTAATAAGTCTGATAAAAAAAAATCTGTTCTTCCATTTGTTATTTATTAGCCTACTAACTACACTTAAATTGTATATTTAATTTCAATTTCTTTTTGTTATTTAATTAAAATTGATTTCATATTTAATAGAAATGCAAGTTTATAGGCAATAAATAAATATAAGATTTTTTTAAAAAAAGTTGGTAGTTCTTTTAGTTGGTAGCTCACAGCAGAATTTAAAAACGGTACGGTAGCTCAGAAGCTTCGTAAGTTTGGCGATCACTGGTCTAGAATAATCAAGACAGAGTCTAAATGCCTCTGAAACTGACAAGATTTTTCTAGAACATTCTTAAATAGTCTAGAATTTTTGAGAAAAGGCATGAAACTCGTGAGAATATACTTAAATATCCCTTTTTACCGGAAGTGCCAGCTAGACATATTATATATTATTTTACTCACTCACAACGAGCTCCATGGATTGGCATAGATTTCATTTTGATACACCATCGCCAAACTTCACTGTTGGGATGACACACTCAGGTGTCCACTTTTATTTGAGGAGTCACTGTATTTGTTGATATATATGTATACTGTATTTGACCTTCATATTGTTTCGAAACTGTGTTCTGCTTACAACATGGAGTTATTGTTTTGGGGAAGCAGCCTGGCCATAGTGTTTGTAAACGGATCTATTTACGTATCAACAGATACAATAATAAAAAATAATAATAATAAAAATAATAAAAAATTAACAAAAAAAATATTATTGAACATTACATACACAAAATATATGTAGTAAAAATATTAAAAGATCACTAGATGTTTGTATACTGATATATTTAGTCACTATGTATATACATCTGTATGTACATATATATATATATATATATATATATATATATATATATA
>JAFIDM010000005.1:6314386-6334382 GCA_023159025.1 Thereuonema tuberculata
CCGCCCCCCCCCCCCCCCCATGTATGAACAAAATAAAAAAAAAACGGAATCCCCAAATCACCAACCAAAATAAAATTTAAAAAAACCGAATCCGTAAATCGCCAACCAAAAAAAAAAAAAAAAAATTACCGAATCCTTAAATCGCTAACTAAAATAAAAAATAAAAAACGGAACCCCCAAATCGCCAACCAAAAAAACAAAAAAGGAATGAAACACCTTCAGACTTTCGAAATCTCACCTTCTAAATTTTTTTAAATGTGATTATTTGTCTCTCATCTTTTTATTAAATTAATTTTAACACACATTAAAAAAAATTAATCATAAATTTAAAAAAAAAATATGGAAATAAAAGAAAAATCTGGCAATGTGATAAAGATGATTACAAACCACTACCAAACTTTTCATGGAATGTACAGAAGCGATACAACATCAAAACTTCAAATTCTACACTTACTTCTTAATAGTATCGAAACAGTGAATGAAATACTCTCCAAACAGGCTGAACTCAATGAGTAATGCCTGAACATTAAATAAATTCTGCACTAGTAATTATAAAATTAAATCTTTCATTATCTAAATAAAAAGAGGAGCTGATGATAACCCAACAGTTGTGGGTTGAAACCGTCCTTGATGAGTATTTTATTGTTTTCTTAGCTTTTAAAATATGATTTAATAATCTTTTTATCATGTGCTAATTATTTTTAAACAAAGACATTCATTTAAAGTATTGTCTACAAATAAAAGAGAATAAACACGAGATGAATTAAGCAAACTTTTATATTACTGGTGACTGTTCGAAAAAAGTTCCTACACTGATATATTTTCTTTATTTTTATAAAAATACGCAAACAAACATACATATGTATTAAATTAAACAAAATTAATAATGGAGCCGTTTCCTCCTATGAAAATCTGATTGCAATGATTGTGCTGCAAGAAAAAACAACAACAGTTGTCCGCCTTTTAATAAATACAATCGCCTCGAAAATAATAAACAAACAACGAATTAGGCAAAGAAAAGTAAAAAAAATTCAGCTTAAAAAAAAAGCAAGATAGATAAACAATAAATTAGATATAGGTAAATTTTCTTAGTTGATTAAAACCAGTAGACCTAATAGTTTTATGTGTAATGTAAAATGATAGTTTTAAAAACAGTCTTTCTCTTCGACCAATCGAATTACTTAAAGTGGGCTACTTTCTGAACTAGGATTGTTTTGAATTAGATAATGTCTTTAGTAGCATAATATTCCGGATATCACTTTTCTTCCCCTCACGACAAATATAACGCAATAAAGGGTACTTACTAAAAATACAATGAGCAAAGATTGGTTCGGGCCCCAATATGCACGTCTCTGGAATCGGGATGACTCGTTGACCAAGGAAACGAAGCACTAGTTCTTTTCTTTTAAATTTTTACTGATTCACACAACCGTTGACACTGATTTTTCATGCCACTACGTATCCTGGCATGTATATTGGAGGTGATGATACGACTACCTTACTGGCGAATACTGAGCTGATAACAGGAACATGTCATCGCCCCCAAGTGTTCCGCGTTAACTTAAGAATAATTAAGAAACAGCAGAAATCTATTAGACCCAGGGCCAAGGTATGTTGGCGCCGGGGTGCCAGGCAAAAGTTGCCGCCCCTAATAAAAAAATAATGACAAACTTTGTCCTTCGTTATTTTTATATGGAAACCATATTTACTTCAAATAAAGACATCATAACTACGATATTTCGCAAAGGTAGCTTCCTATGCTTCCCCAGGCTCCATTTTTTACAAAACTTTAAAAAGTTAAAAGTTTTATTATTAGAAAGCTTTTATATTATTAAATAGGATTTTTTCCAAATTCCTTAAGTGATTGTGGTTTAAATAATTGGATTTTTAAAGAAATAAAAATCGATTATCAGACATAAAAATTTCCTTGCAAATGTGCTTAATGTAGTTTCAATTACTAAGCAAAATAAAATCCAAAAGTTCATTATAAAAAAATTATACAGTAAATTTTAATTAAAAATTAACTTTTCTTGCCTTTTTGAGCGCAAATTCATTAATTAAATCTGATGTGTCTAAATCGCAGCTATTTTATTTTCAATACTGATTAAACTCAAGTTTGTTAATCGTTCTTGTGACATAGTAGATCTTAAATAATTTTTTATTAATTTAAAAAAACCTTCTTTCACCAGAAGCCACTGTCACAGGTATTGTCAAAAATATTCATAATGCAATTGTTATATTTGGAAACATTGGAGTAAGATCATTTGAAAATATATAATCTAAAACTGCTAATGCATTCATGCAGGGCTTCAAGTATGTTAAAAGGATTTCAATTTCATCACATAAATCTAACGCATTTATATCAGATTCATTTTGTTCATTATCGGGTAATTTAATTTGCAAATCCATACAATATTTTATTTTAGTGACTCGATTCAATTCCAGCAACGAATAAATGTTATTTAGAAACTGAAAAGTTTCGTTATGAACTGTCATTAGCTCAAATCTTTCCTGTATTTTGGATATTTCTGTATCTAAAATAGTTAAATAAAAATTAACTTTATAATTTTCTAATGGCAATTCAGGACTTTCATCCACATTTTCATACATAAATATTCTTTTTTTTTGCGAGGTCTTACAATATCAAGCTGGGAACTTAGTTTCACAGTCAATCTCCTGTGCAATCTTTTGAGCTTCATTCAACATATTTTTAAAATTATCATCCGATCATTCTTGTGAGTAAATATTGAGGTCGTGCAGCATTTCAATTGCAGTTGGTATAACTAAATCACATTTTTGCAAAAATTACTTACAACATTTACCTTAGATGTTACCTTATGTTATACCAAATAACTATGGAACATATAAATTTGTATGATTTAATTTTTTTTATAAGAGATTTAGCCATATTTCTTGTATTAGCATTCCTAGATGAATCATTAAATAAAACATATAATGCATCATAAATTGATTCCAAATTATATCTTAAAACTTTTATAGCGTCGATTCTACTTTCCCACCTTGTTTCAGATACTTGTTTAACGGTCAGTGAAGGACACTCTTTCATTAAAATTTGCCAACGATGAGTTGACTTCGAAAAGAAAACATAAATTTCTTGAATCAAAGTAAAAACGTTAGTAATTTCTAGAGACGCCTTTGCGGCATCATTAATTACTAAATTTAAACTGTGTGGCACATAAAAAGCTCAAGGATTTATAACTAAATTTTTTTTTTTTTTTTTGGAGACCATTGTTTTTCTTTCATATTAGCGCCGTTATCATAGCCTTGGCCTCGCATATCGTAATATTTCTTGATTTAAAAAGCCTATTATAAATCTGGTTAGTCCCTCTCCATTAGAATCTAATATAGGACAAAAGCCTAAAAATGTTCTCTAATTTCAATTTTTTTATTAATATTATTTAAATGCCCAAATCGCACAATAATAGTTGTTTGTTCCTGGTGGCTAATATCGGGAGTACAGTCTAACATTACTGCATAATAATTGCACAATGTAAGTGCAAATTGCCTGCATCTCGTGAAAATTTTAGGAGAGTTATGAATGAATTTATTCAGAATCTGAAACCACGTGGTCACATATTTTTTTTTATTAACAAATAATAAAAGGATTTATTCATGCAAAAGATAAAAACATACATCCATATTTAAGTAAGATTTGTAAAATTTTGTCGGTCCCTTGCATGAAACTGATTTCTGTTTACTATTAAAAAGGGATCATATTCTTGTCAGATAAAAATAATTGGTAAACGAATAGAAAATAAATCAGATCTAAACGGGTTTAAAGTAAAACAAATAACAATAACATTATTCGGTCATCGACGGCAGATGCATTTTTTTATTAGGGGATCTGGACTAGCTAATCTGATGCGTTGGCGGAGATTATTTTTTTGAGGATTGTGGATTTTTTGAGGATTATTTTTTTTCGGGATATATGCTGGTGATCTCTGGAGAATTAGGTAACTTATTAATTTGAATTATTTAACATAACTGTGTCTATACACATACATAATTGCTGCCATTATACTTTTCTGATTATTTTTTATAAACCGTGCAATATTTCAGCTTTGACAGTCAAACTCAAGAAATAAATGAATAACATTAAAAAATTAATAAAATAAATCTTACAGTAAATTAAAAATAGAGGACAGATTTGGATTAGGTACGTAACTGAAACGCAGCAATATTTTTTCCCTTTCATTTTTATTTATGTTAATGTTATGTTAAGATAAATTAAGCTAATTAATTTCGAAATGTTTTCTTCAACTAACAGTATTTTAAGATAGATTTTTTTTTTTTATTTTTTAAGTTTGTAATTTTCAGACAAAAAAATATTGTAATTACGTGTACATGACTTCTACTACCAAATATTTTAAGAAAAAAAAATTGTGACAATGTCTCTGAAAACCAAAGCTTTTAGGAAAAAAAAAAAAAGAAAAGGAAAAAAAAAAAAAAACCTGTTTATCTTAAAACTATGTTTGATACATTGTGAAATGAAAATGAACAACTCAGTAATATTTTCAATGAAAAGCAAGTCCAGAATAATTCAAAAATTGAGATGAAAATCACAGCTGGACAATGAATAAGCCTTCGCACACACATTTTCATCGGAAAATTAGGATGCACTATAGAAAATATTTTCACTAATTTACTAAAATGTGAATCAGTCAAATGTGAGTCAGTTTTTTGGCTTAACTTTCTTTAGAATGGTAAAAAAAAAAAAAAAAGGAAAAACAGACCCATTTGAAAGACAATTTCTGCAAAGGCACTTTTATTGAATGCCAAGTAAAAGATTAGATCAACAATTTTGTTTTTTTTATATTTGTAACACTTTTGATAATTGATCACTCCACAATAACTTAAATTTCAATTTAAACTTATCAAAGAAATTTTATACTCCCGACACACAAAACGTCAATGATTGGGTTTTGATTCTCTGTATATCATTGAATTTTTACAATATAAATCTGTTTTCCCATTAGTAAAACTTCATTAGAATAGATACTTTGCTAATACATAAATTAAAGCCTAACAAAAAAATGTATAGGCAAAAACTTAATATAAGTAATAACTTAACTTAAGAAGATCTTCAGTGATCAAAACCGCTGTGGATTCTGAAGTTTGCAAAAGCCTCGGAAAGATGTTTGTTAGACAGAGAAGAATATAACAATGACTTCCTTTGAAACCTCTGTCTTCAAAAACTTTACCTTTGGAAGGATTAGCAACAATTGGAAAGTGGTGTTCTTTGAAATTTTGCCGCATGTCCTGGGGTCCACTAATTAACAAATATGTGCGAAAACAGTAATGGGGAGAAAAGTCGCTATGGGCTGCACTCAAGTATTTTGGAGTAATAAGGTGAACTGAATCCTTAAATTTCTTCGAAAGTTAAGATTTCATCCAAAATCCAGTATTTTTGATTAGTTTGTCTTGAATAGATTCCTATATATTCTCTTTAATTGATAGGATTTCGCCCTCAAAATGATATCAAAGAAATAAATAAGATGTGTCAACTATTACAATTATAATTTTTTTTTTTTTTTTTGGAATCATACGACGACTTATAAATAACTTTTTCACCAGTATTTATTACAGAAACTGAACTATTTAATGCTGCATGAGGAGAACAAACTTCGAACTAGAGACAAAAACTATGCTTCATACAATACTTCCTCTCTCTTCTGTGATGGAACCATAGCTGCGTCATTATTTTAAATATTTCCTTAAAACGGAAAAATGCAATGTAAATTGATTCAAAGAATTCCAAACCTGAATCTTAAATTAACCATATTTATAATTTTATTTTTTTTACAAATTCTTTAATTTAGTGAAAAATTTGAATGTTTTCATTACAAAATGATATAAAGAAACAAGTGCTCATGTTCAGTTGTAATGGAAGCTAAAAGATCCATTATGTGATCCTTAAATAGACCGCAGCCAGCGGGCCCCTTTGACGGCCGGGCCCCGGTGCTGAGGGCCCAACTGACCCCCCCCCCCTTGTGGGGGCCCTGCGTGATTTGAGCTTAGACTAGAAAACAGTTTTCGAATTCTAATAAATGCTGAGTCATTACGGATGGATAATGTAAATAGTTGACAAATTAAATTATTTAATATTATTAATATCTGATAATTTTTTTTACAATTATTTAATTTATTTTACTTCAATATTGAAAAATATCTTCCTGCAGGATAATTGTTTTTGTCTCTAATGTGTTTCGTAATTTTGGAGCTGAATTTTTTCTTCTCTTAGAAACCAAGGTATTTGGTAATTTTAAATTTGTTTTCTTTCATTGCTTGTTGAACAGCTACAAAAAAAAAATCGGTGGTGATAAAAGCACCATTTTGACATGGTATGTTGTTATAAACTAAGGAATATTATTTTATTATTATTATTATACATTGAATTTATTTACTAGACGGCTTCCCGTCTCTTCGCTCCGTAAGCCTCACATAAGGAAACACAATTTATTCAATATATATATATATATATATATATATATATATATATATTTATATAACAAATTTTACTCTTTTAAAAAATAGTTACACAGTGTAAACGTTCACCCAAACAAACACAAAAAATCACGTTTAATCACTGGCATTTTCTTAGGCAAGACGGGCCTCAACCAGGGGCCTAAGTGTTGCTAAGGTATTGACGTAAAATGTTCGCAGTGCCAATGATGGCTGTCTTTTGTAATTCAGCTGTTGTTATTGCTGGTGCTCCAAGTCTGGTGTAATAGTCCATAAATTTAAGTGATAGTGTTCCTAGTGCACCAATGATGATTGGCAACACTGTAGTTGTTTTATTCCTTATTCGTGTAATTTCAAGTGCCAGAGCCCTGTATTTGTTGATTTTTTCCAGTTCTTTTTCCTGGACTCTACAGTCCCCAGGGATGGCAATGTCAATTAGGGTCACATTTTGTTGTTCAATTAATGTAATATCAGGCGTATTAGCTGTTACATGCTGGTCTGTTTGAATACGAAAATCCCAGAGGATTTTAACTTGCCCGTTATCCAAGACCTTTTCTATACTGTGATGCCAGGGTTTTTCTGATGTATGGAATCCAAATTTACGACATAGTGCCCAATGTATTTTCTTGGCTACATCGTCATGTCGCTTTTTATATTCTGTGTTAGCAATTGTAGAGCACTCACAGATTATATGATTTACAGTTTCTTCTCGGTTGTTACAGTCTGCAAAGGCTGTTGGTGCTTGTGCCTTGTATTTTGGCCTTCATAACATTGGTCTGAAGGGCCTGTTCCTGTGCAGCAAGGAGCAGACCCTCAGTCTCCTTTCTCAATGTACCATTTTTTAGCCAAGTCCAGATGATATTTTTGTCATGTTTATGTTCGATTTTTTTGAAGAAAGCCCCATGAAGGGGCTTGTTTTTCCAAGCTTCTAGTCGAGTATTGTACTGGTCTTTTTTGTACTCTATTTTGGATTTGGTGGCTTTCAGGAAATTTTCAGTTTTAATATATATATATCTCGAGTAAACTAAAGCTTAAAACTTAAAACTAAAAATTGAAATTCAACATAAAATACAATATTGAAATCCCTTTGTAACAGTTGGACAGTTGAAATGAAACATCTGGCAATATGCGTGGGAACTTCAGTTAGAGCAATTCGGTTGTTGTACAAATACATACATTGTTTGTTTAATAATATATATTTATTTAATTTTAAACCCTTATATTCCAGATAACGTTTCTCGTTGAATGTTTTATTTAATTTTAAAAAAATATTTTGAAGAGATTTAAATTTCTATTTGTTCTTCTGATTAATAGAGTTCACTTGTTGTAAAGAATGTTAATCATTGTTCTAAATACTAAACAAATGAATGAAATCTATTTTTCCTTTTCTTCTACTTCGGCCCTAAATTTCTCCTAAACAATCCACTTTTGCTGAAAGATATTTTGGATGACGAACCCCAAGAAACTCTTTCTCATGAATTTTCTATTTTTAATATATCTCTATTTTTATTTATTTATTTATTTATTTATTTATTTATTTATTAGTGAACTATCTTTTCAGCTCTGGAATATATCAGCCCATCAAAATATCCGATAGTCTAGTCTATTTGTAACCCCCTTGTGAAGAGAAATGGTTGGAGCTGTGTTTCCAGATGATGCGTTTGTTGAGACTGAGACATTGCACCTGTCGAGATTGGCTTTCTATGGACACAATAGGAAACATTACAGATGACTTTTAAAGGAGAAATCTAAAAAAATTCAATTAGCGTTTTGTTTTCTTTTTCTTCTGGATTCAACTTTAACCCTAATTCCTTATCTTACCATCTTAATATTTTAGTATGATTTACTCCGGTTTTCCAAACATTTTTATCCGTTTGGAGTGAAGCCAACTGTTTATTCTCTGGAGAATTCTTCCTAAGTTATCCAGAAATTGTATAAACTATAGTATATTGATTTATACGTAGTTGCGTTATTAGGTATTTTTCCTTTTAAAACAACATCGTGTATTTTAGAATTTAACAGATTGAAGAAACTCTACGAATGCTCTAACGAAAAATTACCATTTTTAATGGAACTTTATTTTTTTTAATCTTTTGAGAAATAATTAAAAACTTTAAATAAATCGAAAATTGTATTACTGCACCTGAAGTTTTTCCGTGTGAAAGTTTGTGAGGGAATAAATTTTAATCTGGGTTTTTTTTTTTTTTATCTCAATTATCAAACAGAACCTTTGTTTCTCAATAAATCATATCAGAGAATAAAAGATAAGATTCGAAGTGGGTAGATTTCAGTTAGAAGCAACCAAATAAGTAAAGGGGGGGGGGGGGTGAATTGTTTCCTTTTGATAGAAGGTTCCCTTTTCATTTGCATCCACAACAACCACAGAAGATGGTGGGCGGACGAAGGTGAGACATAATCTCATTTGTACACTGACATATTTTAGAGGTCTCTCGATATTTGTCAATAGATTATTTGAATTCATTGATAGCGAAGTTACTCATCTACGTAGAGTTATAATAAGACATTTAAGTTTTACAACATTTTGCGTTTAGTTTAAAATAAAACCAAGTCAAATTAACAAAAATAAAAAGAAATGCTTTTTCAATAACTTTCAAGATCTAAATGATTGGAACTAACAATTATCAAAGAAATCCGTTTGAATTTAGTTGGTTCTTCGGTCTACTATATAAATTTCTGTTTCTTTTTAAAAGAAAAATCGTAATATTCCAATTTTATTGTGAAATATTTGATACATGATTTTTACTTTTTTCTTTAATAAAACAAAGATGGCTCATTTATGAATTCTTAATGGATTCGTAAATAGAATTAATGATAATCGTTTTCAATGTTTGGAATATTTTAAATTCTTATTTAACACGTAGACTAAAAAAATCCCACAGTAATATACACAAATACTTACACAAAAAAGGATTTCATTTGAATTAGAAACATGTTTCATAACATCGTGTTATATTTTCAAAAAAAAAACAAACAGAATTTAAATTAATAACAAACTAATGATGTTACATAATATTATCATCTTCATGAAAATTTTAACAGCAACAACATATTTAACAATTCTAATAATAATAACAAGATAATGCTACGGTGTTCCTTGTTATGGTAATAATTCTGAAATTCTTCCGAAAATTTCAGAATAAACATAATTTTTATATATAATTTTCAAGCCTATTAATAAGGTATTAAATATATTATCTCCAATAAAGGATAAAATTGATAATTTGCAAAAGACAGGAGTAGTTTACAGAATTCCTTGTAAAACTTATAATAAATTTTATATAAATCCAATCCAAAATATATAACAAGATTAAAACAGCCTAATATTAGTTACAACTCAGCAACTTCTGAACATAACGGAAATCACGTGATTGATTGGAAGAATGGTTTATTCAAACAATAAATGTCAATTATTAGTAAAAGAAGCCCTTTTTATTAAAAAAATATTCTCAATAGAAATCATGAAATCCCGGATTCTACTATTTTATTTGAATTTTAAATTGTTAAAATATGTTGTATGCTATTATTGTTATTGTCTTCATAAAATCGTATGTAACATCCTTACTTTGTTATTAATTTTAATTCTGTTAAGCGTTTGAAAATATAACACCATCTTATGAAACATGTAAAGCCGTTTCAAATTCAAATGAAACCTTTTTTTTTTGTGTTTTAAATTCTGTTTGGCGTTATTGTAACGAGATAGTTAACACTTAATGTCAAAGTTCACTGATGTTCAACACCTGCTTCCATTGATCGTGGAAGTCAAATATATCTAATAGCTTTTATTTCCCTTTACTGGTTCTTTTGGAAGATTAATATAAAAGTTAATAAAACAACAAAGTGAAATAACAATAAACATTTTAAGATAATTTATTAACTACAACAAATCACTAGAAATAAATTCCTCTTAATAATAAAAGATTTATTTCAGTTAATTTTAAATTGCACAAAAATAAGTAGAAACAAAAATGTAGGAAGGATGATTATGAAAAGAAACCCAAACCAAACCGGTTTTAAGTTTACACGATAAGTAAAAAATATTGAAAATCGAAATAATAATCGAATCTAATAAAGTAGTTTTAACATAGTTTAATTAGTATTATTTTACTTTGTCTTTCTCATTTTACTTTACCAAAAAGAGTGTCAGTACAATCTAATAGAAACGTATTTATCTTTATATTAGTTTATAGGTAATAGCATGGATAAAGTAGCCCAATGGGTAATGCACTTGACTGTGGGCTGGTGAGAAGGGGTTCAATCCCGGTGGAGATCGGGAATCCTCCAAGGGTTCACAGACTTCGGTAGAATAGGTACCGGGTTCTTTCTCTGGCGAGCGTTGGGCTGATCTTATCTCCATGGGCCAATGGATCCCAGTGAGATGTAAATAATCAAATAATGAATTTGTATCGAAATGCGGTTGCGTGTCTTCTGCTTTTGGAAAATTGAAATTATTGAAACTAGTAAACATATCGTTTTATTTTATTTTAATCTCTACATATGAAAAGACTTACATTATAAATGGAGTCAATACAGCAGATGAGTACATTATTTATAAAAGTCACTGCTTCAAAACTTTTTGAACTTTTTAAAAAAAAAAAATTATTAAACTCCGTTCTAAATAAATATAGGCAGTTAAACTGTAAATTTTTTTTGTAATTGAATTTATCTAAATCTTGTTCGTAAATTTAAAACAGAAACAATATTTGTTCATCTTCTTTATTTATTTCTTTTGTTTCGGATGGAAGATAAGAAAGACAATTGAACTTAACAACCAGATGCAAGCGATGGAAGGTTTTAAAAATCATTCCTAAAATCTAAACAAAATAGTTATTCCAAATGTCCTGTCTACTCTTACCTCGTTTCTCAATAAAACAAATTATCCAATGACATTTTTAAGAGGGCGGCGGGTTTCAAGTAGTCCTAAACAACAATGTGGATATAAAGATTATAATGGATTTCTATTTTATAAAAAGAACGCTAGTGTTTTAAAAATGAACCAATAAACGGGAGTAGCTTTACAAGGAATAATATTGTTAAGTGATGTTTTTTTAACTTCATAAAATACGAAACTTGAACCTTGTTTAGGTTAAACTTTATTTTGGAACGTGTTGTCATTTATTTACGCAAATTAAAAATTTCGTCCCTGAATTGTTTGAAGAATCGATGATAAACAATAACATTTATTTGCATCTAAATTTGTTTTATTTTCCTCGTTTCTAACAAAAATATCAGAAATAACTTTCTTAAAGATTTAATTAAAAAGCAAATGACATTTCAACAGTAAAACGGTCTGTGATTTTAAATCTGTTAATTTCATTTCACCATTGTAACCACTTCGTCATTTGAACTCCTAACGATCTGAGCTGGCAAATGTTTCATTGCAATGCCAACATTCTATTCATCCATAAATTGCGTCAATTGAGATTGGTTGAGATTGACGCATCAAATAATCAAAACTTTAAATTAGTTTTAAAAGTCTTTAAAACAATTTTACTTTTGGAATAAAAAATAAATTATTTGACTAACTTAGTAAAATCATTAACAAAAATATATAATGAAGACCCGGGGCAAGTTGACACGATTTGTGTTTAACTTTTGTAAATCTTCTGACCTTCTTTTAAATGAGCATATTATAATTTTATGAACATAATTTTTAAACCTATTAAAAATTATTTAATTAGACAAGTCATAACGTCTATTTTGCACCATCTTTGTCCCAAGTTGATACTGATATGATGTAGGTTAATGACAATGTGACAAAGATGGATACAATGACAAATACAAAACACCTTTTTTTCGGTACAAATTATAACCAAAAGTTATAATTTCTCTTTCTGCCTTTAATGACTTGGAAGGCTTCCTTTTCCAATCTATTCTTTACTGTCTTCATTGGTTGCTACATTTATGATTGCATTTCCGTTCTCCTGTTAAGGGTAAGGGCGCATGGACTTAATACATTTCTTTTTGCTGATGAAAGGGACTGCTTCCATGTGCTCTTCAGTGGAGACCAACCTACTTGAATCAGATGAACGATCATTGACGGATCACTTACAGAACATTACAAAAAATCTTCTTTCGTAAGAATATCTGGATGAAATGATATAATTCCAGTTGCATTAAAGCCTGATACCATGTTTGTTGATGTCAAAGCATGAGACAGTCCACTACTGACGATGCTGTAATGTCATAAATTATGACGTTTTCCTAGATTTCTTGTGATCGAATTATCACCTGGTGCAAAGAAAAGTTCCTGAAGGTTTCATGAACCGACTTAACCAGGGGTTGTAGTTGGTGGAATGTATTAGGGGGCAATGACAACAGAATAATGCCATTGTCTTTGCAAAAATTTAGAACAGATGTTGATAGGTGAGATTCATGGTTGTCCAATGTGAGTAAACAAGAATGTTTTACTGCAGACTTGACACGGCTGTGAAAGTGTTTAATAAACTGAAAAAAAGAAGTTTCTGTCATCCAACCTGTTAGATATGAATTGCCAATATATCTAGGAGGTCAGCTCTTGATGAAATGATCCCTAAAATAAACCCTACGGAATATAAACAAAGGGGTATTACCAATAGCACTTATGGGACAGTGACAATGATTGTTCCATTGCTGATGTTATCTTGCCTACTTGCCCTACCCCTCTCTAAAGCAATTTTTGAAAGCCATTTTCATTTCTATTCCAAATTTCTTTACTTCCAATTTGTGCTTATCAAAAAATACTCTTTAAATTATTGAAAAAAAATACCAACATTGTTGAAGCTAATGGCAAGGCTTAAACTTGAGTTCAGTTTTCGTGGTAGACAGTCCTGGGAGCCTTTTCTTGAAGGCTATAAACCATTCTGGGAGGAATTCATAAAGGTCTCTTCCACAGGGACGACTCGCACATCTTACTATATCAACCTGCTCCTGTCTTCCTACTTCTAAATTAAAAAAAAAACTTTAAAAGACAGTTTATCGAGAGTAGCACAGTTGAAATTACTTCTAAAAAAATTTATACATACAGACAGATCTGAAATGGACAAACACAATTTTTATTGATAATGCGTTTGTAAAATTACGAGTATAAGAGGTTCTTGGAGCCTAAAGCTTGATTGTAAAGTTCCGATCTTTGTTGATACAGTAAAACCTCGTAAAACCATCACTCAAGGGACCAAACATTTTTGACGACTTAAGCGGAGTGACGACTTAGACGGAGTGGTAATTTTTGAAAAAAACAAACAAAAAAAATACTGAAATACAGTATTTTCATGAATTGCTGTAGGATTCGGTGAAAAAAAAAACAAGATTTTTCAGAAATCAATATATGCAAATGAATGAGTGGAAAATAAAAAAAAAAAAAACTTTTTATACTTAACACATTTTATTTTCTTTTATTGGCATTAAAATAATCCAACAGTGTTGATTGTTGAAGGTGCTGATTACTGGAAATAACTTTCTTTTCTAATATACTTAAGGCTTTAAATTCTTCGTCTGTGGTACTTGAATGGATGTTAAGTACTGTCGAACTTTCTCCAGGGCTTCGATTGTTTCTGTCTTGTTGGGTGGGGTTTGATCCATATTTTCGACATCGCTATCCTCACTTGAACTATTTTGCTTTTCTTCCAAAAATTCAGATGTCAAAGCTTTTACAGTCGCTTATGAGCAGATTGCGATGTCGTTATCAATGTTGATAAACGCATTAACGTCATTGACGCTGCACCCTTTTTCATTTGCGATTTGCAGCAAAGTCTCTAATGGTTCTGGGTCTTCGCAGAGGATTTCTTCTGATTCTGCGTTTGCTATGAACCCTGCACGTCGGAAACAATTCGAAACACTTTGTAATGAAACAGAAGTGTTTCATTGTGTACATAGTTAATCACATCTAAAACCGAAACTTCTAGCTTTCCGTTCCTATCCAATGCTTTTATCATGTCCTTGGCAAGCATTTTTTTGTACTTTCGTTTAAAGTCAAGAATTATCCCTTGATCTAAAGGCTGAAGAAGTGCAGTTACATTTGGAGGAAGAAAAACAATTTCGATCGCTTTTAAATTTTCGTGTTGATTGTGGGCGCTACAGTTATCGATAATGATGGGAACATTTCTTTTCTGAAGCAAAAACTGAGAATCCAGTTTACGAATATGTTGTTCCCAAAACGTTGTAGTCATCCATGCATTTGAATTTGCTTCATATTCAACTGGCAGGGATCTAACGTTTTTAAAGCAGCTTGGCTTTTTGCTTTTGCCTATCACAAGTGGTTTAAGTTTCTCATTTCCACTCATATTAGCTCCAAACAGAACTGTCAGGTGTTTTTTGCTTGCTTTTCCAGAAGTGCACTTTTCACCCTTAAATGTGAGTTATATCAGGCAAAAGACGGTAAAATAAGCCTGTTTCATCCAGATTAAAAACAATTGATGCATCAAACCTAGATAAAATGTCCTTGAGAACACTGTTCTTCCAGTCTTCTATAGCATCACCATCAACAGCTGCTGCTTCTCCGCAAATCGTTTTAAAAGAAAGGCAATATCTGTCTTTGAAACGGTCTAGCCAACCATTGCTGCTGCCGAAATCTTCAATGTTCAACTCCTTAGCAATTTTCATAGCTTTTCCTTTGAGAATCACGGAAGAAATCGGCAGATTTTGCGATCTGGCATGTTCTCGATCTCGTCAAACTTCGATTTGCTCATTCTCTTTCTTTTGTATTTGCCGTCAGCTCCTTCAATTACTTGTTTCGATGAAAGAATATCGTTTAATGTAGTCCTGGGATGATGGTGTTCTTTGGCAAAAGCTGTTTTCGAAACATTTGATTTTTCAAAAAGTGCAATTAAGTCTTTTTTTTTCTTTAAAAGATAACAAGGTAAGTTTTCGTTTCCCTGGCATGTGAAAAACGTATCGAACCACGAAATTGCAAGAGAAAAAATAGCCCTTACAGCGGGGCTTATTTGCTATGAAATGAAGTCACACTCAGGAGCGGTCAAGAAAAACGTCTACACTCAACAGAGTCGCAGCGAGAAGTGTGCTTTGAATGATTAGCAGCGAGATTCCAAGAACCCAAATCCTCCGAAGGGGTAGGAAAGGAATGAAGTGACAGGCGTGATCGAAAATTCCCCGTAAAGGCTTGGCTTTCTTAAAGTAAAGGGGCGGGGCTGAAAAGAAAACACGATGGCATGCAAAATGGAGAAGAAAGATGCTTTTGACCATTTTTGAGGGTGATTAGTTATCCGGAGTAGAATTAAATTTGGTGACTGGTAAAGGAGGGTTATTTTACATTAGACCTTGTCGGGACCAAAGGAAAACGACGACTTAAAACGGAGTGACGACTTAACGAGGTTTTCTGTATATCTTTTCCTCAACTTAATAAATATTGAATAGAATTTCGAATTGATTATTTTAATCTTGCTTTGCTTTGCTAATAGATACTGAGCAGGTTCTCTACTAAATTATTGGTTCTCCTATTTTCAGTTGGATCAGAATTGAAAGAAATCCTTCTTCAGAAGACTCTTGCTAATCCGGTCTCTCAATTTTTCAGCCTCCACCAGTGACGTAAAAGAGGCTAGGTAATTTTTTAGACTATTTGTTGCTGCCCAGGAGGCGCTTTGATGCCAATCCGAACAAGTAACTAGATCAAATTCAATCAAAAGTTCAGCAATTATTCGACTAATGAGGGCTCAGCCCCTTAACCTATGTGTGTAAATTTTTATTTCTCATGACTATGTGCTTTAAGTAGCTTTGTATGTATTTGAACTGTGTTTCCCATATCAGTTTTTGTGGTAGAGAGTAAATTTTTTCGATACGGAGTATTAACTAAATTATTAACCGTATGCGACAGGGTTCGTAACCCTAATACCTTCGATGTATTCTGGAACTTTACTTAGGTCCTTAATCAGGGCGAATAAACTTTACCTGTTTACTGTAAACTGCTACACGCCATAAAGTTGTAACCTTCTTGGTTGTTCTTCTGAGCCCTAAAATAACCCTGATTGAATAACTGTAATACTTAACTATTTTAGCAGAGTAAATAAATACTTTTACACTCAACGTTAAATCAATAATAATTTATTTACAAAACGAAGAATCAGTTCCTTTACATACATATAAATTCTTCTTCTGTTGTTATTATTTTTCCACTAACACTTGTATGGTATCAGCCTGAATATTAACTAACAGTTCTTTGTATTAATATCCGCTTTATTAAAAGTTCGTTTACACTTGACCTTTCTTCTAAAATGCAAAACTTTACTTTAAACTTTTAATACTTTCTTTAGACGTCTTTATAAGTCTGTGAATTTTTCCTTTAAGTTCTAAACTAAATTCTTTAACGTTTAACAGAGTCCTCGGAAAAGAATTCACTTGATCCTTTTACCTATCTATACTTTACATTAATAAGATTTCACCTTTTATTAATGAACATTCTTTATCATTAAACTTAGTCCGTAATATCTTGATTAAATCTTCTACTTAAAAAAGCTTTATCATCTTGATAAATCCTTGCGTTTTTGCTAGCTAAGAACTTTCTATAAATCTTTAATCTTTAGCTTTACTTGCTTGATTAATCTTTCAATAAATTACTTCAAAGCTTGGACTAGTCTTTATCTTTCTTAAATTCTTGATTAATCTTTAAACGCCGTTAAATACAATCAGGAATAGGGATTTCGATTCTTCCGAAAAAATATCATTCCGCTGAATTAAAATGAAAATAAATTGACTTACATTATTTTCATCTTTGAAGTTTTGTCGTAAATAGAACATCCTTCCATAAGCCTAATCTCGTCGTATGTTGCGTTGCCGAGCGACAATAAAACAACTCCTGAAAAATATCACAAATTGAGATTAGTTCCTTTGGCATACGAAGGTTGAAAATCCTATTTCAACTCTCGATAAATTCCTTGCAATAATTCGATACACAAATCCTTTTCTTTTGATCGAATAAAAATGCCAAAGATTCCATCGTTGATTCCTGAGCCTTAAGAGAACCAATGGCCTTCCGAAATGCATCTATTCATGGTGAAATCAGAACTGCATCTGTTCAGTCATGGCGGCCTCCTTACAATGACACACCGATCCTCTGATCGCGAGTCTTCAATTGTTGCTTTGAACAATTGGTCTGAAGTCAAGACCTTTTGCCGTGAGCTTTTGGCTTGCGATTGTTGTAGCATCTGGATTCCTTCGATGTAATTGTTCCTTGTGATAATTGCTTATTTAAATTATATTTACACAACAATATTTTATTACAAAATCAAAACAGAACTAAATAAAAAAGACTAGAAAAAAACCCGTACATTATTTTCAAATGGAAATTTCTTCTGAAAGAGACTTAAAAACTATATTAAATTAAATTTAAAGATCTACATAATTGTTTAAAAGGGAATAACTTTTATCATATCACTTTTACAGCGACCTAACAGAAACAAAATACATGTCAATGTCATTGTTCGAAGTCTAAAAAAGCTCCTAAAAATCAGGGATATTCTATAAATTCAAATGTGATATTTCCAGTTATTGTTTATTATTTAATAAAAAAGTTAATTAAAAATATTATTCTCTCATTACTAAGTGGTCATTTAAGGTAATTTCTTTTTTATAATGATTAAATATTAGAAAAAATAATTAATTTCCTTATGAGAAAAGATCATCCGTAATAATTTATAAATTCTATTATAACATGTATGAGTCAGTTATTTTTTTTTTGAAGATTATATTTAACTGAATATTATAATCTTTCGAAATCTATGAATTTATAAATGACATTCATTTTATTTTTTAATAATTTCTTTAACGTTAATTTGTGAAAATATAATTTGTGGATAATTTTGAATTTTTAAATATCTACAAAATTATAAGCCAAAAAACTTTTACCTTCTATTTTTTTTTTAACAACTCATCTTAATACGGCACTTGAATCCTTCTTGCATGCTTCAACATGGATCCGGCATCTCTCGTCATATGTTTCCCTTCAAGTTGAGATCTCCCATAATGCCTTGCCTTCTATGGTTTGACTCTTTATGTCGATTCCAGTCGATTGGCTTTTTGTCTTTTCACCTCTGTGAAAAATGATTCAGCTCCGACTTAATTCCGTTGCCAGTGGATTTGGAATTCTTCTATTCTTCAAACTTCTTTTCTTCTCGGAAGTAATTCCTTAGTTTTCTTTTGGAAATAAAATTAGTTATTAAAATTTAGTTCAATTTAGTTCTTAATTAGTTTTTAGTTTTCGTTATGAGATCTAAATTTTACTGGCTCAGAGTGAGGCTGTGCAACCCAGTAAATGTCTCTTACTCTCGTGACGTCTCGGCACTAATTTACATTATACAAATTTCGAATTTGAATTTGCTTCTCCACATTGAAGGAAAAAAAATTCCTTTCAAGCCAAAATATAATTAGATAAATCGTATTAATTAAATTACATTTTATACATTCCTCTATAAAGGCTTCTCAAGTTGTAGATTCTCTGTCAATTTGGCCATTACATTTTGCAAATTCTCATTTTCTGCTATGTTATGTTATTTTTTTCTTGAATGCAATTCTAATTTGTGCTAATCTTCTTCGATTTTTTTTTATATTGTCTTTCAGAATTCTGTTCTCATTTTCCAAATGCTTTTGTTTTTCACCAATTAAACTTTGATTTTTGCATATTTGTCTAGTCTTTCAACGATATCATTATATTTTTTATCAAGAAACTTCGTTGAGTCTTTAATTTCTTTTAGTTCACTTACAATGGTTTGTTCTAAACCTAATTCAATTGAGGTATTGGGATTTTCCATTTCTTCCGCAATGGCAGACATGTCAAATGACGCTTCATTCTTATTTATTTCTGAGAATTCACTGTTTAAATTTACCATAGCTTGCTTACCTCTAGTTGTAATTCTTCTGCATTTTAAACATAATCATCGGCTTTTCCTTGTTGGCGTTGAAATGTCCATAACATTATTTTCGTCAACACTTTTTTCATGCTGTTCTACGACACATGATTTACAACGTTATTTTGCTTTTTCAATAAACCATCACACTCACTACATTTAATTTTTAGTTTAGCGTAACTACCCATTGTGAAATAAAATAACACACATTTAAAATAAAATGAAAATAAAAACCAAAGAACAGGGCCGTCGCCTGGCTTGTTGGCGCGCGGGGCAAGATTTCGTCAGGCGCCCCCCCCCCCAATCCCGAAAAATCTACAACCAAAAAAAAACGGAATCTACAATTCTACAACCAAAAAAAAAAAATACGGAATCTCCAATTCAAAAACCAAAAACAAAAAAAAATACGGAATCTCCAATTCAACGCAACACCACGCCATGACGCACCTAATTTACAACAAGGCCATCCACAAAGAATACTTCCGCAACGACAAGGAACGCCAAATCAACCTCATGACAGCCACTCCGCAGCTAGGCAAGTACAAATTTCATTTCGCATATTATAGAGCCTTATACACTAAGGATACCGTCAACTATATTAATCAATTTATCAAACTCAATAGAACTTTAAATGCTACCAAATCGCACATTAATTTTAATAG
>JAFIDM010000005.1:6339382-6351835 GCA_023159025.1 Thereuonema tuberculata
TTTTTCATGGACTATGACACTTCAAATTTTATTTCCATATGATCCCCTGGCTGTCCCATTATGAAATTTGGCACAAAAATAGATATTAACAATATAAATAACATATATTTTTTTTAAAAAAATCAAAAGGGGTGTTTTTGAGATTTTTCAAAAACCAGTTTTTGAAAATTTTTAAAAATTTTAATTTGAAATTAAAATACTTTTGTTGTATATCAAATTAAAGGCCATTAAAAACTGAACAAAATGACACCAATTTCAGCTCTGTAGGTTGAACGGTTTTTGAGTTACAGTGTTTTGAAAATTTCAAAACACGGCCAAAATCAAGGAATTTTTGGTTTTTGAAATTCAATAACTCAAAAACTATTAGCCCAAAAAAACTGAAAATTTGCATTTTTTTTATACTCTCTATAGATATTATCAGTGTGCAAAAAAATCATCAATTTCTGAGGGGTCAAGGTTCAAACCATTGGTTGATTTGATATGGAATGACCCATGTACGAAATTTGAACAATTTGCATGCATTATGGAGCATTGCACGTTTTTTATTGTTGTGTTAGAATTCTTGAATGGTAATTTATTTTATTTTATTTTACGTTTGAATTGCGAAGGAGAAAGTTTTCTTTTCCCATTAAAGGGCTTGAGGAAGAACGTCTGGTAAAGAATTCGAAATATTGCCTGTAAGAAGTTATGGAGTAGTTAAGAAATAAAGGGAATTAAAGATTTATATTCTTGGGCTGTCTGTATTCTATCATATTCTGCTGATCTTTGCTTTAAACAAGTTTAAACATCTGGAATTAGAAGAAATTCGCTTAAAGCAGACACTGATTGCAGCTGATCTAACGCCTACTTGAGATGTATAATCTGCAAAATTTTAAATGATGTAATCTTACTTCATTTAATAAGGAATTTTTAATTTTTCCATGATGCAAACGAAGCAATATGAATCTATGAAGAAAAGCGTACGTTAAGTTATGTACGACGGTAAATTAAAGATTTATTATCAAATTAGTCAAAAGCTAATTCATTCAAGATCGTTTAATACAAATCTAGATATTTTTTTTTTGGTTTTATTTTACTATTGTAAATTGAAACAATTGTTTTAAAACAAAATTAAACCTAATAATTTACTGGGTGTTATATGTAAAGACGCTCAAAATTCTTACATGGGGAAGTAAATCATTGATAGGTTTCCAATAACTTACATTTTTTGCTAAAGTTTATAATATTAGATTAAAACAATTATCGACTTCATGATAGTTTTAGCCTTGACTTACAATGTATTCAAGTGCTTATCTTTCTAGTATTACCAGAATCATTTATTTAGTTTAAGTCGAAAGTAATTATACAACATTAGAGAGATTTTAATCTATCTACAATGAAAACCAAGGATTGCATAAAAATAAATAAATCACGCCTTTGTCAACTAGAGGAAAACGGAAACGGCCGTTTCGTCTTTCTTAGGGACTCATCAGCCCGATGCACCCTTGATGACAATCTTAGAAAGGCGTAAAAAATAAATAATGGACGAAACGGCCGTTCCCGATTCCCTCTGTTGAAAAACTCAAAGGCGTGATTTGTTTATTTATGTTCAGTCTTTGGTTTTCATTCTTAATAATTTCCTCCACATTAAGATTTATTTCTTGATAATCTATCTTAAGAATCAAAATAGGTGGGCTTTTTAATCAGAGAACGCCTCATTTCCCATGACTCCACAGGACACATAATAGGCCTATAGTGGAATAGTTTAACTGACCTTAATCCTTAAAATAATACAGATATACTAGTTTGGAAATTTATTTTTTTTTTGGTAAATTATGGAAAACAAAGGAAGGAAATGTAGTAATAACTTACATATGTGTAATGTCAATCATTTCCCATGATATATCTCTATGTATACGTGGTCCGTTATGGAAGTCATGGCAACTATTTTTTATCTGACAAAAAATTCAGCACCACTGCAATTCAAGAATTGTTGGATGTGTTTCTGATTGGCACCACTAACGATGTCTGGATCACTGAAGGAACGCCATGAAAGCAAATGGAAAATACGTATTTGGAATCCATCGTTTCATAAAGCAATGCAATGTAGCCAAGAAAGAAAAAGGAACAGAGGAATGCTCAATACACATTGCTAATATCCCTCAGAGTAATGATGGAGACAACGGGAACTACACAAATATTGTTCTGGAACAATTGAGGGTTTGATGTGATAGGAGAAGGGGAGAACCAGGACTCCGCACCCCCTCCTCACCCTCTCCCCTAACAACGCCGGATACTGTTAGCTAGTTTAAAATCAAATTGTGAAAGTAAAGTAATTCAGATTGTTTTTATCTTAAAAGGGAATAATGCTGTAAGTTGAAAATTTTAATTTTAGTTTTTTGTGAAAGTATTTTGAAATATTAATTATTAAAAACTTCTATGTAATGATCACTTATCTTGTTTTAACTTAAGTATTGACTATAAAAAATCAATCCGAAAAGAAGAAAATAAATTGACATCCTACTATGAGGAGTGATCAGAGACCTAGGTACAAAGCCTGCAGTGAAACATGTACATCAACCAATACTGATAGTATTAATACATATATTAGATTATTTTTCGACATAAGTCTCCATATCGGTTTAGGCACTTGTCGCTTCATGGGATGAGTTTGAATATTCCCTCCTGGAAAAAATCCTGTCCTTGCGTGTTTCACCTCCTCGTCTGAAGCGAATCGTCGGCCTCTGTTCAAGTGTTTCAACAGAATGGGCCTCTGTTCAAGTGCTCTGTTGAACTGCTTCAATTCTGTTGAAGCAGTTTCGCTGGAACATCATCGACCACCGTCCCTACAGCCCGGACCTCGCTCCAAGCGACTTTCACCTGTTTCCTCACTTGAAGGAGCACCTTGGTGGCCGACGATTCGCTTCAGACGAGGAGGTGAAACACTTCGCTACAACGTGGCTGAACACGCAAGGACAGGATTTTTATCAGGAGGGAATAGTCAAACTCATCCCACGAAGTGACAAGTGCCTGAACCGATATGGAGACTATGTCGAAAAATAATCTAATATATCTATTAATACTATCAGTCGGCTGTATTGGTTGTATGAAATAAAATGTACACGTTTCACTGCAGGTTTTGTAATCTTAGTTTCTGATTACCCCTCGTACTGTAAAGCCTCCTACTAGGACTCCTGCTCTAATAACTTCCGGTTCTATTACTTTAAAAAATGGACCCTCTTGTTCATGGGGATCCAATAAACTACTTTATAATAAGTGTAATTAATGTAAAAACAGAATGTAATCTTCATTATTGGTTTCAGTCAGTGGCTTTAAATATTTGCAAGACAAGATTCGTTGTAGTTCCTTTGTTTTGTATCGTTATCGTTATAAAGAAGATGATTTTCACTATTTTATCGACATTACATTTTGTGGTTTTATTAAAATCTCCCTGTACTTTTTCCATTTCTTTCACCTGTGCTTAAATAAAGGAGCTGCTGTCATTGACTGGAGATAATGTTGGTTATAGAGAATTTCTTCCACCTGTTGTTCAGATAAGATTACAGTATTCGTGAAACCACCTGCAGAGGGAGGAAAAAAAAACCAAAGATACAAAAGATACGGAAGCTTTTATTTAATTATTATAATAATTGATATTTGAAAAATAAAAGATAAGCACGGAAATACAAGTAACACTTTTTTTAATGTACTTTTTAGCGGTCCCATGTTACAGTTAACATAGGGAACTGCTATTGCTTTTGTGTTGTCTGTCTGTCATACTGTATGTCACACTGTGTAGCGGTCAAACGGTTAGAGATATTAGAATGAAACCTTCACCATTGTGTTCAGCACCAAAAAGTAGGTGATCACGTAAAAAAAATCAGACCTGTAGGACCACTCCCTGACCCCCCAAATTAACGTTTTCTATAGCAGTGTTAGTAATAATGATAACAATTAACACAGTAATAATACTGATGCTTCATACATAACAATACTAACAATTGCTTACAGGACATCATTATTAATATTTATGAACGTATTGTTTCATAAATTCTTTATCGTACCCCAATGATGCACTAAGCATTGTATTAGTGGCCCCTAGGATACAGCTTGCCTCTAAAACATAAAGGAACGGTCTTGTATTTATATGCTCTTGCTTTTAATTATTTTGTTTTTACAATTGTGCATATTATGGGGCCGCTTTGCTTTTGACACTATCTAAAAGCATTAATTACTTTGTTACTTTAAATATCTTTCTTTTGTTAGAGTTTGAGCTTTTTTTTTTTATATATCTTAAGATCTTAAAAAGTACCCAAAAGACTATCAATCGTGTAACGTACTCGTGTGGCCTAAAATATTAAATGTTTCGAATAGATTTTTTTTTCAGCGTTGGACTCAACTCTGACAATTTCTCTATTTCTTACAACTCCTTACTACAAGAAGTCCCATCATTCATATATTTACGCGTTATTCTTTCACACGATCTGACATGGAATCTCCATGCACAACAAATCGTTCATAAAGTCTCAAAAAATTTGGGAATCATTAGGAAACTTTATTTTCTTTCTAGGCAAATACTTCTGAGTCTGTATTGGTCACTAATTCATACAAAGTTGTGTCATGGTGTAATCATTTGAGGTACCACTGCCAAATTTCAAGAAAAAAAATGATGCTCAAAGTTCAAAAGCATTTCCTAAGATCCTTAGATAAAAAAACCCCGCCTCTTCTCTACCCAATCCCTCTGGGCAAAATAGAAAATAATTTCTTTACTTATTCTCTTTACTTTTCTAAATTGCCTTCACACGGATCAATACATTTCAATTGTGATAAATAGAAGAAAAATGACTAAATAATTTCACTTTAAAATTGCCAAATAAAATGAAAAAAAAAAAATGTCTATAAATGGGAAGAGGCTTACAATCTCAGGGTTATTTCTGACCGAGATGTGAATCTCGCCGCCCCCCCCCCCATTCTTCCATTTTCTAGCCTCACCCTGACGTTGTCAGGTAGATCGTGATACAAAGTTGACCGTTGTGGATTAAAGAAGAAGAAATGGGAAGAGGAAAGATTAGAAAACCCTGTTGTTTTAATAGAAAAACTTCCTCATGTGGGTTAAATTAAGATTTAAATTAATGAAAAAAACATAAAAGGTTTATTTTTGCTCAAGAAAGCAATACTTTATCAAAATCAATTTATATTTTATAAAATCCTTATCTTATTTTCTTTTATTTGTAATTTTATTTTGTAGCTTAAGTAAATTCCACAATGAACGAAAAAAAAAAAAACACCTTAAAAAATTGGTAAAATAAAATTCTCTTCTAAGAAATTAATAAAACTTCTAATTTAGAAATGCATTTTAAAAAAAAGATACTTTTGACAGTATCAATTAAAATATAGGATTTCAAAAAATAATCAGCGTGGATTATTTGATTAAATAACTGTGGGAATAAATAAACAAAATTTCAGATTCCCAATATAGTAAAAAAAAAAGTAATTAATTTGATTTATTCCATGTAACTTAAAAATTTGCAGAGGTAACCAATGTCCATTGAGACGTTTGAAAAGATAGGTTTGTTCAGCATATAGATTTTTAAAATAAAAAACTTTTGGATTTCTGAAAAAAAAAATTACTTGATGGACAATGAATGAATGAATGTACAATGAAAATTCGTACATCAATGAATTACGATATTTTCAGAATTAAGAATTGTTTGGAAAACGTAATTTTCTCGGCCAAATTTAATATTTTTCCATTTTTTAAAACAGATTAAGCACTTTCATTCTTTGAAGCTCATTGTCTTGACTAAATTCTTCACATTAAAGTATGTCCGCAAACTTTTTCAACTACCATTCAGTCTCTCTCAAATAACGAAGATTATTGAAGTGTTAATTTGCATTTATTAGCTTAAAAACGATATTTTTCATCATATCAGAGTATTTTTAAATGCTTAAAATAGACTGTTAATCATATGAAAATCATTTTAAGGTTTTTCAAAGAATTTTGCTGTGTGTGCTGGGTAAGAAATGTAAAGTATTTCGTGAAGCAAAAAAAAAAAATTGAGAAAATAAATATTTAAATACTAATGTCATGTGTGGAAGAGTGTATTTTTATCTAAAATTGAGAAAAATTGATAAAGAAAAATTGTAAATAAAATTTCTGAAAAATGTAATAAAATAAATCTATATATTAATCCTTATATATTATTTCTCAAAAATGTTTTTGTGTCGGTACGCCATAACTTCCTTGTTAGAGTTGTGACTTTGAAAACAAAATCACGTTATATGAAAAGACCCATTACCAAACTATGCAATTACCTTTAGGAGATAAGTGAAACTATTAATTTATGCATTTTTAAGTTTATTTATTGAAATTATCATTTCAAAGTGGGTGGGAATGTTTCAGACAACATTTCATTATTTTCTTGAAGTAATAATATTATTGAAGGATGTTATTTTTGGAGATGTTGTATGTCTATTGTTAAGCATTACTTTTATTATTGTCGATTAATAATAATTATTATTATCATGTGAACAAAGTAGAACTTATAACAGATGGAAATACTCGCTATGTTATCCCTAAATATCGTTTCACTATGTGGCCATCATGGTGGAATATTAGAACATTTAAATCGTTAAGAATAAGTATATTGATTACATGTGTCTTGAATGAGGTTCAGTCTAAAATTAATAAAAACAAAACGTTCTAACAAGTGCCCTTATGTCCTGTTGTACTGAATTAAAAATAACAATAACAAGATAAGAACATAGACCCCGTGTATCGAGACTTGGTTGTGTACTGATGACTGCTCCTGGCTGATGATCGCCATATTAGCGTGAAACAGCTGTACCAGGATGTCATTTTGTATTCAACTTGGTCTCACCCATTGTTATTATTATTAATATTTACCTGCGCTTTCTTATTTTCATGCGCTAAATAAATTCATAGAGGCCGCATGTAACGGCACATGAATTTTCTCGCCATTTGTCCTTTCGGCGAGTTTTTATTGCTTGTTTTAGCTTTTGCAGGTTCCACATTTCTTCCGACGTTTTAAGATAAGAACATTTAAAAAGTTTGTAAAAAATACTTAAAATTCCCGGAGCCTTTCGAGTTCCTTTGCGGAAACCCTCTTCAACACACAATTACTCTTGAAAGGTTCACTTATATATACTGGGATGAAAAATAACAACCAATAATAATTATTAAAAAAATATTTTTTTAATATATCACGTTTTAAAGACGTACTAAAAAGTATAAAATAATTAGCATAAAGTATAACGAAAAACGTGGGGCGCATGCAATAAATAATTGAGATGGTATGGATGGAGTGTATATTATCTTGCGCCCCACAATTTTCGTTATACTTTTATACTAATTATTTTATATTTTTAGTCCCTCTTAGAAACGTGGTATATTAAAAAAAATAGTTTTTTTAAATAATTATTTTCTGCTTTTTTTTGTCTTGTGTATATAAAATTTTTCAATCGACTTTAAGCATTGAACACGAATTTAATTTTTAACACGATAAAAAAAACGTGTTAATGTTAAAAGAAAAAAAAAGCCGCTGCCTTGCAATGCACGGCAACTCAGCGCCATGCGACCGAAACAGTTACAGCAGACGAGCCGTTCGACCTGTTATCCAAAGAATTAGAGTTCGCTAACGAACAGACAGAAGAAAGCGAGTTAATACTGCATTGTCATCCATTGCTGAGCTATGTTTCAAGTCGCTAGCTCATCGGGAGGTTAGTTTAAAATCAATTGCAAAATTTGTACCGAACAGACAGAGAAGAAAGCTAACTAATAATAACGTGTTAAAATTAATTAAATTGTAATGAAATATTCAGTCTATTGGTCCCAAACATCGTCAGAGACTACGTCATAAAGTAAAAAAATTACTTCAACTCCTTCTGGAAATTACGTCAAATGGAACAGTCCAAAACTATTTCTTCCCCCCCATGAGAGGAATCCAAAGGTTCTTTAGGTCGTCATTGAAGTCGTTCTTTTCTTCTATTTTATCTCTAATAGTTTTTTCTTAATCATTGAATTGTTTTAAAAGTCACAGTTCTTAATGTAAATGTTACTACAGTGAAACCTGCTAAATTGACCACCCAGTGGTTCCACGTTTTCGTGGTCAACTTACCAAGGGTACAACACTTACTTTTTGATTTTCATATTTTATCATCTACGTACTACTACTATACATAGTATAGTATTACAAAATTATACAAAATATGAAAATGATACAAAATAGGAATAATATTGATTATTAGGGTTAAACATTAATTATACATACGTATTAATTGTTGGATATTGTCATAAGTTACCTACTGTATGTACTACAGTAGTAAGTTGAACAGAAACAAGTTAATTTAATTATGAAACTCAATTTATTATTACAGTAATACATTTTGCATAGGTATAATAAACTTAGTGTACGTGTTAAGGGTTTTGTATTTCACACATACTATACTAAAATTATGGAAGTGGTCAACTTATGCTTTATGGCAAATTCTACCTAATTACCTGGTCAACATACAAGTTAGACAGGTGGTCAACTTATAAAGGGTTCACTCAATGTTAAAGTAATTAAGCCATCCGTTCCTCGTCAATTAGGTCAACTTAGACAGGTGGTCAACTTATAAGGTGGTCAACTTGACAGGTTTCATTGTATTAGGTATTTTAGTGCTAAACAATAAAACAATAAAATAAGATTCAATAGTCTCTCGGATATCTTATTCTTATTATTATCCAAAATCAATAAATCATTAAATCCAGTAGAACGTCCTGTCTTGTAGACATGATGTGCAACATTAGAGCCATCTGTGTTTTGATGCAGCTTTTGTGTCCCCCCCCCCCCCTAAACGTTTTTTCAAACTTTGTCCGCTATTCCCAAAATAAAAGAACTTATTAATTTGACATGGTATAAAATACACACGACCTTTTTTGTTAATATCCAATTTTCCATCATTAGAATATTTTAGAGGATAGGATAATTTATTATTTAAGTAATACCCAACCCTTATATCTGTATTCTGAAAAACTTTTTTTAAACGATCGAATAAGATAGGGTGGTAGGGAAAAGTCGTCCAAATCATGTTATTAGCATTTTTATGTAGAGGATTATAAATATTCATTAAGTGCTTTCCTCATAGAAGTTGAAACAAAAGTGTTGGGGTAACCGCATTTAATAAATTTAATTTTTATTTTATTTATGTTCAATAAAACATGATTCAGTAGAGCATATTGAAAAAGCTTTTCTAATTTTCATTGTAATTAAATTTCTCTTTACAAATTGGGCATAATATTGTTAGTGGATGTTGGTTTTTCATAAGGTTCAGTAAAAATTGTATTGTGTTCTAAAGTTACCATCACATCGAGGAACGGATTTTACCTTTGTCTTGTAATTCCACAGTAAACAGTACTTGTTCATTCAGAGAGTTAAATTTTTCCAAAATATTGTTTTCTGAATTTTGGATTGCGATAATGAACACATCATCGACATATCTTTGAAAGAAACATATCGATGTATGAAATTGGATAAAAAAAAGAATTCTCCAAATACTGCATTGAAATTTCCACTAACAATGCGGAAGATGGGAGACCCATGAACATACCTTTATGTTGACAAACCACATGTTCATTAGCAATAAAATACTGGTTTGAAAACAAAAATTTAATTGAAGTTAAAAGCAATGATTTTTCATGGATGTTTAAACTGTCTAGATGTTTTTCTAATGCTTTGACTACTAATTCATAAGTTACGGATGTAAACAATTCTTTAGCGTCAATAGATAACATAATACTGTTATCCATGACCCTAAGATCTTTCAAGTTATTGCAAAAATCGTCGCTATTTTTAACAAATCCTTTAGTGCAATATGTTAAACTTTGTAGTTTTTTGGCAACAAACTTGGAAGCATTGAGTATAACCATTTCTAATTGGCCTGGTGGAATATTGATTATATTCATTTTTAATCTTAAGCGCTTTTGGCAAGCTTAAAACTTCTCCTATCTTAACAATTATTCATTAAAAAGTACGTTTCTAATAAATATCCACAGAATAACAACGATTACAAAGCTCCTCACAGATTTTTTTTCATGTTGTATTATTATCTCTGAGGAGTTTGTAATCGTTATTCTGTGGATATTTGTTAGAAGCGTGCTTTTAATGAATGAGAAGAACATCTAAAAAAGAGAACATTGTTATTTGTTAAATGGAAAAATCAGCGAATTAACAATGGATCCAGAATAAGAGACAAAAACCTAAAATAGTTGTTAAGAATTAAGATTTGATCCAAGCACAGTCGAAGCTGAGCAACTTTTTATTTTGTAAATCTAACTGAATCATTTCGAAATTGAGGAACAATGACATCATGGAAATTCTCTACAAAAAAATACAGTGAAAATACAAGATTATTCTGGAACTCTGGATCTTAAACACATTTAACTTTCCTGCATGATTGAAATATGTTAGTAAAATATCTTCATCCCATTTGGTTTGAAACGATCAAAATCTCGAAATACTGACTTTGCTCCAAGAGTAAAAATTCTAAATTGAATTTACAATTTAAAGATCATTTTCATTATAATTATTAAGATGGAATTCTTTGGTCAAATATGGTATTAAATTTCTCTTTGCGTTTAGTTAGTTGCATTTGATAAATTAGAACAATATTTTGCAGTGAACGATAAGGCAAGAAAATATTTTTATGGTAATTGTATAATTCTTAGATGAATTATTAATCTTGTTAGTGTAAAAATCAAAAAGAAAGTAAACCATCAATTTGAGAGCTTCATTTAACAGGAACTACAGGGTAATCCAAAACCCATTGATAATCTTTGTTTTATTACTTACTTGTAGTCATTTCATTAAAAAAAATCAATGCAGTAAATTGAAAAAGGTCTTTAATACATCAAGTTTTGTTTTACAATTATTTGTAATTCATGTGCAGCCTTGGTTTTTGATTCTTTATAATTTATTTTGCATCTTTATTAAATATTATTGATTTCTATGTAGTAATAAGACGCACTACTCTGACAATGCTATTCATTAGTCTTTAGAAGCCCAACATCAAGAGCTTTAGTTAAAATAGTAGTTCCGCTAGTTTCTGGGGCTTATTAACATAGACTGCTGTTTTTCGATATAACTGAAGAAATAAATTTGCAGATGTTAATTCAGGTGAACGTGAGGGCCAGTTCATATCCCCTTCTTTCATAGCAAACCCTTCAGTAGTCAGGAATTAATATTTAATATTTGAATTTTTTTCTTGATGATACTTTAAAATTAATGGGCTCCAGAAATTTGCGTAAATAAAACATTTCAACAACAACTGAGGAGATTTTAGAGTTTGTAATAAATAACAGCAGAGCAATTGGAAACCATTGGTGGAACATTTCCGTGACCTTTTTTCCATGGCGTGAGTAATTCTAGAACAAAACTACAATTGTGCTTTAAATAGTTTTTCAATTTACTACAATAATATTTATAAAATAATAAAAATTATAATAATAGGAAGTGGTCAGTGACTTCTCTGCATAAAGTTTGTTTCATTTTTTTTTTTCTTTTTTAAAACAGGGTTGGTTCCATCGTTCGAAGTAAACGAAGATTGTTTTTGTTCTGTGTGTGTTTACTACTTCTCATCCTTGTGGTGATACATTTGAACAGAAGCACTGCTCCTCTGATGAAGCAATACAGTGGAGGACTAACACAACACTCAGGAAAATCTCTTAAGACTTTACAGTTAGAAATACAGGAGAAAAAAGAATCACATCAATCTGAATCTGTATCCAATGATATTAAGGATTTTTTGGAATTTCTAGATCATTCTGATGTGTCTGTGAGAAACAACGACCAGCATAGTGAACAAAGAAACCCAATGAATTCAAAACATGATGTTAAGAGTGGATTTCAGATCTCCAAGAATAAAAGTTGGGAGCCAGAAAATGAAAGGAATGTTATTAATCCTCATAATTTTAATTATATTTTAGTAAATAATGAAACTTGCAAGTCCGTTTCAAAATCTCTACAGGATCGTCTACTTCTGTTTGTTTTTGTTCATTCAGCTCCTAATCACTTTGGACATCGAGCAGTGATTCGATCCACTTGGGGTGGGTTCACGTTATTTAAACAACTTCAGATAATAACTACATTTGTTTTGGGGAAACCCTCAAACAGGTCCTTACAGGGAATGCTACAGTTAGAATTTGAACGCTATCAGGATCTCATTCAAGAAGACTTCCTGGATACCTACAAAAACCTAACCTACAAAGCAATTGCTGGATTCAAATGGATTACCTATCATTGTCAGGAATCTACATTTGTTCTCAAGACTGACGATGATATGTTTGTGAATGTATTCAGTTTAAAAAGATATCTGAAACATACAGTGAAGATGAATCCACAACCCAAGAACATAATGTGTCTGAAATGGGAAGGAATGCCAGTCTTAAGAGACAAACATAGCAAATGGTATGTA
>JAFIDM010000005.1:6356835-6370123 GCA_023159025.1 Thereuonema tuberculata
TGTAATGTTATTTATTATGAAATTATTTATTTATATCTATTTTGTCTGTGTGTTTGGTCCTTTATATTAATTAATAGATTTATTAACTAATAAAAACACGTTTTTCTCACGAGTCTGCCTTTATTTCTTCCTTCAATGTAAGTAAAGTTTATTTTAAAAAAAACCTGTTTTAAAATGATTTAAAAGAAACGAAATCCATGGCAAATTTCTCTTCCTCAGCAGAAACTCAAAGACGCAAATAACGAAAAGTCACAAAATCCAAACAGAAAGAAAAAAATAAATTCAAGATTTGTTTTACAGTAACAGAATAAAACGATAATCGTGAGTAAATAAAATAAAATGGTATTCTTGTTATATTCAAATTAATTCTTTTTATTTGAAGTTTTGCAGAAATGTTTACCAGAGAATTAGACAAGTTTGTGAAATGCTTTCATTTCCAAAGAGAAATCTTGCATGAATTCTTGACAGATTTCTACTGAAATTTAAGTTCCTTCTTAATATCTCCATTTCCATTCAGAGATAAGAAATTACGAAATTTCTGTCTGTCTTATCAGAGACACTTCCACTCGGTTCCAGTAGATTTTTCCAGAAGACAGCTTCCGTAGACACAAATGTTCTTAAATGTTTCCCTGTGTAAACATCCGGTCCTGGAAAAGGGGAATTTTGACAGGGGATCTGCTGCTTCGGCCCCTCCATTATTAAATGGAACATTCCCCACCCCCACCAGAAATTAATCCGCTCCTGCTACTTCAGCTACTTTTGGCGAGGGTCAACAGCATAGTCTCTACGGGGATCTCATATCTTCTCTTTCTGTGTTCGGGTATAATTTTTTATATATCGCTGACGTCGCCTTGAAGTTTTATTCGACAGTCATGACGCCCCCTCGTTGTGGGTGGGAAGCACAAACTCTGAATGTTTCTCTTTTTCTTACGGAATCTTCAAATTTTCCAACATCATTAAGCAATAACTATTAAATCAATCATTGTATTTATCATAAATTGTACTCCTTAACTGAAAAACCTGTCGCCCTTTGTCTGCAAAACTCTACATGGAGTAAACTCAATAATTAAATCAATCAAAAAGCTCAGATCTGATGCTGAGACCAGATTTGCTGCTCGATTCATCATCGTCACAAGCAGCTGAACAGTTAGTGGCGATGACAATGCTGGCTGAGGTCACCGTATTTGCAATGAAGCCTAGGACTTTGAATTCTTTTAAAGAGTGTCATAGATGAGCAGAATCTCGATGGTTTTCAGACAAGACTGTCAATGACGTCGAGCGCGATCTACAGGTCGACCGTGTGAGGATTTTTGGTCGATCGCCAATAATATATCAATATACTTTCTTTTAAGTTCCTATTTTCAAATAATCCGACATGCGGCGACGTCTTACCCAAGTGCAACCATTCTTATGATTATGGAATATCGGTCTATTCAGCAAGGATCGAATTCTGATCATCTCTAGAGATTCAGTATGTGAGTGCTTCATCTTCAGCGCCAATGTTTCTTTGTCATGAACAGAAACAAATGTTAAAAAAGTCTTAAAAAACACACAAATTGACTAAAATACAATTAAAAGAAAGTGAAGTTAAAAAACTTTCACTTTGTTTTAATTGTATTTTAGTCAATTTGTGTGTTTTTTAAGATTTTTTTAATGACTTCGTACACACGTTAAAATTCGCACTTAGAAACAAATGTTGTTGTTGATTTGTAATAAAAGCCTTTCTTTATTCAAGAAAGGAAATGTGTAACAACATTACAAAACAAGAAATTAACTATCCAAGTAAGAGTGACTTACGAAAAGCTAAAGTTAAAGAATTGAAGACAATAAACATTAAAATCAAAGGCGGCTACTGTGGAGTCTTCACAAATATGCTATATTCTTGCTAAAATAAAAATCCTTTAGTGATGAAGCAGTTTGAAAAAAAGTATTTCTAAAGGCGGCTGACTCTTTGTTTTGTGACTTTAAAAATAAGTCAGAAATAGCCGTGCCGGCGTGGTCTAGTGGATTAAACGGCGGTCTTCCGCTGTTGGCTACCTGGGTTCGAATCCCGGCTTAGACGTTTACTTTCTTTCCTGAGTCTTCTCTTTCTCTTCTTCCGCCGTCTACGGCAATGAAGAATTGTGAAAATTGAAAATACAAAACAACAATTTCACCATTTCTGACCTTGGTAGGATTAGTGCGAGAAATCCAGAAGGACAAAAGCCCACGGTCCAATAAAAAAAATAAGTGAGATAGTTTCTGCCATCAACGAAATGCAGTTATCACTCAACACAGTTGCAAAACGAGTGCAAGAAATAAGTTCAGATTTTAGAAAAGCAATTAATGTAGGATGTGAAGGATTGTGAGGCTTTTTCACTTCAGTTGAACAGATCACGCAAATCTCAAATGATTGTTTTTATTAGAATGGTTTTTAAAGACATTCGACTAAGGAAGATATACTCATTCCACTACAAGAAAAAAAAATGAGAGTTAAAGATCTATTTATCAGTTTTAAACACTTCATTAAAATCGTCATTTAACTGTCTTTCTAAGAGCTTGTTTCAATTTTCACGGACTGAGAACCAGCTTTGACAGTTATCGCAATGCTTTTATCAAATTATATAGGAATAACGAAGATATTCCTGATATTTTGCAGAATACACCATATTACACACCAACACGTGTTGTGCGCTAAAATTTTAAATTATTGACGTAGGTTTCTAATTCAATTCAAAGTCTCCGAAGGCGTCTTTCTAAATTACTAGTAGAAGAAAGTGATAAAAAGGATATTTTTGCCAAAATAAGGATTTCCCAAGACAAATTTTAAAACATTATCAGAAGATGAGAATTCCAATTTGAGAAAATGCTCTGAAAATTTATAGTCCTTTTTTGATTCGACATATTTCTGCGAATTGGCATTTTTGTAAATGAACATTATAGAATCAAACTATGGAACTTATTTTAACACATTAAGAAATGATCGTATTAGCTAACATCCCAAATGACACAAAACTTGTAGAGTAGAATAAGGAATGCAAATTAGCCAAAAAAATAATTTGCAATTGTTGTATTCTCTCATATCGCAATGATAATTGTAGAAATTTAATTAAGACTGTACATGATTTTTCATTAAATGACATGCTATAAGCTAAAAAATGAAAAAAAGATAGTCCTCCCGAATAGCGGACACCTCCCAATAACGGACGAAACTTCTGGTCCCGTGACTGTCCATTATTCGGAAGTAACACTGTATAACAATTATTTATATATTATATTTATTATTAAAAATATTATTTCCTTATCACTGTTGGTTTTAATAGAAACGCATTTTTGTATTTTGTAAGTCCCGCGCCATTGCGTTGGTGCGGGACTGGCACCGAGCCAAGTGAAGTATTCATTTATACGAAGTTTCTCTACCTCAGGAGCGGGGCTTAGTTGCATAACCGAAGCGATGGCTGCTATGACAATCATGACGTCCCCCGCTGTGTAGGTGAAGTTAAAACTGAGAAATATGCTCTCTCCTTCCATGGTGTAAGAAGGAAGCTGTGTGCATCGCGGAGCGTAAACTCGTTCAGTCCGCGCAGCTACGTCACGTGCCGCCATCACAGCCCGCCGAAGCTCTGGAAAGCCAATTTCAACGCATCGTTATTGCATAGTTTGATCCACTAAATAATGATCAAAAATTATGAAACTTCGTACAATTAATCATTATGTAACATCAAAGGCAACAGCGCATTTGAAATATTATTAAAGCAATGCGAATCCCATGAAAAAAGTAGTGCAACTAGAATGTTAGTTTAAATAAAATAAGAACAAACAACATGTTGTATCATGGATTAAAATTTCTTTTCTTTAAAAAGATTTACTTTAGTGAAAACCCAATAGTTGCAATTTACATGTTTATGGATTAATTAAGCTAAATTTGACAGCTTTTCATAAGTTTTAATTTAAATATTGCATTTAAATTTTCTTGAGTTAAACCCCACGGAATTATTTGCAGCTGCCAAACTCTAAAGCTGGACTAAACAATGGTTTGAAAATAAATAAAAAAAAATATATATATATATATATATATATATAATAATAATAATAATAATAATTATTTTCCTACTGGCTCTTGACCTAACTTCACAGCCACGAGCCGCCACTGGTGTCCCAATGTGCTGGCCACCCACAGTAGACAGAAGGGATAGATGTGTCGGTAAAGCACACCCCGACGAACCAGATGGATGAGGCTTCGATTCCCGTTCGCTAGTTGAGTCAAAGAACGTAGAGTAAACTCTATTTATGTTCTTTGGTTGAGTGGCGTTTTTCTACTGAGGCATCTCCCCTCGTCTTCTGATATGAACCGTATGTAAATTATTCATTTGATTTATGTTTTGGTTTGCTGTAGGTATTGTAGACAAACAGTACGTTTAATAAATCACTGTGAATTGGTAATTCCCAGTTTCGTAACTATTTGTGTTTCATTAATACAGTATTGTAAAGATCTGGAACGTCCGCGATTGCCGCAGAAACTGCCGGTCACGAGATACATTATCACCCATTAAGACGTTCTGGGATTTTCAATCCATATGAAATCAACCAATAAAAAAATAATTTGTTGCTGGCATATTTTATTTTATTTTTGTTAGTACATTTTCTGTTTATATATACATTTGGGAGTACAAAACGATTTTTTTAAAATTTTTATTTTTACTACTTTGGCTTTTAGTGGCCATTTTGTTTATGAGGGTAGGCCGTTTTTGGCGTTTTCAGAGATTAGCGATAAGTTAAATAACTTTTTTGTTTATTAAGATATCAACTTGAAACAAACACCATCTTATTCTAAATGAAACCATCTACCAATCATGTTATGACCAAAAATGTGTTAAGTTGTAAGGAAATAACCTAAAATTTAACTAGAAAAATGTTTTCGATTAGAATAAATTGAAGATTTAGGGAATTTTTTTTCCAAGAAGGGATTAAAACCCAACTTTATTATATTTTTAAAGGGAAAAAAATTTGATACCTTTTAAATGCCACCTTTAGGTTTTACAGGCCTTCAAATATCGCAATTTGTTCAAAATTGCCGGTTTTCAAACAGGCATATCTCCAATAGGAGCTGAATCAAAAAATCTGAAATTTTCAAAAAATACTCTTCTAGTATTTGGTAATAACCACATGAAATTTTAGCATTGTGTTTTAATCAGAAGTATTTTTTTAATTAAAGAAAAAAGCAAACATACACAGTACGACGCACATTAACACTCCTAAAGTGTTAAAACACTTAAACAAAAACACACCTAATAAGCTAAATAAATAATAAAATAAACATTTTTTTTTTTTACTAAAGGAGCATTTTTTTTATATATCTTCAATCAAATGTTTTTGAAAACAGTGCACAGTCACGGTTCTATGGTCCAACAATCACTTATAACAGAAAGGCTTCTGTGGCTCATTTCACCATCATGCAGCTCATAAAATGGTGCAAGGTAACTCCAATGGTAGCTCTGGATTTTAAAATTTCATCACTATATTTTAATCAGAAGTAGTTTTTTTAATTAAAGAAAAAAGCAAAAATATACAGTACAACGCACATTGACGCAGACTCATAAAGTGTTAAAACACTTAAAAAAAATACCTAATAAAGTAATCTATTCTAGGCCTATATGTACAAAATGTGTAAACTGTAATTGAAATCCAGAGCTACCATTGGAGTAGCCCTCAAGTTACCTGGCACCCTTTTATGAGCTGCATGATCGTGAAATGAGCCACAGAAGCCTTTCTGTTATAAGTGACTGTTTGGACCATAGCACTGCTTTCAAAAACATTTGACTGAAGATATATAAAAAAAAATGCTCCTTTAGTAAAAAAAAATGTTTATTTTATTGTTTATTTAGTTTATTAGGCATGTTTTTTTAAGTGTTTTAACACTTTAGGAGACTGCCTCAATGTGCGTCGTACTGTGTATGTTTGCTTTTTTCTTTAATTAAAAAAAATACTTCTGATTAAAACCACATGATGAAATTTCATGTGGTTATTACCAGATACTAGAAGAGTATTTTTTGAAAATTTCAGATTTTTTGATTCAGCTCCTATTGGAGATATGCCTGTTTGAAAATCGGCAATTTTGAACAAATTGCGATATTTGAAGGCCTGTAAAACCTAAAGATGGCATTTAAAAGGTATCAAATTTTTTTTAAGTCTTCTTCTCTAATTTTTTTCCCTTTAAAAATATAATAAAGTTGGGTTTTAATCCCTTCTTGGAAAAAAAATTCCCTAAATCTTCAATTTATTCTAATCGAAAACATTTTTCTAGTTAAACTTTAGGTTATTTCCTTACAACTTAACACATTTTTGGTCATAACATGATTTGTAGATGGTTTCATTTAGAATAAGATGGTTTTTATTTCAAGTTGATATCTTAATAAACCAAAAAGTATTTAAAAAAAAAAAAACTTTACATCAATATTTCGTCTTCTTGAAAATAGATAAACACATAAATAAACTCCTGACAACTTGACAACGTGGACATATACCAATATTTTGTTTTATTTTCATAAAACTTTTTCAAGGTTTTTATAAAATAAAATTAAAAATTTAACATGAAAAAGAGAATTCCTCTCTTTTTAGAATGATAGAAGATGTAATAATTTAAAAAACAATAATGAAAAAGCATGAGTAAACAAAAGAAAATGGTAATAATGAAAAAACATGGATAAACAAAAGAAAAAGGACAAAAATAGTGACATTGTTTAAAGTAATATATGACTTATTTGAAAGACAAATACTCTTTGACTTTCTTATTGTTTAAGAAAGCATTTCTAAATATGGATAATGACATCTCATTTACTTTTAAGCATTTATTTTTGTTGAAACAGACACAACAGTTGATGATACAGGACTCAATCATGAATCTTTTTTGTTCGTCTTGTTCGTGATAGATCGTCTGAAAATAAAACGAAATATTGGTATATGTCCACGCTGTCAAGTTGTCAGGAGTTTATTTATGTGTTTATCTACTTTCAAAAAGTATTTAACTTATCGCTAACCTCTGAAAACACCAAAAACGGCCTACCCTCATAAACAAAATGGCCGCTAAAAGCCAAAGTAGTAATAATAAAATTTTTAAAAGCATCATTTGTACTCCCAAATGTATATATAAACAGAAAATATACAATCAAAAATAAAATAAAATATGTCAGCAACACCCATTGGTGGATTTCATATAGATTGACCCTTAGGTTATAAATAGGCGTTTCTGGCTAACGCAGTTCTCTACAGAATTGAACCAGCGTCACTACGGCAGATGAGGCTTTCACAAACCGTGATCTGTGCGATATGCATTTCGTCTATGGACTGGCAAATGGAAACGGCCTTTATCGGAAGAGGTATCCCGATCGACGTCATCCACGTCATGGACTGTTCTCCAGGCTGCATGCACAACTGGGAGACACTGGCATTCTACAGGTATTTCGTTGTCCTCCAATAGGTTCTCAATTTGTTTGTTAGTTATTAATATTGTATTTTGTGCGCTCTTAAGTAAACCATTACAACACCTGCCAGCCACAAATAAACCAAAATAAGTGCTGGATGGATTGTATGTAAGTGGATTCGAAATGCTCGATTGACCAGTTTACTGTTTCCATTTGCTTTTATTAACTGTCATATTATTTGAGACATCAAAACCGCATCAGCGTACATTCTGTATCTTTTCTCTCTAGGGATTCCCGAGACCCAACGTCGGTAGGCTCCGTACGAGGAAGACAGTAGAAAAAGAAGAGGCTGTGCTGCAATAGCTGGCACGTAACCCATCTACCAGCACGAGAGCTATGGGAGGTCGTTAGGATATGGACCACACACTGGTATGGAGAGTTGCCCGAGACGATGGTGGGCATCCTTTCCACAAGCAAAAGGTGCAGAAGCTACATCTAGCAGACCATCGACTTCGTACAAATTTCGTAAGATAGGTAATTCACAGAACCGCCGAAGAGCCCGACTTCCTTGCATGGGTTCTTTTGACGGCGAGGCTGCCTTTACGCGGACCAGTGTCTTCAACATACACAATTCGCATATGTGGGCCAATGTCCGAGGTCATCAAGAACGCTTTACAGGGAATCTGTGTGCTGGAATCCTAGGAAACCAGTTGATTAGGTCCTACTTGTTACTACCTCGGCTCATTGGAGGCATTTATCTCCGATTCCTGGATGATGTGCTATCTCAACTCCTCGAAGATGTTCCACTGGCTGTACAAGGCACGATGTGGTTTCAACATAACGGTGCCAGCGCATAACTTGCTGGCAGTTCGCCATCATCTGGATACCACATTTCCGGAAGGGAAGGACCTGTGTTGTGGCCACCTCGCTCCCCCGACTTCTCATTTTTAAAATGGCGGTTTTATGCTGCGCCAAGTGCTTATTGGCAACGTATATCTATATACATATATATCGGCGGTTCCCATGAGAAATAGTAATATCAAGTACGGTAAAACCCCGTTATTACGCTCGTCAAGGGACCATGACCTACAAGCGTAATAAGCGGGATAGCACTATAGACGGGAAATGATTTATGAGATGGGGAAAGATTTGGACACCATTTTACAGGAAACATACATGATTCTGCAATAGATATACTTCAAATATGAGCTTATTTCCTATTAAAAAGATCTTTGATTGTGGTTTGCCGTAAGTGTGTGCTACTGTTATGAATTATGACATTTTCAATGCGGTTCAGGTAACTATTAACGTTAATTGATACACCACCCATACACCAGCCTATATATTACATAAACATAAAAATAATTTTTTGATTCTCGGTTTTTGTAGGAACACTTATCGCTGTATCATCCAAATCTTGAATTTCTGTTTGAATAGGATTAGAAATCAATTTATTAGCATTTATTGCCCTAATTTCCAATTCCTTAAATCAACAATCTAGAGAAGCAATCTTAAAATATTTTCTAGTCCAATCTCTAGCCTCCTCTACATTTTTATTTTGAGCCATCATTAATTTCTTACAAAATAATTGATTTATTATAATTATTGAAGATTTTAATGCCCTAATTATTTCGGTTATTTTAGCTCTAAAATTAGGAGCTGCCCCTTTCCATTTTTGATTCCCTCCAACAGCAGAAGGACTTTCTTGATTTAATTGTATTATTTTATTAACTTGACAAAAAATTGCCCCTTTATTTGTTCTTATGTCTTTCAACTCTTTAGGAGTAATACTAATCCCACCCAAAACACTTCGTGTAAAATAAGTTGCCAAGACTCACATGTCATAATGCTTTTACTGTTAAAAAGATATGAGATCTCATGTAGAGCCAAGCCCCTAACTCTACAAGGCCTAACTCTACAAGCCCTAACTGTAAAAACCCTATATCTTGGTCAAAAAGTATGCCTTGGCCGTTTCGTGGCTGTCACACAGACAATCCCATGGAGTTATGTAAAGGATATGGAGTATGCCAAGGCACACTTTTTGACCAAGATACAGTAGTAGGGTTTTTAGAGTTAGGCCCCCTTGTAGAGTGAGGGGCTTGGCTCTAGATGAGATCTGATAACTTTTTAACAGTGAAAGCGTTATGAGCATCTTGGCAACGTATTTTACATGAAATGTTTTGGGTGAGATGAAATAGTTCCATGAAACGGCCAAGCCATACTTTTTGACCAAGATATAGGGTTTTTACAGTTAGGGCTTGTAGAGTTAGGCCTTGTAGAGTTAGGGGCTTGGCTCTACATGAAATCTCATATCTTTTTAACAGTGAAAGCATTATGACATGTGAGTCTTGGCAACTTATTTTACACGAAGTGTTTTGGGTGGGATTTCATTTCTTTTGTAGGATGAGATCTGATAACTTTTTAACAGTGAAAGCGTTATGAGCATGCGAGTCTTGGCAACCCCTTATTTTACATGAAATGTTTTGGGTGGGATTTCATTTCTTTTTGTAAGATGAGATCTGATAACTTTTTAACAGTGAAAGCGTTATGAGCATGTGAATCTTGGTAACTTATTTTACATGAAATGTTTTGGGTGGGATTATCTATTACAACTAAATTTAGTTTTAAGATTATTTAGAAAATGGATTTTTTTTCAATATCCTACTTTTCTGTTTTTCTATTTGTCAACTTGTATATACAAGCTGTTTGCACTTTGGAAGAAATCACATTATTACACAGTATTATTTAGGCCGAAGCATTGAGGGTATTTCAGATCTTAATAAAATCCAAAGTATAAAAGCTAGATAAATGAAACTTAGCGTATTTCATTAGTATGGTAACTGCATCTTATCCTGAAAATTTGAGCTCTCTAGTATTATCCAGACCAAAGCTATGAGGGTTCGATAATACATAACCAGACCCCCCCCCTTTATGAGGGGTTGGAATGTGAAAGTTACGAATTTCTTAATTTTTTTGTTGTTTGTGTGCTAATCCTAACCTGCATACCAAATTTCAGCTTTCTAGGACTTCAGGAAGTACCCTAGAGGTTTTGATGATCATGAGTCAGTCGGTCAGTCAGTCAGTCAGTCAGTGACTGAATCGACGTATTTTAGGTATTAATAAAATCCAAAGTATAAAAGCTAAATAAATGAAACTTAGCGTATTTCATTAGTCTGGTAACTGCATCATATCCTGAAAATTTGAGCTCTCTAGTATTATCTAGGCCGAAGCTATGAGGGTTCGAAAATACGACGAAACACTTCCAGAAAAGGTACGTAGTGCCCTTCCTGCCTTCGGCTCGTCTTGGCGGGGGCACTGCCGTGCCCCCAGATATATTTTCGGAGCAGATTTAGTGCACACTTTAATTTTTTACGTTTCCAACAACCCTTCGCTGCATCGGTAATTGCATCCCTGTTTTTCATTATTGTTCGCAGGCTGGACGAAAGAATTCTTAGAGATTCTGCGAAATTCTTCTGACTTCTGTAGAATTCTCGTCGTACTTACGGAGAATTTGCAATTTTTCACTTATAGAAAGGGATTTCCGGTTCGATATTTTGCACAACTGTATCACAGAGCCGCAACTTCACAGAGTTCAAAGAGTCCCTTCTACCAGGGAAAAAAAAAAGAATCTTTACAGTGTTACATTTCTTTTCAATATAAAATTTCCGATTTAAAAAAGCGCTACAAGCGGGATTTGAAGCGTTATAAGAGGGTAAAAGTATACAGAGTTACGTAGAAAATTCCAGGGACCGTATGAAAACAGCGTAAAGAACGGGATAGTGCTATAAGCGGGAGCGTTATATCGAGGTTTTACTGTACGTATCATTCCTTACCATGTCAAAATACTTCTCACATTAAGAAAATTCCTACATCCTTACAGTATTTCATTAACAGCTCCATCCAATAACGGTATTTCCAAGTTTCTCAGTCCACTCCATCATAATCCGCGGGGTGTTGTCTATGCCCTCCACTGTTTGGGTTTTGATTGCCTTTACATTGGGGAGACGCGGCAGCCTATCAGTAAGCGCGTGACGCAGCATAACTGTAGAATCATAATACTAATTACTTAACAGTTCTCCATATGTCCAATACCGGACATTCTGTTGATTGATCCCATCCACTCATCATTTGTAATGAAAGTGAACACTTAATTCGCAAATGTAAGCAGTCAATCCTCACAAACAATCATTGTTACAATGATTGTCTTTCCGTTCGATCAATTTATCAATATGGCTTCCCAAAATGAAGTAGAGATATGGAAAATGATCCCCACTAAAATATATAAAAAAAAATCTTAAATATCATAATATTAAAATAAAGACACCTCAAACACCATCTTCTCAAATAATTCTTCAATAACACTTGAATATTTCAACTCTCTTAGCGAGAGTTTTCATCAGGAAAATACATAAGAGATATATAAAATTTCTTCTTCTATATTCAACAGAAAAAAAGTATAACAATCATGAAATAAAACGTTACAATGAAGAACACTTCATATATAATTTATTTATTAGTAATCACAATCGTGAAGATGAACTATTGCAATACATTGTTATACTTTGTTCTTCATGAAATTTTCATTGTAACAGCCCTAAATTTCCTTGTTTGTTTATTGTTTTTGGTTTTATTTTCAATGGCTCATATTAAGATGCTACTTTATAGACGTTTACCGCAGACGACTTAGCAAGTAGTTCCATGTTTGAACCCACAAAGGGAGTCGAGCCTACATTTTTCCGCTGAACGATAGCACCACCTGTCTTGCAGATTTCATCCCATTGGCTGCGAGAGTACTTAAATATCCATGCTTTCTGTAATGATTGTTACTGGTCAATGCCTTGTCATGGAGACGAAACCAGTCATGTCCTGTATTTTCTAATGTGTTTAAATGTTTTTTTTTTTTTAAAAATTCAGTCAAGTGTGTTGGCCTTTTATTTTAATTTTTTTAAGCTAAATATATGTTACTTTATTAATTACATATAAATGTTCATATTCTGTAAATATAATAATCATAGAAACAGCTGGCTAATAAAAAGGCAACACTATGAAAGACAGTAGCTATCAAAGCCATATTTATTTTACAGATAACTAACGGTACAAGGGAAAATGATCACAATTACAGCTCGGTGCGACTTGGTAAACATAAAGACAGCAGTATCTTGCCTAGCCACCATGGGTAGACAATAACTGTAGCTACACGCCATAAAGAGGATGTGCGTTTGGGGTATGTCAGTTCATGCGGTTTCGCCATGGTGCCAAAGTTCATCTGCTGTAGCCATAGGTGGTCTGTAGTGTACCAGTCATTGCATGATCATGAACCAGACGTGTTCAATAGGCGACAGATGCAATGAACACATGGGCCTTGGAAGAAGTTGAACATGATACCCATCCAGGAATTGTTCGCCAGTCGCAAATTGACCTATTCATAAGTGCTCCGAAACAGGCCCTGAAGATATGGTACAAGAACAGGCTCCAACACCTCAGAGATGTAACAGTAGCTATTCAATGTACCGGGAATATATACTAGGCAAGAGCGTTAATGGAATCCAATGGCACCCCATACCATTAATGCCAGGTGCCGGACCAGTATGACAATACATAATGCAGGACTTTCACCGTAGTGCCGCCAGACACGGAAGCAACCATCATGGTGCTACAGACAGATGCATTACTGAGACGCACTCTACCGGCTAACCAATCAACTGATGGCAGCAAATAAATCACCACCTAGCATTACTGAGATGCACTGTATTGGCTAACAAATCAACTGACGGCGGCAAACAAATCACCATCTAGCATTACTGAAACGCACTGTACCGGCTTACCAATCAACTGACGGCAGCAAACAAATCACCATCTAGCATTACTGAGACGCACTCTACCGGCTA
>JAFIDM010000005.1:6380781-6409447 GCA_023159025.1 Thereuonema tuberculata
TATTACTTGCACATAGACATTACACACATGCAGGTAATGGGTAAATCAATATCCTAACCCAAAATAATTCTTTTATCTGCCAGTATCATTGAAGAAACTCTCCAAGGTGAAGTTAAGTGAACCACTAATTCCATCAACATCATCCTCAGTGTTAGGGTCTGAAGTGAGGTTTTCATAAAACTGTTTAGCGTCACCTGGAATGAGATGCATTTTTGATTTTGCAAAATTGCAATTTTAGAAGCGATACATATTTACCATCTATCCATAATAGTATCAAGAATATTGCCAGGTCTGGAGAAGACTGTGGGTGGCCTGCAGTACGTTTGAATATAAAAACTATATTTTAACTCGAATATTTAAACAAAACAAAGATGGAGTTGTAAATAGCTGCTACTGGTAGTTGTTTGAAATATCATTAGAGAATAGCAGGTTAGGAAGAGGAGTTCATTTAATTTTGCATAACAAACTATACCTATTCAGTTTTGAAATAGAAATCTGCAAAATGGTAGTTAGTTCTATATTCAGTTATCATAATATAGTTTGAAAACAATTTATCAATTAAAATCGAAATCTATTTTGATTATATTGGAATAATTCAGGTCTTTTGTGAAAGCTACTTATTCTAAAATGTGGTCTCAATAATATTTACATTTACACCCTCAATACTTTATCATTTTCATTGCTTTGATATAGTTTTTGAAATGAATATTCAAAGTATTTACTTACTTAATTCTTTGATTATTATCTTCATGTTTTAAGAAAAAAAGTATTTTAGACTGTCAACAAAAAAACAAAAACAAAAAAAAAACTACGGTATATTAAAAAAAATAGAAATTCCTGAAAAACATTTAAGGCAAAAAAGAATATGCAGGGGAGATTTTGGATAAGATTAAAAAACTGAAAAAATGCAAAACTGAACTAAAGAAACATTAAATGCACTACCAATAATGAATCAATTGAGAAGTTTAGTAGGCACATTTTTCTTTTATATTTTGTGAAGGATTAAAGTTGAATTTCTTAAGCTTTGGCTAATATATTGAAACTTATGTGGGTTTTTTTTTTTAATTATTTTAATGTGTTTTAGCTGAAACGTTTGACTTGAATAATAATCCTTATTAAAAGTGTTGTCATTAGAATCCATCCCTTATTTTATATCTTAAACTGTTTGAATTGAATCATTTAAATATGAAATGACTGAACATAAATAAATTTAAATTATCATGAATAGTATTAAAAAGTTCCTAAACATAGTTTAATTATCAAAAGTTCAAGATAATATTACATTTTTTTGCTATGAGTAAATAATTGCTGAGTGATTTTTTTTCTTTTTTTTTTTATAAAAATGAAATTTATTGTGCGTTAGAACATTATTACACAAAAAGAAAACAAGAACACACATAAGTAAACAAAAATTCACTTAGCTATTTTGAGTATTTGTACTGGGAATTGGAAACAGTACTGTTTTGAGTTTCACAACTCTCATCAATCCGACTTGCCCAGTATATACAGCTCATTAAAGGAGGACAATATACAAAAATGGACTAACAAACAAGACAACGACCCCTCATTTAAAAAAACAAATCAAGAATAAAAGGGGTGAGTCCCCACTAGCATTCAGCTTAGCTTGTTAAGGATTAAGTCATTAGAAGGTTAGTGTATAGAAATGAAATTTAACATGTGTTAGAATATTATTACACAAAATAAAACAAGAACACACACAAGTAAACAAAAATTTGCGGAGCTATTTTTGGTATTTGTACTGGGCATTGAAGACAGTATTGTTTCGAGTTTTATAACTCTCATCAGTTTACCCAATATACCTAGCTCAGGGAAATAGGACAATATAGGCTACAAAACAGACAAACATACAAAACAATCAACCCTCAATTAAAAAAAGAAAAACATAAAAAAAATGTAATTTCATAAAAAAAAATGTAAAACATCATTAATTTATTTTTTATCTTTTTTTGAATTGATGGGTTATTGTTTTGTATGTTTGTCCTTTTAGTATATTGTCCTATTTTACAGAGCTGGGTATACTGGGCAAGATGAGAGTTATGAAACTCGAAAGAGCACCGTCTCCGATTCCCAGTATATATGTCAAAAATCTCTCAGTGAATTTTTGTTTAGTTATGTGCGTTCTTGTTTTCTTTTTGTGTAATTATTTTTTTTTTCTTTTTAATTTTTGTAATTTCAATATAAATAAAGAAAGATAAATATTACAACAAACCAGTCATTTTTTTTTTTCATGGTTGAATGAAGAATTGATTCAAAGTAACATAAAATAGAGCCTGACAATTACTTCACAAGAAAACTTTCATTTTATGGATTTAAAATTTAAAGATTTTAAACAAACAGAAAGAAATAGAAAAAAATCATTAACCCTTACCTGAGGAACTTTATATTCAATTTGATTTAAGAATTGTATATTTACTAATTAGGTTTTTGTTTTTGTTTTGTTTTTTTCTTTTTTAATTGTACTTTTAAATGTTTGGAAGATAGGAAATGTCAGATCAAAGGAAGACAATCCTTGTCTAACTAAGAAATGGAAAGTAATTAAAAAAAAGATCAGTAATAGATCCAAACAAAATTTCATAGAATACAAAATTTATAATAACAAAAATTATATAATGACAAAAGAATGAATTATCAAATCAAACTATCCGATTTTTTTTTTTTTAAAGCAAAAAAGAAAACTTGTTGTAGTATTTTTAACGTGTGTGTCTTCTAAACAAATCGAATGAAATTGAGGCCACCACACTTTCAAATATAGAACTAAAATTTATAAACTTAACTAAACAAAATACATTTCACGAGTACTTTCAAGGTGATGACAACCTTTTCTCAAGTGATCGGTTACAAATTTAAAGATTTGGGCGACAGGGCCCAATGCCAACACCCCTAAATCCCGAATGGTTCCGTCCAACTCAAACGTCCGTTGGATCTCATTTCTTATTTTCGAATATGTTATTCATTTCTCCGCTTGAGAACGAAGTGTAGATCACTTCGAAAGCGCTCGCATTTATTGTATTCTTATTTATGTATTTTATTAGAACTGTGTGTGGTGGCCAGAACCCAGTCATTCCATGTTAACTTAAAACACACGTAAAACACCTTCCATTTCAATCGAATTGTTAATGGTTCTTGATAAGCGATGTCATTTAAGTAAATTAATATTTAAAAAAAAAATATTTAGATATATATAAAAATAAAGTGAAAATTTTTTGAAGTAAAATGGTTTTTTTAACATTAAAATAAAAAAATTAAGATTAAAAATACAAAAGTAAAAAAATATAATTAATTTTAATTTGAGAATAAAAATTAGTGAACTGTGGGGCTGAGTGCACCAACCAACAAACGAAGCAGTCATTAGTTATGGAAGCGATAGTGAAAAACCTGCCGTCAAGTAAAAGTTGCTGTGCACCAACAAAGTTTCGTCAGTCATTTACTGATGTTCACTAAACATCTAATATGTTTATAAAAGTGGCTGCGATTGATTAACAACAATGAACGTCACTTCCGGATTTCTGTGCAGAGGCACAGTTTGTTACAAAATGGCAGCCTCCACGGAGTAGAAAAATACACGTGGACAGAATTTTTTTATTGTCGATACGAAATATCCCAATAAGAATCTTCACAGGAAGTAAACTTATTCAACATTATTTTAGGAATAAATACAGCTACTTCATTGTCAAAATCACAGGAGTCGGTTTCAATCCAGGCCAATGCCAGCCATCTTTGAACATTAGATGGCACGGGGGTTAATGAGAGTTTTCTATTGAATACCACAATTTTAACTCGCCAGTTTTCGAGCTGCTAAAATTTGCCATCTGATCAGCGAGTTAGTGGCTGTTGAAACCCTCAGGAACGTTAGTGCACAGAAAATGTCAGTTGATCGTTGCTTTAGCAGCGATCAAAGTTAACGTAGGTTTGGTGCACTCTGCCCCTAATCTTTAATAAGTAAGTCAAAGATCAAAATTTATATTACAAAAAATTTAACACAGTAATGTCAAACGAAATAGGCTTAACGTGCGTGGAATGAAATAAAAAATGGAAATGAGTAAAACGCACTTACTTATAAAAAGTTGAATATAAAGTTGTACATGAAATTAATCCGACAGTTTCCGGAATACTGTGCGTATTCCTTCATCAGGGACGGCACAAACATATAGGACATAGGGACAACATTTAGGACGACATGATGAGGAAATTTCATTGCAAAGTTCTAAAATTTGGTTGGAGTTCCTCCCAGTTGACCTGCTAATTTCCAGAGGAGTAAGTTTCCGTAAACTTTTTGAAATATGTACCCAACACTGTTTGGAGGACTTTCTGAAGGATGTTCTTGTGCCAGATGATATAAAAATGTTATAATAAGATCATTATTTCTAAATTTAACATCTGGAACCTCAGCAGGGTATCAATGATTGTCATAAATACAAGTAATGTAGTTATTTTTTTGGAATTCGGATAAGTCAAGGAAAATGGCCTAGTTGTAGTCAGTATTTCTTCATACTCGTTGAGCTGGATGTTCTGTAACACCTCACTGAAATTGGAGCTAATGGGAACAAGCCGATGTCTTTCTCTAATTTGAAGAACAGCACAACAAATGCTGTTCAAATCTTTCTTTTAAATATTCTTCAATTTTTTGAACTTCTGTTGCTGCTATGGAAATATACTTCAGTAAGTTAATATGTTGATCACAGAATTCATAAAATTGTAAAGACATAAGAATTTGTTTCTTTGCAAAACTGGCTCTTGCAGTTTCCCATTTTGTTGTCCCACCAACCCATCAAGGCATTGTTTCCTTTGGCAGTAGAGAAAAAGTTCCATTCAGCATCCATTCCAAAGTCTCATTTATGATTACACAAATTTGTAAAGTGTTGTCTGTTTTTATACTAGCTTGAAGCATCATCACTGAAGTGAATAAGCTTTTTAACTTTAGGTTCTTTAATTAATAAGGAGTTTCTGAAAAGTACGGACTAATAATCATTTGTGCGAAAGTAATTTGTAAAATAAAATAAGCAACACACAAAAACAATTTAAACATTGTGGAGTCTTTCGAGTTCTTTTGCGGAAACCCGAAAAACTTCACAATGTTAAGTATTTTATTTTTAATTGTTTTTGTTTGTTGCTTATTTTATTTTACAAAAGTATGGACTGCAACTGTGTTATGTTGAAGGTAGTCACTGATGGCACATAAGCGCATTGAAATAACTTTGAAAGAAATGATGGACAGAGTCCAATGGAATCCCTGAGATTCCTCCTGAACCACAAAAGAATAGTTTTCAGTGTAAACACTATACACTCAGAGATTTTCTTTTGAAGGCGGTGTGAACTTTTGAAATGTAGTGATGCTTCTTTAAGATGATAAACTTTTCCAGTCAATAAACTCATCAGAGGTTTCCAGAACCTCAATTAAGTTTGACCTATCTGTACTGATTCATTGTTTGTATGACAGTTTTTCTGCCACCTCTTCTTTAGAGAAATTCTTTCAACATCTGTACAGAAGAGGACAAGTACCTATCATACACGATTCAACATTTCGATATATATGTTAACAATTCAAGCGAGTCCTTGTAATCAACATTCACTCAAGCATTAATTTTACTTTCTGATGGTTTAGAAACCTACTGCATGTGTTCCAGAGGAATCACCTAGAACACACCACTTTAAATCTGGATATGTCTTTTTAAAATGCAGATAAAATTCCCTCAAATTACACAAAATCAGGCACTTCTGCATTCTTTAACACTATTTATTTTCACTGCATTCTACTATTTTCACTATTAGAATTCACAGTTTGCTTCCTCTTTTCTTTTAGGTAGAGCTGATATTTTCAATGCTCTTTAGTTACTGTGATACCATATATTCAGAAACGTGTAGTTCTGTTGATATTTTTGATCTTTATGGCAACTTTTCTTCATTACTGGCTAGTTTTCCTTTTTCCTTTTCAATTAACTCTTTGCAGGCACGATAATGAAGTTTGTTTTTGTCTACTTGGAAGGATTGTTTTTCACTTGACTCACTCTAAAGAACTGTTTTTCTGAACTTACTCTCCTTAATTTTGATGCTGGAGACAGTGAACAAACAAGTGTCTCATTAGATAAAATAAAATGGGTAATAAAGGGGAAATCTTATTTCAAGATAACTGTAAGAAGGGAGAGAACCTAATGGGAGCCAGAAAATAATTTTAAAAAATCCACTATGTTTGCACCACTTGTCCATGAAGAGATCTCTCCTCTCTTTACAAATATTTTTCATAAAAAAAAGTAGTTAAAAGGATCGTGTCATGTTGCCAATTCCACAACGTGACAATATTCACTTTACTCTGGATTACCAATTCCCATCAATATTTAAGTTGTCCTCTTCATGGACAAGTGGTGCAAACATAATGGATTTTTTTAAAATTATTTTGATTATTATGCTTATATATATATGTATTGTTCATAATTAATAGCAAGGATATTTTTCATTTATTTTATTTTCATTCAAACAAAACAGTGAATGAACAAATATAACTAATAAATAAACATAAATTATAAGCAATCAACCAAGAAGGCACCAAACAAAAGATTTTGCCTGTGAGCTATCAACAGTGGAAGTGTGAGACTGCCGTTTCGTCCTCTTTATGGACTCATCAGCCACACAAACCCTCTGCCGAAAGCTCAGATCATGAAACCAAGTAAGGAAATCCACCCACGCACCCGCCAGTGGATTCCCAATAAAATAAAAGCAAAACAAAAGAAAAAACTCCAATTCCTAGCCTGTGAATCCATCAAGCACAGAGGAAATTGAAGAAAGCAAGGCTAAAGGCAAGCCACATAAATTACAATCAAAATTTAACGTGCCTGTTATAAAATAAACAATAAACCAAGAAGACATCATTGATGCCTTTTGGTTTATTGCTTATTTTATAACAGACTTGTTAAATTTTGATGGTAAACATAAATTATATTGATCAATGATTTGCTTATAATTTTACATCACTCGTAGGAAATTAAATATTTTTTCAAAATTGTTCCATTGAAAGCATTTGATTTTTTAGAATGATATAGATAGGAAATTTTGATTTTTTTTATAAATTAATAGCAGTTACACCAGAAAAGTCTAGAACTTCAAATTTCTTTCTCTGTTAGCTTCCTATTAGAACTTTGTTTCCTGAAAGTTTCAGATTGTTTGCAGCTCCAGAGATATAACATCCTTTATTTGAGCATTTTTCAAAATTTAACAATATTAGTGACTTCATTACAAGAGATGGGTAAAATTAAAGAGGGTTGATTTATTGGCTGTAAAGTCTCTTGGTGCAGGCCAACTTCATAACACAAACAAATAAATAGTTTGTGATTGACACAATTAATAGATGTCTACAGACTATATAACACAACATTACATTACCTTGGAATATTCATATTGATCATTATAACAACAAAACATGTCATTCCTTTAAAATTAAACCATTTCAACAATCTAAATTATTAAAAAATTAATAAAAATATTCCAAGTAATACATTAAAAACTTACATAACTCTTTATTGAGAAAACAAAAGAAACTCCATCTTGGCTATATTTCGAAAGTCTCAGCGACCTTTCTTTTACGAGCCTTACACCTTAGGGAAAAGAAACATCGTCTTCTTCCCCAAATAATAATAATTTATTTGAAGACGAATGAATTTCATAGCCAATATTTATTTTTCGATTTGGACATTGGTTTTAAATGAAAAGACAATTTATTTTCTTCAATTTAGACATCAGATTTTGGACGTAAAGGACAATTTATTATTTTATTTCAAGAAAAAGGACAATTTATTTATTTATTTTTGAATGAGCATGGCACGTTTTATTGTAATAATGTAGGGTGCATGTCACGATTTTTCATTCTGTTACGAATTTTTCCATATTTATGATTGTTAATAGTTAATTTATTTTTTATTATTTGGGGAAGAAGACGATGTTTCTTTTCCCTAAGGTGTAAGGCTCGTAAAAGAAAGGTCGCTGAGACTTTCGAAATATAGCCAAGATGGAGTTTCTTTTGTTTTCTCAATAAAGAGTTATGTAAGTTTTTAATCTAAATTATTATTTTCATAATTTTAGTTCTTGAAATGCTATGACATTGTTGCAATTAATACAAGATTTTACCAATTAACTTGCTAAGGTAGTTAAATTAATATCTACTTCAATTCCTTCATTTCTGTTTAAATTAAATAGAAGTGAATTAAGAAATAATATGGGTATCATTTACAAAATTGAATGTTTAAATTGTGGTTATTTTTATGTGGGAGACAGTAAAAGAATGATAACAGAGAGAACATTTTAATTATAGAAAGAAAAAGCCAAGTGAATTAGCTGAGCATTGTAGCAATCTGGGTCATTCCATTAGTAATAGGAGAAAGAGACTAAAGGAAAGAGAGAATTTTCATACGAAATACTCAGAGTAGTAATTTAAACAGAATTGAAGTAAATATTAATTTAACTACTTCAGCAAGTGAATTGGTAAAATCCTGTATTAATTGCAACAATGTCATAGCATTTGAAGAACTAAAATTATGAAAATAATAATTTAAGATAAGGTTTGTTTTAAAGTAATGACAAGGTTATTGTTATTATAATGATCAAATGTAAATATGCCAGGATAATCTGTATTATATGGCATGTTGTAGACATCTATTAATTGTTTCAAATACAAACTATTTATTTATTTGTATTATGAAACTTGATAAAAGAAAGAATAGAAGCTTTCCAAAAATTTGCTGTAAAATATATTTAATAAATAAATATATTTTTAATGTCGATGTGACATAAAAAGCAGAAATTAGCAATTTATAAAAAAAACAACAACAATTATAATGATATATAAAAAAAAAAAAATGTGATGAAACTACAAACAAAGAATTACTAAGTAGATTTTGGATTCTCAAACCTAACAAAAATTTCTGTATGATTTTGGTATCATTAAATTAAAATTACTATAACTTATTCAAAATAAAAACCAAGAAACATTTCAAAATACAGTTCGGTCCAAAAAAATATCCCCAGTAAGCGTTTTGACTCAATTTTAGCTTACTTTAAGTTCATTAATTAATTATTGACCTTTCTCGCTGTAGCACTTGAACTTTGATGGAAACTGCTATAGATTAACATAATTAAGAACTTTTGAAGTGGTTTTACTGATCATGGGAAAGAGAAAACCATTTCTACAAGGAAGCAAGGGATGATTTTGGGACTCAAAGCTGAAGGAATCTCAAATAGGAAAGTTGCTAGGAAATTATCAGTTGACCACAAAACTGTGGGAAATATATTGAAAAAACAAGCTGAAACTGGAAAGTCAATTTTGAGGCACAAATGTGGTCGGAAGAAAATTGCCAGTCCCACATTGTGCAGGGCAATGAAAATGATGACAAAGCAAGACAGAAAACTGAGTTCAAGGCAGATTGCTTTTAAAATTGAGCAGGAGTTTGAGACCTCAATTTCCCATCAAACAGTGCTAAGACACCTTTCTGATCTCAACCTTAAGAATAAACAACCTGCAAAGAAAGCCCTCCTAACAAAAAAAGCATGTTGAAGAAAAGAAAAAGCTTTCTCAATCTGTAGCAACCCTGGACATCCGAGGACTTGGAAGAGAGTGATTTTCTCGGATGAAAAGAAATTTAATGTGTAAAAAACTAAGTAAATATTGTTGTACCAGTAGAGCAGAGTTAATTGAGAAAATTACTCATATGTGGTACCATGAAATTGAACCTGGTACATGTGAAAACTTGTCGAGTCAATGACACATCGAGTTCAAGCCCTTAAAAACGTACGAGGTGGACACCCAAAATATTAAGGCAAGTTGATTTTGATGTATGTTCTGTACAACTTAATTTCATTAAAAAAAAACAAAAAGTTCAATAAACCAATGAAATATAGCCTCTTCGTTGTTGTGTTGGTGTACATTGAGTAAAATTGTAGGTGGGGATATTTTTTTGGACCGAATTGTACTATCTGAAGAAAAAATTTACAAGGATTTTTTTGTAAATTTGATTACTTAATAAATATTCTTATTAATTAACCAAATAAATAAATAAATAAAATATTATTATTTGGTCTTATCTGATATTTTGGAGAATTCAGCTCTCTGAAATGAGGATACTTAAAACCAATAATAACGAGATTAAGTTCTTATTGTAAACACACTCTAATCCTTCCTCCCCACCCCCACAAGATTTAAGGAAAGTATGCTTCAGGTTTTGTCAGTAACTTCTCACTTTAATTTCTCAACAATGGTGGGAACTAAATATAAAAGCTAGAAGATGTTTTAAATGTTCATGCAAAGATTCAAGGATCAGTTGAAAATTTATTATCGTGATGCACATACAGACTGACTGATTGGATAACATTCACTGTCCTTGGAATTTCGGCTAAAAATAATTTCTATTAAATAAACTAAGAAGTTGATTTTAAATTATTTAGCACTAATATGGGGAACAAATTTACTATTGGTAAAAGATTCTCTGAACTGTATGTAGTTAGCACCAAAAAAACTATTATTGGGCTTTTTTTTTTATTTTGTTTATTAAACAGTATTTCATAAAATATCATTTGATAGAAAAGCATCCAAAAGTGAGATGAGAAATTTGAATAGGGGCTTGGGTAGAGAGGGGAAGAAACACTATTTAAAAAATATATGTAATACACTAATAAATAAAAATCAACTACGGCACATAAATAAATAAAATCACACCTTTGAATTTGTCAACAGAGGAAATCGGGAACGGCCGTTTTGTCCTTATTGGGGACTCATCAGCCCGATCCACCCTCCCTTGATGACAAAAGGCGGGAAAAAGAATTAGAAGTTACCTTCACTCCCAAAAGTGACTCTTGAACAATACAAACAACAATTAAAAAAAAAGCACTAAGTGCACCAGATAAAATACAAAATAGATTGTCATGATTGAGGGTGGATCAGACTGATGAGTCCCCAATAAGGACGAAACATTCCCTCTATTGACAAACTCAAAGGCGTGATTTTGTTTATTTATGTGCAGTCTTGGGTTTTCGTTTATTAATAAATTTCCTGCAAGTTAAATTGTGTTTCTTGTATATATAATACACTTTTTTTCAAATTAATAAGCTTCACAGAAATTGTTCGGAAACAGTAAATTTTTAAGTATTTTCATTTAATACACAAATTTAAACTTAATTTTTCTCAAATCAACTAAATATAACCTTTTTTCCTTCTTCATATCCAGAACATTTAAGGAGTTTTCTTCTAACCAAGACATTATAATTATAATATCCAAATGAAGAATATTGGTATTGCTTGGTATTAACAAAAAATACTTCTGTATTAAGAGTCCAATTTTTTAATACTTTTTAACCTAAGAAAGTATTACAAAAGCACTGTATAAAACCTCCATTTTATTATTGAAAAATACAGCTCATGAAATATCTACTTAAAAAAACTCATCTCAGTTAATATGTGAATGAAATTGTGAAATTCCTTGATAATAAATGTAGCTTATTTGCTTGAATCAGTTAAAAAACGAACTCCATTGCTTCAGTTCTGATGCTTTTCCAAAGAAACATTTGTAACCTTTGGCTTTGGCTTCAGACTACTGCAATTACATTAAAGGATACAATTGAAAAACTTTTTTTTTTTTAATATATTCATTAATAAAAATAACAATAACAACTCAATTATATATTTTTTTTTTTTGGCATGACATATATATATATATCTTATTGTTCTATCAATAAAATTGTTTTAATATATACTGATCCAAGTTCAAGTTTTACGTGCGCTGATTGTTCATTACAAATTCCGCCGTCGCACAAACATAGTTAAATTGCTTAAAAACATAAAAATATATTAAAAAACGACTAGTTTCGACTTCTTAATAAAATGAAGCCTTCATCTGGTTGCTGGGAGAATAAAATGAAAGTGAATTATTCAGCCTTGGTTTTTCACCACCCAGAGGGCGCTGGTTCTATGACGTAGGGGAACGGCTCATTGTAGGTTGAGGGGTGCGGGAAGGTAGGACGCTTCATGAAAAAGATGTGTGTAGGGTTTATTGGGAGGGTAATGTTATTGTTTTCTTCTTTTTTCTTTTTCGAAATTTGTACTGCTCAATTGCCAGAACAGGGCTTTTCTCATTTCAAGGAAATTGTCTTATTTCCAGAGCGAAATACATAAAATAAGGGACATATTCTCCACCAACGACTATCCAAAAAAAATTTTGGATAGGCAAATAGCATTGGCAACGCAAGCCCATTATCATAATTTAAAACAATCAACGCCTACAATAAAGAAATTTCTTTCCATACCGTACCTTCCTGGACTCCATCAAGCCCTTTCACACTTGTTAAGGCCATATGGTGTAATGTTGACATCTCCCAGCAGGAACACATTAAACACCCTTTGCAACAAAGATAAATTTCCACGAGCTGAATTCAATCCCTTGGAGCAAAAAGGAGTGGTGTATTCGATTCCATGTGCCAAAGGCGAATCCTGCCGATATTATGGGGAAACACTGCAAAAGCTCAGCAAAAGAATTTATCAGCACGAATATGCCCTCAGAAAACGCAATCTCAATTACAACACAGTTGCACATTCATTAAACACAGGCCATACCCTGGACTTTGGTAGAGCTACTATAGTATGTAATGAAGATAATACTTTTTTACGCAAATGTAAAGAATCCCTAAACATCATCACTGAGCCAAATGCATACAACGATTGCCTTTCTGTTCAGGCAATTGAGCAGTGCAAATTTCGAAAAAGAAAAAGGAAGAAAACGATAACATTACCCTCCCAATAAACCCTATACACATCTTTTTCATGAAGCGTCCTACCTTCCCGCACCCCTCAACCTACAATGAGCCGTTCCCCTATGTCATAGAACCAGCACCCTCTGGGTGGTTAAAAACCAAGGCTGAATAATTCACTTTCATTTTATTCTCCAAGCAACCAGATGAAGGCTTCGTTTTATTAAGAAGTCGAAACTAGTCGTTTTTTAATATATTTTTATGTTTTTAAGCAATTTAACTATGTTTGTGCGACGGCGGAATTTGTAATAATAATATATACTGATGACAGATAAATTGCACTTCAACTAAAGTTGTGCATGTGACACATATACAAGTCAAGAGCCAGATTTAAAGACATCACATGATGTATATACATGTCAATAGTAGTGAACATTTTAAATGATGATTTATGCTTTTGGTAAATGCTGGTGATAATATTGCAGTATGTTACAGAAAGCTATCTACTATGACTGTCTTATGACTATTTTTTTTTTTTATTTCGGCCTTGTATGTCAGTCCACGGCGGGACGCAAGGCGTTCCCCTTAAGAACGGCGGGAACACTGGTCGTAATCACCCCGATTGACCAGGTGACTGGGGTGATGGGAAGAGAAGAGAGAAGGGACAGAGAAGAAGCAGACAAACACAGGAAAGGAAAGTGAAACATCCACGCCACGACCAGGATTCGAACCCGGGTACTGGCTCTCTGGCCGCAACGGCAGACCGCCGTCTAGACCGCATGGCCATGCCAGCACGGCTTATAACTATATATATTCTATTATTATCATCTTGTCTGGCGATGTGTCTAGCCCATTGCCATTTTAATCTTTTGATGTGAGTAATGATGTCTGATACCTTTGTTTGTTCTCTGATCCAAATGATGCGCTTATGCCCACCATGCATCTTTCCATGCTTCTTTGTGTAGTCTGTAGCCTTTGGATTGCTCTGCTGGTCAACGTCCAGGTTTCTGCCACGTACCTGAGTGCTGGCAAAATAAAGAATTATGAACTGGTATCCATGGGACAGAAAATGTCCTAGAGGACGCCCTCAAACAGCATGGAGCTACTAAATTAGAAAAATGGCAGGAGCGAAACGGATAGGAAATCATGGAAACATTTACAAGAGACCTTCATCCAGCAGTGGATTGATAATGGTTGACGATTATGATGATATATCACACAATATTTGGGAAAAGTAATTCCCCAAATATTGTGATTCACATCAACATTACCACCAAATAGTCACAGTATAAATTTTTGTCTAATGCCATTTGATTTTGGCAAATGGTTAATCATTGACATTAATTTATTAATTCAATCTAAAATTTCAAATAAATTTGTGGTTTGTTTGTTTTTTTACCTTTTTATTTTGTATTAAAAAGAAGAAAAAAAGTCCTGAATCAATGTTTGAGTTTTAATCTTTAATAAATATTTTGTTCTTAAGATCTTTTAATAGTCATGAGTTCAATTTTAATGAATTACTTCCTTTTTTGTAGCCATGGCAACGTTGGAAGATAAGATTTTAGGTGAAAAGCTTCACTATTACTGTAGCAGTAGTGAAGATGAGGAAGAAGAGGATGTTCCTCCAACTAACCCACAGAACCCAACCAGTGCAGAGTGGGAGGGATCAAGTGTCAATGTAAGTGCTTCAGAATCTCTTTGAGACTTCCATAGGTAAATGTTCATTTCAATATAAAAAGATCAGAATTTAAGAAGACAAACTAATGAAACTTCAATTGTTAATTATTTTGAAATTCTTTTAATTTTACAGACGGGACCAAAAGGTGTGATAAAGGATTGGCAACGTTACAGACAACTGCAAGCAGAGCAAAGGCAAGAGCAAGAAAGAGAACTGCAGGAACTGGCCAAAAAGCTCTCCCTCACTTGTAAGCCTGAGGTCAGGAGACTTAAATATTGCATTGAAAATGAAAGATACAATATTAAGTATTGCACGGTATTGCCATTAGCACAATAGTAACCAAATTTAACAATATAAGTAAGGCCTATACAACTCAAAGCCACACTATACAACTAGAACTTCTAACTAAGAATAGTTATTTTCTCACAATTACCATGAAACCAAAAGCCTACAAACACAAACCAATCTAACTATATCTCTCACATACTTCAAAGCTGTTTCAAACAAAAATTCCCCAACTATAAAAAACTCCCAGGAATTCAAACAAAAACTACTACAACAGCAGCAACTCATTAACAATGAACATATCCTGATCTCATTGGATGTCATTAATAGCTCCCTTGATCACCAACTAATTAAGGAGGCCATAATTAAACCACCAGGCCCTTATCCTACAGCATAGGATTGATATCAGCATCTTTGTTAAGCTCTTGGACTGACCCGAGGGCCGATGAGCCCTCTTATAGGCGAGCTGTGTTTCCTTGGTCCAGGTTTCATCTTCCTCTTTTCAGTAAGAAAATATAATGAAGAAAAGATGAAAGTTTAATTTAAAATAATATTCAAATAATAAAAACGAAAAAAGGATGAATCAAATTTGAGGAGAGGTTTACGATAAGTTACAAGTAGATTTCCAGTTCCTGTGATTGATGACCAGTATTTTAGCAGAAGTGCATGACAGGCACTTCCGTAGCAGCGTTTCAGAATTAGCTGTTGGAGTGCTTATGCACCTTGAATGATTGCGTTTTGTGGCTTATGTTGTTTTTATGCAAGTGCATCATTCGGATTCTACTTAACTGTTCTTTATTGAGGCAAATTTCATGGGTTATGAAGTAATTTTTATCCAAATACAATTATGACATTTTTTGTCTATAGCAAGTCGCCTGCAGTGAGTTTTAAATACGAGGAGGGGTTGGCTTGTGCTGAATAAGGAAGCATTTGTCCATCTCTTTGGCTACTGTATTTATCAAGTGTATATTAAAAGATTTGGGAAGGTAGTCGTTTGAAATGGAGGGGGGAGCTAAGATTTTTGTATCATAAAATTCCAAAGTCTACGTGGGGTACCAAGTTATGGGGAATTTTAATTATAAGAGTCGTTTTAAACTGAAAACAATATTCACATGTAAATAGAGGGAGGGTAGCTAATTAAAAGATAGTGAATGAATAATTGTCTTTTTTGGGATATCATGGAAGAAAAAACATAAATAAAGGAAAATCAGGACATGAATCCAGAAGAGAAAATAAAGGAGAGGAGAGGCTGCCCTTTCATGTACTAAAATCACAACTTTGTGTATGTCATAATCACGGAGTTCAAAAAGCACTTCTACAGCTCCATCTTCTGCACAAGATGAACAAATTATTAATAAAAATGTTGAGACTGAGACTTTGGAACTCAATGTTGACAATCAAAATCAAAGAAAATCAAGATATTGTGCAGCAAATGGATGCAAATATTGATAATGCAATAAGATGTAATAATTCAAACTGAAAGGGGCCTGACTGGCTAGAAATAGGCTAAGTTGATTTATTTTAAAAAGCCTGTACAGAAGAACTTGCTTTTTTCTTCTTTTCTCCCAGTTGAACCCAAGCAACAGAAGGATGTACCTTCTCTCTCTTCCTTGCCATTCACAATAAAGTCTTTTATGTGAAACAAGACAACAATCAAATTTTTAAGTGAAACTTGTTAAGTTACAATGTAAATAGGCAAAAGGTTTTTTGTAGTGTCTGTCTGTCTTTCACAGATGGGTCAGTTTTGAAAGATACAGGCCTTTTGAGCCAAACAGTAAGAAAACATCAGAAATCCAATTCACACAGTCAGTGAAGATGCCCACACACAGGGAATGAAAAAATACTGTTTAAAAACAACTTCAAAATGTGATTGCACTTGAGCTATATCGTACGTATATCAAATACAAATTCAAAATAATATCTTGTATAATTAAATACTCATTAGGTTTGGGTTTTTTTTTATTTTGCAGTTTGGGAAATAAATCATTGTCTGTTTCGAAATCATTTACCCCATGAATTTTTCTTTATTGCTAATAATGTATAGGGACCCTATTTTATGGTGAAATAAAATTGTTCATAGCGGTAAAATAAAAGACTACATAGCGGTGACTATTTCGCGTTTATTTTATCATATTAGATTTCTACATTTCCACAAATAGGCTTCAATTTTTCATTGAATTAAATATTAAAAACCCAAAACTTGAGATATTAAATTTAATACAGGAGAAAACTGAAGAAAGACTTTTAAAATTAGAAGAAGAAAAGGATAAAACACAAGAGAAAATCAAAAACTTTGAACTAGAAATAGACACTCATGAAGAAAAATTAAGACAAAATAACTTAGAAATAAATGGAGTTATCCAACTTCCAAATGAAAAATTGCAAGACATTGTAGAAAAAATTGCAAACAAGATAGGTGTGAAAGATCAACTTCAAAATGTAGAGGTTATGCATAGGGTTCAAACTTTTAATAAGAACAAAATAAAGCCTATAATAATCAAGTTTTCAACCTTAAAAAGTAGATTAATCTGGATGGAAAAAATGAAAGAAAAGAAAATCTTAAGAAATAATGAAATTACTGATAGCAATGACACCAGTAGAATCTATTTTAATGAGAACCTAACGAAAAGGAAAAAAACCCTATTTTGGAAAACAAGAATAATTGCAAAAGAGAAGAATTATAAATTCACTTGGACAAAGTTCCATAAGATCTTAGTAAGAAAAGATGAAAATTCATCTATAATAAAAATAATGAATGAAGATGATCTTAAAAAAATAATCTAAAAATGTTTGACTAATGTTTGAAACATCAGATCAGAGAAAATTAAATATTTACTGTGATTTTGAAGAATGGTATATAAATAGAATAATAAATCAGTCTTCTGAAAAAATATTATACTTAAATATACGAAGTATAAAAAAGAATTTTGATTATCTCATTTGTCATATAAAAAAATTTCTAAATGAAATAAACATAATAATTTTAGTAGAAATAAACATAAATGAAAATGAAATTAAATATTTTACCCTGGAAGGCTATAGTATGCTATATAATCTTAGGAAAAATAGAAGAGGTGGTGGGATAATAATGTATTATAAAAATGAATATACATTGATGAATTTTCAGATTGACACAATAACATTTGAAAATATTACATGTGTACTTAAATATAAAGATATTAATATAAGTAAAATTGATAATAGTACAAATTTAAAAAAATTATTAATAATTTATAAACCTCCTCTAACGAATAAAAACTATTTTCTTAAAGAATTAGAAAACACTATAGAATATGCTCATAAAAAATTGGAAAAAACTAATAATTTTATAATTATTGGTGATATGAATATTAATATTCTAGAAAAAAAAACAATTCTTTGGTACTGAAATATTTAGAAATTTTTAATACTTATGGCTTTGAGAATTTAATTGATACTGCAACTAGGGAAGTACAGACAATAAAATCTTATACTTCAACATGCTTAGATCACTGTTTTATTAATTTAAAAAATAAAGATACTAAAAGTAATATTATACAAACAGAAATATCAGATCATTATATAATAATGTTAGAAATATTTAATCAAAAATTAAGTAAAAGTAATCAAAATCTTAAAAAATTCAGAAGACACAATAATATAATAAATGAGGAATTATTTATTGAAAAATCAGAAAACTTACTTAATAATATAAGAAATAAGCAAATAATTGAACCAAATAAAATAATAAATAAATTTGTAAAAATTATAAATAAATCTAAAAAACAAATAAGTAATAAAGAAAAATATAGAGAAAACCATGAATATCATTATCAAACTAAAAATAAAAAAAAACCAAATTATAAACATGAATGGATAACAGATGAAATATATAGTCATATTAAGGAAAAAGATAAGTTATATAAAAAACATAAAAACAATAAAACAAATAAAGAATATAGAGAAATTTATAGAAAAAAGAGTAATTGGTTAAAAAACCTAATACAAAAAACAAAGCAAAGATTCTATCAAAATAAATTTCTAAACACTTACAATAATAATAAAAAGACTTGGAATATAATAAATAATATTATAAAAAATAATGAACATAAAACTATTGATAAAAACAAAATTTGTAAATTCATAGAAAAATATAATTATAAGCAAACTGATGAATTATTTGGTAAAACATTTAGTAAAGTTGTTAGTACATGTAATTGTAACACTAGAAGTAATAATACGGATATTGAAACTTCAATAAATTCAATAGTGTTTAATATACCTAATATTGAAAATATAATGAATATAATTACATTAATGAAAAATAAAAATACTGTTGGTATTGATAATATTGCTGTAAAAGATATAAAAAAGTATATGGATATATTTGCAGCAATATTGCATGAACTTATAAAAGCCATGTTTGAATATGGAACTTACCCAAGTATTTGGAAAACTGCGAAAATAACTCCAGTATATAAAAAAGGAAAAATTGATGATATAAAAAATTATAGGCCAATTTCTGTTCTTTCCAATATGTCAAAAATTATAGAAACATGCTTAACTAATTCAATATATAACTTTCTGTATAAATATAAATTACTAAAAAAAGAACAATTTGCATATCAAAAAAATTTAAGTACTGATAAACTCTTTCAAGATTTCCAAAAAATCATAAATTGTGCATTAAATAACGGTTATTATATATATATTATTTTTATAGATTTTGAGAAAGCATTTGATAGTATTAATCATAAGATATTGATGGAAAAATTATTTCATATTGGAATAAGAGGCAATATGATAGAAATATTAAAAAACTATTTAAAAAATAGAAAAATAAGAATTAATTTAAATTCAAAATTAGGTAAAACATATAAATTAAAAACAGGAATTCCTCAAGGTTCAAACTTAGGACCACTTTTATTTATTTTATACTTAAATACATTATATAGTACAATATCAACATCAAAAATTTTTGCTTATGCTGATGACATCATATTGATAAATATAAATGAAAATTATGAAACTGCAGAATACAATATACAAAAAGACTTTAATAAATTAATTATTTGGACACACAATAATAAAATGAAAATAAATAGTGAAAAAACAAAACTAATGATATTGAAAACAAAAAATAAATTTTTACATACAAATCCAGTAATAAAATATCATGATTATAATTGTTTATTCGATGGTGACATAAACTTCCAAAGTTGTAATTGTGAAAATATTGAAATTATTAAAACAATTAGATATCTAGGTTTATATATTAATGATCAATTCTCTTGGAAAACACATTATTTATATATATTAAATAAACTTAATTCATTAATATATATGTTTCAACATATAAAGGGTATCTTTTCTATAAGATACAAGATGTTAATATATAAATCATTTATAGATTCATTAATAAATTATGGATTATGTTGTTGGGTACATTTAGGTAATACAGACACTAATAACATAAATAGAATATTAAATAAAATAATGAATTACATAATACAAGATTATTGTATATTAACAAAGAATGAAAAAATACAGATAAGAATAAAATATAAAATTTTGATGCCAAAAGAAAAAATATTATATTCTTTAATAATAAATAACTTTTATAAAATTAGAAATCAAATTAGAAATTATAACTTAGAAAATATTACTAGAAATACATTAATAAAGATTTTATATTATGAAAATCCTAAGAACAACTTTGGATTAAGAAATAAAAATAGAATTCTATTAAAGATTTTTATGCAAATTACAAATGAATTAAAACAAAATAAATTTAATAAAATAAGTATATTAAAAAGGCAAATACTGAAAAAAATAATATTTGGCGAAATTATCTGGAATATTTAGGTATTTTTGATTACATATACTATGTTTATATTTTGTGTGTTTTTGGTCTTGTGTATTGATATTTTGTTTATATATTTTTTAGTTGAATAATTTTGGCATGAGAGATTGTTATTTAAAGTTTTATTTTCACAATTAGATTTAGAAATTTTTAATGTTATACAGTATAAACATTATGTTATACAGTAATGTTATACAGTATAAACATTGAAAGAAAGAAATTGTAATTAGAATAATAAGTAAAAAATAATTTGGGAACCTTAAATTTGATTGTAATGAATGATATTTATAATAATTTTCTTTTTGTATTTGATTTTCTTTTTATATTTCTGTGATATATTGATTTTTATATAATTATATAATTGAATCTAATTTAAGTATAATTCGTATAATTGCGTAATTATATAATTTTTATATGATTTTATATGATTAATACTTTTTAAATTACAAATATAAATTATTTATACTTTCAGCACCTGCATCACAGGATTTCATTTTGAAAACCTAGCAGGACTGTAATTTTAAATTTAGAAATAAAAAAAAATAAAATACACCACAAAATAATCTCTCACACACAATTTTCAAGCAAGAAATTAACATATTTAACAATTTATTGAATACAGGTAGCATGTAGCCTACTCCTTACAACATGCCAAAAAAAATCCGTCATTAAAATGGAAAATAACTAACTTTAATTATTTTTTATAAAGGTGTTCTTTTTTTTTTAATTGTAATTAATTTCCTTTTTTTGAGACAATAATATAAGTTTAATAATTCTGCTTATTTTGTAATTGCTGAGAAGAAAATTCAATATTTAAACCGAAACACACATTTTTCAGTGAACTTCGAAGCGCACATAAACTGTTCCTCGTAGCTACAGACTACGCTACTACAGTGACATCATATCCTGTACTACATTCCCGCTACATAAAACTTCGTAGCGCCACTACTGTAGCTACGAGGAATACAACTCTGAATCTGCATTCATGGCAAACAAACGAACGAAAGCGTTTTTATTTTATTTTTATTTATCCTTTTAGCGTTTTTTGACAATTTCACATTCATTTAGCTTTTATTTCGCTTGTTTTTAATGGTTTCACTGTTATTTCGTGATTTCGTACTAATAATCTCATTTCGCTGTGTTTCGTGATTAAAAAAGCCTTTAAAATTACTGATGTATGTGATTTGCTCCAAGAAAAGCAAAAATACAACCTTTAATAAAAATTTCGCGGATATCGTTATTACCACAAAATAGGGTCCCTACTAATGTAGATCAATATTTAAAAACAAAATCTAACAACTAAGTGTATATTCAAACCAAAAATAAATTAGTTTATGCCATCCCATTCTCCAGCTGCAATAAAAATTACTTTGGTTATACAACACAATCTCTGCATAAAAGATTGAACCAGCACCAAACTAATTATAAAAATAAGGATCAATACAAATCTGTAATATATCAACATAACATAACTTCCGACACCCCTAACTTTTGAGCAAATTCAAGTAATAGATTGTGTCTAATTTCTCCCGTGTGGGAGTTGTGGCACATCACCAATTCTCCCACAATTAACAGTGAATGATCTAATGACATTATCAAAAACTATTTACTATATTCCCATTCCCTTCCAAATATCACATTGAAAATAACCTGCCAATAGGTTGAAACGTTCTGACATTTTATATATGTTTTTAAATGATGCAATTACAAAAATAATTCATTCATATGTATAGTATTCATGCACTTTATAGGGATCTCTCCAGTTCTTTGGACAATATTGCGTTCTTCAAAATAATACTCTTCTAAATATTATATACTTCTTTTAAATAACATTCTTCTTTTATTTTACTGACAATATTTCGATTGGCCTATTGTCCATCTTCATCAGGTCTACAATTTCGTTTCTTTTTCCTTTGAGCCATTCATTGCTCTTATATGTTTGTTTTTCCTACTATGACCATAGATGCACCCATCATTTGTCAGTTTGCATCTATTATTTAATGCCTTTTTTTTCCCCTGAGCAGTCATTATGTTTTAGTACAGTTGTGCTTCAGCTAAAAACTCTAAAAAAGTTGCATAAACTTTATAGTTTATAATTTAAATGTAAGTAAAAATTTTAATAGCTGTCCTTTTTTTTTTTCAAGCCATAACATTCAGCTTCACTGGAATTTTATTGTGCTTTATTCAAATTCTTATGTTTTTTTTTTTCCTTTTATTTTATCTATTTTCCATATGTATTCCATTTCCCACCATTGATTTCAACACTGAATCAAGAGCGAATTCAGGATTCACATTGCTACTGTCTCCCAGTAAAGTGTTACTACTTTCAGACAGGCAGTAGATGTATCACTAACTAATTTGGTTTGTCTTTGTTTTTAAAGATAGTTTTCTTTAGTAAGTTAAATCATTTCAATTTTTTTCATTTAAGTCAGAAGAACAGAAAGACAAGCAAAACGAAGAAGAACTAGAGAAAGAATTGGCTGAACTTCTTGAGGATGATTTTTTGAAGCAATACATGCAGAAGCGAATGGAAGAGTTGTATTCCAAACAAACAGGGTACTTAGTTATTCCTTCATAAAACCTTTAATTAAAGTTTTAAAAACTTTGATCAAAAAAATTCTCAGCCTGATAAATTGATCATGAAATAAATTTAAGACAAAAATAATCTCAAAAAATATTTAGCATTCAATTCTACTTACATGTATTGGTCAGCATCGAACTTTTCTAACAAATATTGAAAAAAAAAAAATAATAATAAAATAGCTAAGATTTACTATGTGGTACCATATGTTTCTGATTTCATGTTTTCATTTTTAACTTGATTCTTCATTTTGTGTTATCTTTGATGTCTGATGGAGTTTCTAGAATTCATTTGTAATTTGAAATTCTCTTATTTAGTTTTGACATAGTTTATCAATCTCTTCTTATTTAATTCATTGTTAATATCATAATGATTTTTATATTCACATTTATCTTTTTATTATAGTTCTATTTATTCTTATAAATTCTTAGTCTTACATTTTGTATTAATCAGCATTTATTCTATTATCAATTGTATATTCTAATTTTTACTGTTTATCGTTTAAATCCGTTATTCTGTTATTCAATTCAAATTTTCTGTTGACTGTGCTTCTCGTTGTTATTTAAAAATACAGGTAAAAAATCATTTAAAGCCCACGTGTAAATGAAATCCCCTAGTAAAATTGTAAAAGCACCAATCACAGCCCTTGTAAATATTTTATTTAAACTCCTGCAGCATATAAATAAACAGTGTTTGAGTTCTTACCAGATCTTATTCAGTATAATAGTCTATCACCTTATTTCATGAGCCAGTGGCTGCAAACACACACCACAAAATTTAACTGTATTTTTAAATATAGTTGATCCATTAAAGGAAGGCAGTCCCCTCTGGCATTGGGACTGAGAACTTAAAAAAAGAGGGGAGAAAGGGTATAAGGTAAGTGGGGGTAGGGAGGAAAGATTACAACAGTGTTGGCAGAGCTTGACCTCGTTATTATCGGCTTTAAATAACTATATTTCCGAAGAGCTGAATTCTCAAAATACTAAAAAAAGGATCACATAAGGCCTTTTTTAAATTCCGTAACAATACCCTGATACCCTTTCACCCCTATTTTTTCAAGTTCTCAGTTCCAACGCCTGAGGGGACTGCCTTCCTCAAATGGATTGACTGTAACAAAGAATCAGAGGGGAGAAGCACGGCCAAAAAAAAATTTGAATTGAATTACAGATTTAAGCGATAAACAGTAAAAATTGGAATATACAATTGATAAAATAGAATAAATAGAATAAATGTAAGACAACTAAGAATTTACAAGAATAAATAGAACTATAATAAAAAGTTAAATGTGAATATAAAAATCATTACAATATTATATTACTGTCTTGATGTCGTATGAACTTTGTTCATTTGCAATTTGAAATTTCTTTTGTAGTTTTGACAGTGAGTTTCTCAGTCGCTTATTTATTGAAGAGATATTTGCATAAGTTGTGAATCTTATGATCTGTTTTTTATCAGAGGCTGTAAGTGATTCTAAATGTTGTGTTAAGGCAGTCAAAATGTGCTGTCATGAAGGAAATTTATTCCTTCAAGCACTGTAAGTGGAGTTTACTAATTTTATGGTGGTGATGGTTATTGTGTGTTGATTGGAAGGGGGAGAGAGATGTTCCTATTACCTCCTGCTAATTTTCAATTAAATTAAGATAAAGCAATTATCTTTTATCAAAGAAAATTAAACAGCCAAGATATTGATGCAGGAATTAGGGAACAGATGGACAGCGTTTTTGAAATGGATGGATCAGAATTTGTTCAGTTTTAGCAAACTACATTCCTTAAGACATGTTTATTATTTTTTAAATTCAAATTTTATTATAATACCATTTTTAATTTACTTTTTTTTTCACTAAAATATTGGGGATATTCTGGCAAAATCACTTTCATTGTTTTAAAAAAAAAATTGCCAACATTTCAAATAAATAAATAAAAAAAAAAACAGCTCATAAGAGATTGAAAACAACAGAAGTAATTGAACAACTTTTGAGTTTTGAATAATCAGAAATAGAAAACGTTGAATAAGCACATGTAGCAAAAAGATGATGTTTTCTTGATAAAATGATTTAACCTGCAGATTTAGTTTTAATTCAAATTGGGCCATGAAGCCCATTGTCATATGAAACATATGATCAGTTTACATTAGCATTAATAATGACGTTTCAGGGTTCAAGTTTCGAACCCTATCCTCAAGTTTTAAAATCTTAATTTAACTGAAAACAATCTTCAGAGGAGGTCACGAGTTGGGGTTATTCCATTACTTTGGGGAAACAGAGAGGTCATGACCTCAAAGGCAAAAGTCACTTCTTGTCCTTTGTAATACTTGAATGGGAAGTGTTGTTGGAAATGGTGATGAACTATATAGAAGACGTGGTATTTCTCTAGAAAAGGTGCCTAGGGGTGAGTTTCTGGGAGCTCAGCTCCCTTCAAAGGACAAGTACTTTTAGGTTTTATTTACCATCACAAGGAAATGAAAGAAACACTTTCGGATGCTGCTAAATCTACCAGTGCTAAACTACAGGAAGTGTGGAGGAAAGCAAATATATCTGTTAAGACGGAGGAGAATATCCGTGCTGGTCTACAGAAGCTGTACAAAGAATACCAACATCTGGGTAAAGAGAAACACAGATAAAACAAATGGGAAATGGCAGATTTGGAAAGGTGATCTCATCAAGTTATTTGACATTTCCCGGCAAAATGTGATGGACATGACTAGTGTATCACAAGAAGATAAAGAATTTCTTAGGTCACAAAGAGAAGATCGTATAAGTTCGTCAATGAGTGGAGTAGACAAGGTTTTCGCCTCGAAAATAAGAACTAAGTGTACAATAGAAAAAAATGATTCATATAAGAATAAGCATTACAAAGCTATCGCTAAAATCAAGACAATTATAACAATGAAGACAATTATACTGGAAGACTCATCTCCATCATCGTCAGCACTTAGTGACAAAGAGGCCGAGTTTTTGCCTCCAGCAACGAAAAAATTACGTTCAAGTCCTAGATTAAAACCTATTGATCAGATACTCACGTCTACTTGAGATCGAGAACAGCTCTCTATTCGATAAGCAAATACTTCATTATAGCAACAGCAAAGAACCTTGGCCACAATGTTTCAAAAATTTCCGTATCTCCAGCTACCGTTTACCGAGCTCAGGCGATCAATAGAAGTAAAAATGGCAAAGAAAATTGAAGAGTCACTCTTTGAAAATCCTCCTCATTTGGTCTTGCATTGGGATAGTTGCCCTCAGTTGCCCGTGGGAGTGTCAAAACTTGACAAAATATAGATTTGCAGTTCTAATGACTGGCAAAGATTTTGAGCATTTGCTTGGCGTATCTGTTGCCCTGAAAAGCAATGGTGAGCAAATGGCTGAAGTAGTTATTCGGGAAGTGGACTGATTTGGGCTATGTGACAATATCATCGGTATATCTTTTGATACTACAGCATCTAATACAGGACTGATCCAAGTGGCATGTACCAGAATTGAAAGGGAATTTGGATGAATATTGCTGTGGTTGGCTTGCAGTCATCACACCCATGAACTAATATTGAAAGGAGTGTTTGAGGAGTGTTGTGGCATACCTGACATCCATATTTTTCGGAAGTTCCAAAGTCTGTGGGCTTCACTTATTAAGTAGTCATAAACGACAATGCTGGATGAAGAAAGTCCCGTTCAAGGCGTTCTAGAAGAACGAGTGAAAATGGTTAATTACATTCAAAATGTCCTAAAAGACGAAAGTCATCCAAGAGAAAACTACAAAGAGATATTACAACTCTCACTCCTGTAACTAGGAGGTTGGTCTAAAAACAACTTCAGTTTCAGGATCTCAGGGGCTCTGCATCAAGCAAGGTGGAAGGCAAAGGCAATATATGCACTTAAAATTGTCCTCTTTACTAACAGTTGAATATTCCTCATTGAGAATTTAAAGGAATGAAATGGGTTGCACATTTTGTGAGCCTCATATATGTTCGCTTTTCACGAGGCAGTTGGAAGTCGATGGGCTCCAAAGAATGATTTGGATATGCTACAGCTTCTGAGCACTTACCTAGATGCAGACATCAAAAAAAGTGCTCTCACAGTTGCTAAGAGACACCTTTGGTATCTGTCAGAAACAAACGTAGGATTGGCTTTTTTGGACGAACACAGTACTCGGACTGATAAGACTAAAAATTTAGAAAACAAACCTGCAAAGAAAAAGGAAATGAAACGATTAGAGGGTAAAAACCTAGTTTTTGAAGGAAAAGACCTGAGCCATTTCGTTACTAATAAAACATAGATGTTCTTTGAATTGTTTGGGATCCACTACGTGACAGAATACTGCAGTGATTCTCTAAGTGAATGCTCTTAAGGTGGTCAATGATAAGAGGAATTGCTCTGATAAAAAAGTTTAACGAATCGGTTAGGGACGAACAACAAAAACAATTCTTGTTGAAGGTAGTCGAACATCACAGAAAAGTCTTCACCAAGCGAACAAAAGAAGGGATTGCATCGTTCAAAGTTGATTAATATAATAGATGTTTTGCCTATCGTTCTACCTATTAATCTTAGTGTCAAGTTTTAATATTATTTTAAGTTTGTGATTCTAGTTTTCCAATAGCATAATTAACATTGAAAAATTGTATTTTTTGCCTACTTTACAAAACTGATCAACCTCTAAATATTATCCAATCTTCTTGAAATTTATATATCTTTTAATCACTGAGACTCAAAGCAAAGTCTGCAAAAATTTTATATTTTATATTTTGCCTTACAAAATGAAACTGATCATCCTACACCATACATCAAAAATATGAGTATTTGGTTATGACTGACCTCTTATGACTTTAAAGTTACATTTTGAAATTTTATCTTTTTCTTAAAACTTTTAGAGATGGTTTAGATGCTTAGAAGGAAGATTGTTATTGATTTTGATGTTGAATAGAGGGTAAGGAGCCCAAAAACCATCAACATAAGTGATTTAACAATGTTTGTTTTTTTTTTACTCAGCAGATGTTCAAAAGGTGGCTAACTACATCTTGTTTTCTAATAGATAGAATATTTCTTCTTTATATTCAAACATTTTCTTTTACTTTACCTTTGTAGCTCCATGTGGTAGATAAAACTATGACATATTTTCATATAAAATTAAAATTAAGCTACTCATGCAAAATTGAATTTTTGCAGCATCTCATAATACTCTTATCTCAGAATGACACTTTGTCTTGTTGCTGAGTTCTGTCATGCTTTGTGAAGTGGCTCAGACGATACAAAATCCTTAGTAGCAAAATGGTAGGAATCTCTGTGTAGATCAGCATTGTAAGTAATTGATCAATTGCTAAACTAAATGGGAAAAAAAAAATGCAAGTTTCTAGAACTAAAGTCAAAAATATTGTAAAAAAAGTAATATAATTAATTCATTTCCAGTTTTGCATAAGAAATAATTATTTATTCTTTATTATTTATTCTTTATAAATTATAAAATTATTCTTTACAAAAAGTGTTGTTTTTTCTCTTGGGGTTTGGAAATTGCAAGTATCTTACAGCACTTGCTACTTATTGCTTATTCACCA
>JAFIDM010000005.1:6418825-6436057 GCA_023159025.1 Thereuonema tuberculata
AAAGAGGAGACGGTGAATTTTATCTCCTTGAAAATTCGTTTTTTTTTTTTTTTCAGTTAATAAATGTAGTTTATGACATTTATTTTCTTGTGGATGATGTTTAATAATATGTTATATCAATACAATACCAATAATAATATGTTATATCAATACAAGTGTGACAACTCACTTCCTGCAGTTCCACATGAAAATATGTTTCATTTAATTGCAAATCGTTTCTTTTTATTTATTATTTTCAGTGGATATATAATAAGGATTGTTTTGAAAATTAATTTATTCCAATTTTTATATCAACTGGTTTGAAAATTAAGGAATGGAGAAAACAAGAATCAGGCGTTACAGCTGAATATATAAACCATGAACTATATATTTCATACGATGACATTTTTATCATTGAGCCAAGTGAATGTTTGTGCAGATGTCACTTTATACAATACTTACAGAAACTTGATTAAAAAGCTGAAAATCCCAAAAGATCCAAAGATTGTTTTAAGAATTTAAACTCTTTCCAAATGAAAAGAAAGAAAGTAAAGCCATAATTTTTTGATAAGCCCATTGAAAGTTTCATAATAAGTCAGTCGAGCACGATGCTGATGGCAATGAACAGCCAATAAAGTAGGGTCTGTGTTGTATAGACATCCAGTCGACATACTCCTTTTAATATCTTCTAAAAATACAATATACTTGGCTACAAACAATATCTCAATCAGAAACTTTGCCATGTCTTCAAAAACAAATCCCCAATTTTTGAGGGGCCACAAATCTGTAATATTTTTCCTATCTAATATCATCAATTTAATCCATGATATACAGAGCCTTCTTAGACTACTTTTAAGACCCTCAAAGAGAATTTTAGAAACTATAATAGTTATTTATTATTACATTACAATAATAGCAGGAATTTTGGCAAAGGAAATTATTTTCAAATATTTACAAATGTTCCACGTATCTCATTTTAGTATTTAAAATAGATTTATTAAATACTTCAAATTGCGAATTTTCGAGAAGTTTTAAATTCGTCTTCTCTTTTTCAAGCGTATAAACATAAAATAATAATACAACAAAAGCACAAATGGTTAGAAGTCTAAACCAATTCTAAACACTCGTGAATCAAGTAATTTAGTTGTTGTTATAAAAATACATCAATATAAAATCATTTAATTATTACAATCAATAAAACAACAAATAAAAAAAATTTAATAATTAAAAACGTCAATTGTTGCTGTTTTTGTATTATTTATTTTGATTAAGTCTCTCATTAATAAAACAGTTGAAGGGTTAACATGAACTCCTTCGTACCTATCGAAGTTTTTCTCTTTAGTGTTTTTATAACACTACTTTCTAAGATTTTTCTTAGTTTTAAATCACATTCTTTATATAACACTTTCACATTACAGTCCATAATATGTCCTTTTTCCAGACAATGGAAGGCAATGTCTGATAAGTTCAAATTTTTATTCTTTAGGGTCCTACCACGTTCGAGAACACGTTCGAGCAACGTTCTTTTTGTTTCACCTACGTAGAAATCGCCACAAGTTTTACAATCGATTTTGTATATAACACCCATTTCATTTTGATTTTCATTACTATTAATTTTCTTGCATAAATAATTTTTTTATCTTATTTTTGTAGATAAAATCTGTGTTTATATTGTATGACTTACATAGTTTTTTTAAGTATAAACTATTTTGATTAAGATCTAGGACATAAATTCTAGTATTTTCATAATTTACAATTTCTTTTATTTTTAAAGTATTATAATTTCGAATTTGGTTGTCAACAAAACTCTTGGGATAACCATTTCTTTTAAAAGGTTGGCCGTGATTTGAATTTTTTTCTTTATATGAGTCTTCATTGCTTGTAACTCTGTCTGTTCTTTTTATAAAATTTTCAATGATATTCTTTTTGATAATAGAAGTGTGGCCTGATTTATAATTCAACATGTGGTCACTTTTGTATTCTTTTATATAGTGTTCTATTTTTATTTTTTCATTATCTTTAATCATTTAAATTAAAGATAATAAAAAATAATCAATTTGATTTAGACCTCAAATTGATTAAAGAGATCGATTGTAATAATTAAGTGATTTCATATTGATGTATTTTTATAACAACAACTAAATTACTTGATTCACGAGTTTTTAGAATTTGTTTAAGCTTCTGATCATTTTTGCTTTTGTTGTATTATTCCTTTTATGTTTATACGCTTGAAAAAGAGAAGACGAATTTAAAACTTCTCGAAAATTCGCAATTAGAAGTATTTAATAAATCTATTTTCAAATAAACTGTAGTCCCATTATAAGTGGAAACTAGGAATAGATTATTGTTATTCAAAAGCAAGATTCATTTCAATTTGTCTCAACTGATCCCATGTAAAATATTACCTTCGACTAATAACAAAAATAAATACACAACAGTAAAAGAGAATTCATTTGTGCAATCCCAAGGAAATAAATAGGTGATTTTTTTTTTAATACTCCTAATTTCTAGAAGATTTCTGCAACTAGATTTTGAAAATTATAAACCCACTTTTTTCTTTTAGAAATCATGTGGTGTACCTGCTCTTTTGGTCTACAAAGGCGGACACATGATTGGAAATTTTGTTTCTCTCTCTGATGAATTTGGAGACGACTTCTTTGCTGATACAGTGGAAAGCTTTTTAATACAGTAAGTAATTTGAAATATATAATTTATGTATATATGTAATAGGAATTTTGGCAAAGGAAATTATTTTCAAATAAACTTTAGTCCCATTATAAGTGTGAACTAGGAATGGAATCGTAGATTATTTTATATGTAAAGTTCCCATATTTCTTTAGTAGATCCTTTCTCCTACAGCCTCTACTATTAAATATTTCTAACATCACACCAAAATTAAAATGTAAACTACATTTAATATCAAAAAAGCAAATTTTTGAGAAGAAAACGTCTTCTCTTTTTCAAGCCTTACATAACAATAAGTTGAAGAACAATACTTCAAATTACATATTCTTTCCATTTTTAGTTAATCACCCATTATTAGATTAAAAAACTTCTCGAGAAAAAATATTAACAATATTTTTGAAACCAATACCATTTACATATAATCTTTGTTTTCTTTTACATATCATATGACTTAACAATCTAGTTCATTGATTGTAACCTTATTATTGCATTTTGTGCACATTTTATTTACAAAACTTTTAGCTAATCTTACGAAATATTCCTCTATTTCAATACCATCATTCTTATTCATATTTTTTCTTTTTGTGTTCTGGATACACATACTTTGTATTACTTTTCTTATCTTGGTGTCTCTTTCAATATATAAAATTTATACCTCGTTGCTAATACAATGATTTTCACACAGTGTTCTGCCACTTCTGATTTATCAATGTACTTGTTCCTAATGCTGCAACCGTGTTCAGTCGTTCGCTCCTTCACTGTCCTTTTATTCTCCCAAGTAGAATAAATCGCAATTCTTGCATTCCATTTTGTATATTATTCCGATTTCTGTTTCACGGTTGCAGTATTAGGAACAACAAGTACATTGATAAATCAGAAGTGGCAGAACACTGTGTGAAAAGAAATCACACTTTATTAACAATGAGGTAAAAATTTTATATATCGAAAGAGACATAAAGATAAGAAAAGTAATAGAAAGTATGTGTATCCAGAACACAAAAAGAAAAAATATGAATAAGAATGATGGTATTGAAATAGAGGAATATTTCGTAAGATTAGCTAAAAGTTTTGTAGATAAAATGTGCACAAAATGCAATAAAAAGGTTACAATCAATGAACTAGATTGTTAAGTCATATGATATGTTAAAGAAAACAAAGATTATATGTAAATGGTATTGGTTTCAAAAATATTGTTAATATTTTTTCTTGAGAAGTTTTTTAATCTAATAATGGGTGATTAACTAAAAATGGAAAGAATATGTAATTTGAAGTAGTGTTCTTATGTAAGGCTTGAAGACCTACTTTTGATCTCCTGCTGGAGACTGGCTGTTGGCAGCTTCATGTCATGGAGAGGAAGTGATTTTCTTCAACTCCAGGAGCTGCTTATAAGGTCGGCAACGCATCCATTCCCGCAAACCAAGGGGACAAAGGAAGTGCTGCCAGAACAGTCCATTACTGAGGGGGAGGGACACACTGCCGTGCCGCAATATATAGAAGAATTGTTTAATGATAGAATGATAATGAACGATAATGATTTTATTTGAAAGTATAAATTGTGCAGTCGGAAAAGATAATTTTAGTTCACCAATAATGGTAGAAGAATTTGAAGAGGCCCTTCAAAAATGAAAAAGGGAAAAGCTACAGGAATTGATAACATACCTATCGAACTTTTTAAAAATGCAGGAGATATAGTGAGGAAACAATTGTTTAATATAATTAAGGAATGTTGTGAATGAGGTGAATTACCAGATGATTTTGTGAAAAGTAGAACTATTACATTGCCAAAAAGAGGAAATACATTAGATTGTTCCAATTATAGAACAGTATCGCTATTATCGTCTCTAAAATTCTTTTACATATAGTGAAAAGAAGAATAAAATGGAAAATTGAAGAATACTTAGATGAGGATCAATTTGTCTTTCATGCTGGAAGAGGATCTGGGGAAGCAATTTTTGCTTTGAGAATGAATCGTGAAAGAAGTGTGGAAATGAGCAGAAAAGTTTACGTTACATTTATAGATTTTGTCACGGTTTTTACAGAAATAACCAGAAAAAAAAAACCGTGATCAACCTGTTAAAAAAAAAAATAAAATGAAAATCCTAAATATCTTAGCAAGATAAAAGGAACATCAAAACCATCTTAAATATGCAGTGCTCCCAAATGGTCCCTTTTTTTTCCATAAAAGGCCTTTTTTTTTCAACTTGGTCCTTAAAAGTTCCTATTTCAGAAAATTGGTCCTTAAAGTCCTTTTTCTTAATATGAAATGGTAAGAGATCAACATAAAATTCTCATTCCATCACTATGTGAACTGAATGTTTTTATGTCCTGGAAAGGTGCAAAAATGCTGAAAACATGACAAAAAAAAATCTTTTCTCATAAATTCTTTAAAAGTCAAAAATGTGTGGGTGATTGGAGGGTCTTTTGTCTCCACAGATTAGCAAGGTTGTAAAAGCAAGTCTGGCACTGTCACATGGCAGTGCAGACGTCGAGCGTGGTTTCTCGCTCTCAGGCAGAACTATGACACAAGACAGGAGAGCTATGAAACTGAGAACTTTAAATGCAGGATTGACAGTTGCTTATGCTCTGAAGCAGTACAACAACAAACCAGAACTAATTCCTATTACAAAACGATTGTTAGCCTTCGCATGGACAGCTTATGCAGGGTATCAGAACCATCTTGAAAAGGAGAGGCAAGAGAAGGCCCAAAAGAAATGGAAGGAGTTGGAGCAAATAGCAGTAGAAGAGGAGGAAAAAGCAAGATGTGCAGAAAAAGAGAAAGGTGATATTATTAACTTGAGTAGTAAACTGGACGAAGCCAAAAGTGAAATGGAGATGCAGTCTTCTGTCACAGACAAACTTCTTGATGAGGCCAATACACGTTTGAAGAAAGCTCTGATGAAAAAAGATTTAGAAAAGGCTAAACTTGCACAGTCAATGATTGAAGAAGCCATGAAGTCAAAAGAAGAAGCCAAAGAAATGAAGAAACATGTTAACAATATTGAAAAGAAGCTTGAAAAGAGGAGACATACTGTTATTACGAATTATTTTGAAAAGAAACGGAAACCAAATCAGTAATTGTTCAGTATTAACTCTCTGTTTAGACATTGTCTGTCTTTATATATGTTTTGTTCAATACGCAGTTATTTTGCAATAATGTATATTTTTATGCAGTCTTCAATTATATCCACATGGTTTTGTAATTGTTTTGTAATGTGATACATGAAAGTGGCCATACCCCATCCAGACAAAATTTAGCTTCCATAAGTACTTTTGTGAGGAAGTTGAATTCTGCCCAACCAGCCTTTGGAGGGGAACAAGAATTAACTTTTTCTTGTTTATTTAGTCCGTATTTAATCCCTTTTTTAGAAATTTGTGGTCCCTTTTTGCTCCTTTTTTCTGCAAGAATTGGTCCTTTTTCCTCTATTCTTGTGGTTTGCATGTGTTGGGAGCCCTGAAATATGCTGCTATATAACTAGAGTTCAAATAACTAAAATTAAATGTAAACAGTTACGCAGTCTATAGTGCTGGGCCCAAAGAGTAAATATCGAAGCGTAAGAGAAGATGATGAATGTAAGATAAATGTATCTCAGGCAAAATAAATACAAACATCAAGATAATGAAATTATTAACTAATATATATATATATATAAATCTCTTAAAATTAGTTATCAAAACACATTCAATGTCTCAAACACAGATATATAGAAAATGTTTAAAATAATGTGATTCTGGTTATGACAGTTTTCAAAGTTCTTTACTACCGATGAGTTTGTAAGGAGAATTTTTTTTTTGTCTCTTTGAATATTACAGGAAAAGAGTTAATATTATATTAAATTAATATTATAGAATATTATAGAAAAAGAGTTTTTACAGTAGAATAGTAGAATCACCGTTGCACACTTTTGTTATTTAATTTGGGATCGAAATTTGCAAAGAAGAACACAAAGTACATTTTTTACTTATTTCTAGTTCTTAACTATTTCAGAACTGAAATGAAAGAAACTCATTTTATGCCACCGTGCATCGAGACACATCAGCGGAATAATGAAGCACATGCCGCTGATCCGAGCTTGCCAGCTCCGAACACAAGGCTGGATTCGGGATATTATGTCCGAAACACTGTATCCAGTCATTCATTCTGGAGATCAGTGCTGTTCTCTGCTGTCTCCGAAAACCTTGATGTTCGCCTCAGTATTTTGCAGATACAACAAGTCTGTGATTCCTCCGTCTCCTAGTCTTTTGCGAACTGCTCACAATGACAGGAATTGGCTTTCTTTTCCCATTCTTACTGAGAGAAACAACAGACGTATCCAATGTTTCTCAAATCACACCAAATTTTAGTTTGGGATGATCATCAATCACAATGCGACCAACAGCAATTGAGAAATGGTGATTAAGGAGCAAAAACTCACAAAAATTGCTGTCTGTGTTGTCATTCTCTTTTTTTTTTTTTCTCTCTCTCTCTCTTACAAAATATCTGATTATATTTGTATAGGCATGACCACATCATCAATACACATAAAAATTTAACCAATAGTGGTACAGGTGACATAAAGACTGACATGTGACATAGGAAGAGTTAATTGACAGATTAATGACCAGGGGAAAATAAACTAAATGAAAGTTCTCATGTAAACAGAACGATAAAAAGAATAAAGAGAAACAAGAAGGGTAATAAATTAATTAAAGAAAACGAAAAACAAGATTCAAAGAAAGATAAACATGATTGATGAAATAGCCATTAAATCTTAACACAAATAAGACAAACTTTCAAAACATGAAGTCGAAATTAATTTAAAAAAATAAAATATGGACTGAGAGTAAAAAACGTGTCACAGGAATGAAAAAAACAAACAAACAAAATTATCAAAATCAACTGTGACAATTTAGACAAAGAATTTGGTACTGTGAAATGGGAATACTTGGTTAGAATTATAAAGGAAAAAGGTTTGGACTGGAAAGATAGAAGATTTATTTTCAAACTATATAAGAACCAAAATACACTTACAAACTACAATGGGATAAAGACGAAAGCAAAAATTAAGAAAGGAGTAAGACAGGGACGTCCACTTTCTCCATATTTATTTAATATGTACATCGAGGAAGCAATACAAATTATGAAAACTTTAAGACTAAAGGAATTAGTATAAATGGGAAAAGGTTACACTGCATTAGATGATATAGTAGTAATGGGAAGATATGAATAGAATGGTTGAAGTGCTACATAGAATATTGCAAAAACGGGGTTTTAAAAATAAATGTAAAAAAGGCTAAAGTAATGGTAGTTGAAAAAAGTAATGAGAAAACAAAAGCAAATATAAGGATAGGGAGCAATCTTTTGGAACAAGTATCTAAATTTTGTTACTTGAGAGTTATATTACAGAAGATAATAGATAGAGGAAATAAAAAAGAAGTGTAACTATTATGAAACAAGCATTTCAAAATAAGGGAAGTGATTGACTTCAAACCATCTGAATATTGGAATTAAAAAGACTTTCTCGAAAACATTTTTATGGAGCATCTTGATTTATGGTAGTGAAACCTGGACCTTTGGAAAACAAGATTAATCGCCTACAGGCTGCTGAAATGTGGATATGGGGGAGGGTGATAAAATCTAGTTGGACAGATAGGAAAACGAATCAACAGGTTTTAGAAGAAGTGGAAGAAAGGAGAAAATTAATACAAAAAATTGAGAAAAGAAAAACAAAATTTCTTGGCATGTGATTAGGCATAACTAATTTTTAAAAAGACATTCTGGAAGAGAAAATTATAGGAAAAAAGGGCACAGAAAAGCCTAGAAGAAAATTTTTAGAAGAAGCAAAAAAGATACTGGAATTGTGAAGCTATTATGAGTTAAAGAGAACTGCTGAAGATAGAAGGACATGGTTGCAGTGACAAGGCGATGTCTTTAGTACCTGATGATATATATATTAAAGTCAGATTCCCTCTGAACTGCTGTTTGAGTTTAATCTGATGCTAAGCTTCATGTTTCATTTTATTTCAAAAAAATTTCTTAAAATGATTTTTCTAAATAGGTAACCCTTTCCAGAAAAGAATATTAGCATCCAGTTTTGAATGAATGTTGATATTTATTTTTGAATTGAAGATACTTATAATTTAATGAGAATTTACAGTGATCTTTTCCTTTTTTAAAAGAGTCCTTTCAAAACAATAGGAGTTTTTTCGAAAGTTAGTTAAAGATGATGAATTTTTACACTAGGATGTGTTTCATACTGATAGTAAAACTTCATTTGAACAGTTCCACAGGAAGCAGAATGATCGGTTATCTTCTATTTGATATGGGAACATTCAAAAATAGCAGAGATTAGTTGTATTTTTCATTTCTGTAAACTAAAAAGTTTCTTTATTGTAAATGGTAAATAACCTATTGTTTTAAAGCTTTTGATTGCAATTGTGGACTTCATTTTAGAATTGAAACGATGATTATATCTTTATCATACTTTGCTGTCACTTTCTGTCTATTTCGCTCTACATCCTTTCAATGAGATAATCATATTTAGCAAAGTTCTGCCTGCATTTTCTTCCTATTCTCTGCAAGTAAATTCTTAAGTCCATTTGGTAGAAACTCAAGTCAGTAACTGATCCAGATTGACATCCCTTGTCTTTATCAGGACCAGTGATGAAACATCTAATAGTAAGCCTCATATCTCGTCTGTTATTTATCTCTTATCAATTAAACAAAAAGCTTTCGAGGGTCTTGACTGTTAGGATTACCAGAATCAGTAACAGGAACCACCTAATTTTTCAGAACCGATCAAATTGATATTTAATAATAATTTATTGCTTTTTCAGCAATAAAAAGCTTACTGGAAAAATGAATATTAAAAAATAAATAGATGATCTTGGGGGAATAACTTTGATGCCAAGATAGGCTGGGCCGAAATGAATACTACATAGGCACGACCAAGAATCAGATTAAAAATAGAAATAAAAGAACAAATAAGGTAAATGAAACGTAATGAAAAATTAAATTTGGTAAAAAAAAGAGCACATAGAAAAAGAGGTAAAAGGATAAAAAATCAGGCTTATAAAATCAAAAATATATGTATATATATACAGTGCAACTTTGATAATTCGAACGTCTTTAATTCGAAATCGTGGTTAATTCGAAGATTTCTCTTAGTCCCTTGAATTTCTTATTAAATCAATGTTAAAAAATCGTGGATAATTCGAAGTTCAACTTCCTTAATTCGAAGTTTTTTATAAAAAATTTTGAACCATAACAACTTTTCGGCGTTTCATCATTAAGAAATTCGACATGTGACAACTGAAATCCCCTTCCCGCCACCGTTCGACACGTGACGCTTCAGACGTTATTCGAGCTTCCGGCTGTCAGTGTCACCATGTTTTTGAGTAAACTACGCGTGTAGAAGAATTTAACGTTCGCTGAAAAGGTCGCCGTCATTCGCGAGGTGGAAAAGGGTGTGAAGAAGAAATGCCAAATCGCCAACGAGTATGGGATAGTACCGAATTTTGTCGGTACATTAAAGGACAAACCAACGTAAGTGAAGCTGTTTTCCATTCACTAAACATGCTTGAGGATTTTGCTAACCTTAAGCGACTGAATTTCTTAGAACAATCAGACATTGCACAATTTTTTGAAAAACTATAATTTTCTGAATGTAATACATACTGTAGCCACTTTATTAGGTATACCCCTGCTGTGCACACAAATGATAAGTTCCACTCATTTGCAAGTCACATGAACAGTTGTGGCTATAAATACAGCAGTACAGACCTCCCATCATCAGTTGAGAAAGCAAACCACAGCGATAATGGGAAAGTGTAGTGATCTAACAGTTTGAATGTGGCATGATCGTCAGGGCTAGACGTGCTGGTCAAAGCATATGAGAGATGGCAGTGCTCCTGAACTTTTTGCGTACAACAATATCAAGGATGTACAGGAAATGGTGCAACGAATAGAAAACATCAAGTCAGGGGCACTCCTGTTGACAAAAATCGCTCGTTGATGACAGAGGCCAGAGGAGGATGTCTAGAATTGTGCTAGCCAGAAGACTGGTCACAATTGCCCAAGTGACATCCGACTTTCAACAGTGGTGCGCAGCAAACCATCTCGCTGCACACCACTAGACATACCCTGTTGCAGATGGGCTACAACAGCCGACAGCCTCTTCGGGTACCTTTGTTATCAGCAAAGAACAGAAGCACATGCCTTCTGTAGGCAAAGCAATACGACACTGGACCATCGACAACTGGAAAAAGGTTGCTTGGTCCGATGAGTTGAGGTTCCTCTGCATCTTGTTGATAGCAGACACAGAATTTGGCACAAACAATATGAATATCTGGACCCGTCGTGCCTCACAACAACTCTTCAAGCCGATGGGGGCAATGTCATGATGTGGGACACACATGTTGGGTCCATTGATACCTCTGGAGGCTCGTGAGGATGCTAGAGCATACCTAAACATCGTAGCTGACCGAGTGCAACCATACATGTTAACAGTCATGACTATGACTTTTCCTTGCTGCAGTGACCCACTCAGTCCCCGGATCAAAGCCCGATTGAAAATTTGTGGGATGAGCTGGAATGGGTTGTTCGCTCCAGGCCTACATCTCCATCAAATCTTCAGGAACTGCGTGACACATTCATGTCTGCATAGTACACAATACCTCAACAACGTTTTCAGCATCTTTTGGAATCCATGCCTCAACGAATATATATATATTAAATATAATAGAGCCTTATATTGTCAAAGCTTTACGCTTTGATTTCACATAGTTTTAAGGAGATATAGCTTTAAGCTAAGTTCAATTACACAAAAGTTTTAATTAAAAACAGTTCTCTTGCTGATCTTACTGAAGATTCTCAAAGGAATTAAAAATTATATTTTTAATCCTCCGTAGAAGAGCTTGCACAAACCACAATGGTGACGTAGTTTTCCATCAAAACGACTCACTAACACAATGCACAAAGACTGTCTTTCTTGGCAGGCAATGCTTCAATTATGGCGAGGTTTCTCCTTCAACGACCGGCACATCATTTGGAGTGGCTTTCTCTGGGCACAAAGGCTTTGGCAGCAGGAGAGTCTTCTTTGCAACGTCCGTACGTCGGGTGAGGCACTCGGACGGCTTTCTCCAGGCACAGGCTTCTACTATGGAAGTCTCCTTTACAGGTCAGAGGCACATCAATGAAGACACTGATATGGGCACTTTCGTAAGCAGTTTTGTTCGGGAGAAATTACCCTGGAATAACTTTATGCTTCTTTAGAATCTTGGAGATGATAGGATAAATAAAAAATGTTTGGAATTGTCCAATTCACCCCGAGAAGAACACCAAAAAAATCAAAGTTGGGATTCTCGAAAGGAATCACAAAGTTTAGGTTAATCAATAGGTTTAAAGCCAGATTACTGGCCATAGCACGGTGCTATTACATGATTAGAGAACTAACTCTACCTCTTATATCTGTATTAAGTTACATCTCCGACATCTGTATGTTAACTTTTTCAAAATGATTGTTTTTATAAGGGGAATGATGCAAACACAGGTGACGTAGGCAAGCCAATAATGATAACGGAGACATAAAAATTAGAGAAAACTTAAAAGAAGGAATAAATGGAAAGTGCCAAGACAGAAATTCTAAACGGGAATGCAAAATGATACAAGTAGGAATGGGAAAGAAAAGGAAGGGTTGAAATAAAGATGAACTGACTCAATAATACAAGAAAGAAACTCACAAAAATGAAACATAGTAAAACAATAAAGAAAATGGTGGAATCAATAGTGTTACAAGAAAAAATAAACAAAAAGTCCAAAATAAACCGTGACAATACAACAAACAGTATTTCTCCCATAACAATAACACTTATCTCCAAACACAGGACCTATTTATGGACCTCTCTATATCAGGACCCATTGGAAACCTTTCATTATAGTTTGTATTGAAAAACAAATGTTCTCTATTCACCACCCACACATTAAACTATGGCAGATATGTCGACATCATCATCATCCTCACAACACAACAGCACATTACACATATACAAAGCATCTTAACTCTGTTGATCCTTACTTACAATTTGAACTTGAATAACCCTCTAACAAAGACACAAACTATCTGGACAAAAATAAAACTATAAACATCACTGTATATAGAAAACCCACTTGCGTCTACAGGTTTATATTTTACTACTCCAACACACCCCACGTATACAGTCAACACAGTTGACTTTCTCATACACAGAGCTTTAACAACATGCTCCATTGACATGCCTTACACACTGAATTCAACACTGTTTACAACATATTTAACCTCCACAATTATGCTCCCACCTCTTTCGTAATCGCTGAAACAACATAAACTTAAATCCACCAAAACCACAAATCTCAAACTCCTTGTCAAATACATCCCCTTTTCCTACTATCTTGAAAATTTCATTAAAAAATTCCTCACTCCAACACCGATATGCCCCTGCCTTCAGATCACCCAACATACTGTAATGTGTTATTTTTGGCCATCGAATGCTTTCCCAAAGCACACCATCATGGGGTTAAAAGAGGAGCTGGGTTAGAGGGGGGTGTTTGGAAAGGGATTCATCTGTGGCTGTGCCTTTCAGTGAATAGTGAGGACAAAAACTCAGCAAAAGAGTTAAATGAAAGCTTTTATTAGATGATAAGGTATTAAGAATGAAGTAAACTACATAACCGGTCATAGAGTCAATTACATCATTCTTGGACCCGAGAGATTTGAGAGCCAAGTGTTGATACCGTGCACTGGTGATTTGAGCTACCAGGACACTCTCGAAGGAAGTTCACTTAACTCTGGAGAAGCTCACTCGTGAGCACCATCTTTACCTACTTCTCTGGAGGGTTCTCATGGACGACATTCAGGGTTGTGGAGTCGGCACATAAAAACCTGCGACTCCTCAATGTATGGCAACATTTATACATCAATATAGAAAATTAAATAAATAAACTCATAACAAAAGTGGATTGATTTATATCTTCTATTCTTAAATTTTCCTGAAAATTTTTGATGTTGGAGTTATATTTTATTTGATCCAAATTATAAATCGCCATCAGCTTATACATGTTTTCTGCTTTTAAAAATGTTAGTGTACTTATGCAAAATTAAATTAATAGGAATGTTGTTAAGTAAGAACTGATATTATTTTTGTTTTTAGGCATGGAATACTGCCAGATAAAAACATCCCATTAATAATTAGGAGCAGAGATGACGACAGCACTGACAGTGATTATGATGTGGAATAAAGACACAAAAGTTGTTTTGCATCTTTATATGTTCAAATTGTGAAACAGTCGTAAAGTATTTTGTATTAAATAATTATCTTTACATGTAAATGTCTACAGTAAGTTGTACATTGTATTATAAAAATTCTTGCAATATTATAACTTCTATGACTAAATTGTATATTAAGAAATTGAAAACTCTTATTTATTTATTTATTTATTTATTTATTTGGTTTAAGAAACGAATAGAAGCAAGCATTTAGGAGAATTGTTCACATTGTTTTTTGGTTGTAATTTATTTATTCTATTATAAATTGGAGTCATTGTTTCCCCACTGAGTGCAGTGTAGTAAGAGAAGTAAGGAAGGTAAAAAAAAAAACAAGCAAGGAGTGGATTCAATCTCTTAATATTATATGTCAAGGATAAGGAAACATTATTATTTTTCTTTTTTATCAATGAAATTGTAAAACCTACTAAAGATTGATACAAATTTACTAATATCTCTTAGTAATTTTTCTCTGCAAAGGGTAAAGAGAGCAGTTTAGTGGAGAAAAAGAGTCTGGAAATATTCATTTTAATAAATATTGTTGCTTTTTTTTTTTTTTTCGGTTTCCTCTGAGATAATGAAAACAGTATTCCTTCTTGATGTAGCAGCACTTGGCATCAAGTAAGAACAACAGTTTGTTTTAACCATAATTTTCATTTACTTCTTTTTATCTTCTACTAATTATTATTATTGGATATATTAACTAACTTAAGTAGCCGTGTCGCCTTCCACCCACAAGAGAGCGAATTTTTCCCTTTTTGCAATTGACTTGTGGGGCCTGAGGAGGAGCCCTAAATATACGGTCCCTCTGTCAGTCGGGGGTGGGGCACTTAGGCCCTTGTGTTGCCTTCCCCCCACCCAAGTGTGGTGCCCTTGCCCCCCAAAGCAGAGCAAATTTTTCACTTATTGCAATTGACTTGGGGGGCCCGAGAAGGGATCCTAAATATAAGGGCCTGGTGTCGGTCGGTGGTGGGACACTTAGGTAGCCGTGCCTTCCACCCTCCCAAGTGTGGTGTCCCTACCCCCCATAGGAAAGCGAATTTTTCACTTTACACAATATTTGTGTAGTTCTCATTGTCACCACCAGGTGCATATTTGGCTATTTCATGGATCTTATCCCTTTTTCAACCCATGGGGGGGGGGGTCCAGATTCAAAGGTAGCCTATCTTTCCTGCAGGGTCTTAAAGAGTAATTCCGCAAAGTTTGGTCCAGATAGGTCAAAGGGCATAGGAGTGTATAAGGGACAAACAAACAAAGAAAGAAACAAACATTAATTTTTATATATAAAGATATTTCAGCCTAATTAAGTCCAATATTTATCATAAACATCCTTCATTGATTGGTCGCTTAATTATCTCTAACTCCATGGATCAATTTCTTTCTTTACTTTTTCTACCCTTAATCATTACAGTTTTCTTGCTGATTTTAAGGTGTACATCAGTTTTACAGTGCTTCATAAAACATAATTTTTTTTTACTTAAATTTGTGAATTGAATGATTTTGTCCTTGTCTGTTTTTTCACCTTTTCTATCTATATGCTATTTATTTGTTTGACCTTATTATTTACATTCTTTATAACAATTCCAATATAGATATGTTCATAAAGTCATCTAAGACATTTATCTGAATTAAAGTTAGATTATTTCTTTATTTAAATGTTTTGTTTTGTTTTTGTTTTTTTTTTGTTTTTTTTTTTTTTTTTTTTTTTGGGGGGGGGGGGGTTGAATTGTATTAAAACACTGAAATGTTTAGACAAAAGTTTTGTTTTCTACTTCTAACATAAATTAGGAAAATAAAAACAATAATTTAAATTGATATCTGTAAGTTTGTCTTTATAAATATTTCAGATATAAATAGGATGACTATGTTCATTGGAATCATTTATTAAATCATTAAAAATGTATTAATTTATGGATCCCAAACGACACAGATGCAAAATTATTTTGAGAAATAGACTGACTTGTCCCACAGATTGTGGGCATTAAGTTATTCTAAAAAAGGAGTTGGTAGGGAGCAACATTTTGATTGATTGATTTTTGTTTCTAGCAGCAATTTCCTATTTAACATCTTTTTCTTCTTTTCTATCAGCTGGCTGCTTCTCTGCTCTTTATTTGGCTTTTGAGCTTCATTGAAAAAGAGTAAAAGTAAACAATAGAAGATCTTTTGATATTTCCCTTTTATAAGTCTGAGTTAATTGCTAGAATTAAATTCCACAACAAGTTAAATGAATTTCGAAGCAAACAGTCTAAGGAACCTGTGTTTTAAATAGGGTTCTCCAGTTGGTCACAGGATATTATTTTATTAGATGTGAAATTGAGCAACTAGTAGGGAAAAATAGTTTAATAGTTTAAAATTCAATATTTAAAATGATAAACACGTTAATTAGATTACAAAATGCATTGACAATCTGTAAGCAATTGCTTTGCAAATTAAAAGATAACCCTAAAGATAGAGAGAGGAAAAAAACGCTCTGCACAAGAACATTAAGCTACTGTTGTGGAAAGGAGTCCCACTTTTGCATCAATGCTGTCGTGAACTCCTGAAGAGCTCTAGACAATGGATGCTATCCTGCAACATGTCTCCCACGTGTACCCCTTAAAGAACATTACCCTCAGCAAATACCATCATCGGGGAAGACTTTTGGCGAAGGCATCTTAACTTTGAAGAAAGCCAATCTTTTCCATTTAAACTAAGGTTTATTGTAATTAAAAAATAAAGTACAACTTATCCTTTAAAACTAACTGATTAAAACGTTTACTGATATCAAGGTTCCGACTAAAATTAAGCACAATTCCTTTCATCTAAAAACCAACATGTCTGACTCTTTCGGTATTCTTACAACAGTCCCGACTTTACAACAATCGCAACGAGAACGCCATCTCGTGTCCCGTTGCCTCGCACATTAACAATAATTAACAATAAAAGCAAAATAATAGCAATGTTCGCAACACCCCTTGCATGTTCAGTCAGGTTACTTAGGGGATTGAGTTGGCCATTTAAGCCTTGGATATTTAAGCCTGTTTTCAATTAGTCATCCCTCTATTGAGGGTGTGCACAGAGTCATCCATAAACAGAAAGTTGCATCCCATTACACTCCTGAATAGCCAGACATATTTTTACAGAATGACATTGCCTTGTTAGGATCAGACATGAAGGAGATTATATATCCACCTCTGTCCTAAAGATCACATTCAAGGATATTGGATGGATTGTACTGAACGTGAGATTCTCTCCAGATGAACACAGCAGGAATCATTCTGCAGACTTCACCTGGACTCATCCATAAATAAAA
>JAFIDM010000005.1:6436067-6446335 GCA_023159025.1 Thereuonema tuberculata
CAGGAAACCTCCCTCTTATGTTACTGAAAAATCCCTGGCAAGCTCCCCTGCTATACTTTGCCTGTATCTTTTGGCATTCAGTGATAAATAATGGTCTTGTTCTACTAGTGTAATTCTTAGACATCTGCTGAAGTGTTGACTGACATTTTCATCCTGTTGGCATCTCTGCCAGACTAGAAAATGATAGTTTTAGGGACAAGCACCTCCTGGGATACTGCCGTCTGCGTTTAACTGGTCTTGGAGTCTCCATATGATTTTGTCCCACACATCATCAATATGGGTGAAATTCATATGGTAAAAAAAAAAAAAAAAACTGTTATATCAAAGAGTATCACAATATGTGACAAGTTTAGAGAGAGACCAATTTGTCTAAGTATGCCCTTTCTAGTGACTATGTTGGATGACATTGTAATACTGACAGCATTACCATATGTCTTAGGGGAGAATAAATTGCCTTTTGTCATTCTGGAAGAAGTGTAGATAGCTCTCATTACTATTCACTCTGTATACTGCAATGGTTTCTGTTATCTATGATTATCTTTAATTTTGAGAGTAGTTGAATTAGCTGTCCATGCATTATAGGGTAAAGTGACCAAATGTCGGCCGGTGCCCAAATGTTGGCCTCCTAATGTTTTTGGTATTTTAATAAACATGTAGTGGTCTAGCTGGATTTTTTTTCGTTTTTCACGATTTTGACATCTTTGGACTATCATCCCATCGTAGTTTCAATTGTCATCTCCAGATGTCGCCATATATATTCAGCTCTCATCGAAGACGTGAGATTGATTGTTATGGGAAACGATTGTTTTGGCGAGATTCTTCAGATTGCAAAGTTGAGAATTCATTTTCTCCAAGCCAAAGCAATACATAGTTTTCATGTTTTTTGTATGATTTTGATATTAGCAAACACTTAGCTGATATTTTAATCTTATTTCCCAAGTAATTAGTATTTATTACCTTAAAGTGCTTCAGTGTTTACATTTTATTTTCCTATTTCAAGTTGCCCTAATGTCGGCCATGGATGGCCCAAATGTCGGCCAACTATGGACCAAATGTCGGCCATTGTTTATTTGTTAGCATGTAGCTTAGCCTACTTAACATTTTAGTAAAAAAATATAAACACTAATCTTCCTTATTAAAGACTAGTGGCAACCCATGAAAACAGATTCCACATTTTTGAAATACTGTGACATTTTTCAAAAACCCAAGATTGAAAATGATGTTCTAAGCTCATTTTTTGAAAGCCACGACTTCCATAACAGCCCAAGTATAATTTGACTAATGACTAAGCAATAAAACAACATATGTATTTTGATCATGCATGTAATTATCCATATTTAGGGTCAATAAGGTGTGTGAGTCATTATAAAGTCATTATAAGTTAACCTACTGCCCTAAAATAAAGTCAATCCACACAAAGAAATGTTGGTGGACACCACCTTGTATTTTGTTTCTGCATAACTCCTGTTTCTGTAGCATTGTTGGGATGACACGGAAATGTTGGTGGTGCCACCTTGTATTTTGTTTCTTGCTTAAATATTGTGATGTAACGCTATTGGGATGACACACAAACATACCGACCGACCGACATCCGTACATACAATTTTTGCCTATGAATAGGATGATTAGGCCTATACTTCTTTTCGAATATAAGAATATACGTAGGCTGAAAAGAAATTAATTTTATAAAAAAAATAATGTGATATATTTAAATAGAGGATAGTATCCGAGGTTTACATTTCTATCAGCGCCTAGCCTAGATCTCACAACATAACTAGGAAATCCCTAGTTTTTTTCCGAATTTACAGAGGCATAGCCATAAAATAGTTTTTTAAAAAGGGAAATATTAGTATTAACGTTCTTTTAACTGCTAAGGAAATTATGGGATGGAGAAGGACAATTTGACTAGAAAATGCATAGGAAAATTAATTTCTTTTCATCTATTATTGCAATATTTCCACTATAGGTGAGGCTATTGCATATTGAAACGATCAGAGCAAAGAATTGTATTATTAAACATATTTAATAATATGTTTCACTGAGCTGGGTTATGCTGGGACGGGACCGAGCTGATGAAGGTGTAGAAACTCGAAACTGCAGCGTCCTCTGTTACCCAGCAAATTAATCTAAAATCAGCTCTGTGAAATTTTTGTTGTTTAGTTATTGTGTGTTTTTTAAAGTTTTTCTTTGATGTTCTTAACATTGTACATACGTTAATTTTGATTTCATTAAACATATTTATGGAGAGAGATACGCCAACCGGACAATAAATGCAATATAAATTATTGTCCGGTTGGCATATCTCTCTCCATTTATGAATGATTACGGGCGTTAAACTTGCTTTCTTTAAACATATTTAGTTTTATAAATTCCAGAAAACACATTTTCATAATATTTTTCCATAAACTTGTATTCTAAATGTTAAAATGCAATTTTCTTTAAGTAAATTCCTGTGAACAGAAATTTTTAACTGATCCATGTTTTAACTGGCCAACATTTGGTCATCCCCTGGCCGACTTTAAGGCACCCTGGCCGACATTTGGTCACATTGTAAGGCTATAGTAATTAATGCGTAGTTAACTTAATAATAGGTATTTTTCATAATGCCATACTTCTTTATTTCATTAAAATTACAATAAATCTAAAAATTTGTTTCAATCATATAAACTAAGTCATCAGAACTTTTATTTTCTTGTTATTTGTAGTATGTGGCTGACTTTTGGTCACTTTACCCTAGCCAAGTCAGAAATGAATGGAACTGAAATTGTTTTTATAATTTTTTCCCCATCCATCACAGCTACCTTTAAAAAACCGACACAGGAAAGCTGTAGCAAAACTAGTACAAATATACTGAGTTCTGGATAGATCCTTGTTTGAGGGATTTTCTCACTCCAGGGTGAGGTTTATTCGATATTTCAGTTCAGGCCTTCTTCAGGAGATGTATATTAATTACATTAAGACTGGCGCCTATCTTACAACTTTCGCTGTTAGTTTCTCAGATAGGTTGTTTTTGTGGTCTTCTTTCCAAGTGATGGTGAGCACACTGCCCGGGAAGGGACGGGAGGAAACAATGAAAGTTCCTTGGGACATTTTTGTAATTGCATGGGAGATACGTGGAGAGGAAGAATCCAATTGGCTCCATTTAAATTTTTAAAAAAAGGTTAACGGAAAGTAAGCAAGAGCAACAAAGGAAAAGAATTTTAAATAAAAATTGAATAGAAAATAAAAATAAAGAAATAAATGAAGATAATTGATTGATAGAAGTTGGATAATTGGTAAGAGGTAATAATAAATTTATTTGAAGTGTTGGATTTATGGTAACAATTGTGGTGTGTGTGATGCTGTTGGAGTCAATTGCGACATCCTGAAATGGATGCTTCCCATTCTCTTGAGCTTCCAATTCTGATTTTAAGACAAGGTCAGCAACACTGAAGTTAAACATTTGACTGATTCATCAGTAACAACTATCCTAGACACAAACCTGCTGATATTCATTATCCATGGATTCAGTGCAGTAAAGGCAAATGTCATGCAGCGGACTCTACATTACTATAACCATAAACAGACCTTGTGTTTGCTTATAGAGTTGATTATATTGGAGAAAATATAAAAACATAAATGTTTATGTTGTTGTAAATGGTTTTTATGAGACGGATGAGTTCTTGAGTTGGTCTAGAGTTAAATTACAAAATAATTCCTCATCCATGTGAGTATTTAGAGCTTTCTTAAGGAGATCCATTGAAGTAGATACTTACGTAGAACAGGCGTCAGTGGAAATTTTTTTAAATTGTTTCAAAATTCAGTATTTGTAATTAGATGATTGAATTGTAATATGTTATTATCAGTATGCGTTATTTTATTTTGAAGAACTGTAGAAGGATATTAAATATATTAGTATAAAAGAGAAATCCCTTGTGTTAATAATAGGTTTTGCCTTGTATAGATGATTATTGATTAAAGACTAGTAGGCTTTGGGTAGGAGACATAAGGTAGAAATTATTATTACGTTTTCAGAGCTTAAAACAATAATCGGAGATTAATAGGTTATCCTTGTTCCAATTAAGTTGATTGGTGATGATCAATTGATGCTTACTAATGGATTTAATATAGATGTTATTGTGGATATGATGATCAGCCAGTGTAATAATCAATATATCCATATTTACAACATCACACGTCCCTTTATCAGTATAGGTTTAGATTAGTCTGAAAGTGCTTTATAAAGTGTTTAGTAATGGAAGGGATGGTGGGAGAACTGTTTCTTGAACTGTGAATGATTTATGTAATTTTGTATCTAATATTTTGAAAGTTAAGATTATCATTAGAGTGGATAATTTTCTCATTGGCTGAGATTACTTTTGTGACAGGGAATTTATTTGTTTGGTAGACATATTTAGTTAGAAGCTGTAATGTATTATACTAATAGGGGTGAGGTGCAATTCATTTTTCATTAATGAAAACAGCGTAGCCTATCCCTATTTTGCAAGAGAATAGGGCATTGGTTAGAATGGGCAGTAGTAGTAAGTTTATGTGATCGAGTGAGTGAGTAGAACATATATAAAGTTTGTAAGGTAATTCCCCAAAATGTGAGCTACATTTCTGATGTTTTGTTTGACTATTAATGATTTCTGTTCAATTATAAAGATTCCAGATAATTTGGGTATTAGTTTATTGGGAAGAAGCAGTTGAAAATAGAGAGAGTGAAACGAAGGAAATCTACATATTGTTGAAAAACAATTTTTGAAATTAGATTGGTATTCAATGTAATGAATTGATAGTATAATAGCTTTATTGATTTCTTTAGAATAGGTCTCAAAATGCACAAAGAATGGTGTATTGTTACATATACCGGTACATTGGAGTAATTTTAACATACAAGTTAAGAACTAAAATGTTTAAAATTGCACATGATCCATTTAAAAAAAAAATCATATAAAAAATAAAATTAAGAATAAATATCCGACTTTTCTGTCATATAGAAGTTATCTTTTGAAGGGTCGAACTTTTATTAGTAACATTTAATTTTTATCATATACTTTTTTAAAAGACTCATTTTAAATAGTTCTTCATTTACACTTTACAAATGAATTGTAGTAGACAAAGTATAAGAGAAAAACAAATGAACTTATGGCAGAACAGCATCCCCAAACTAACTAAACTAAGCGAATTCCTTACTATGTTTTAATTCTTTTGGTTAATTTAATTTAGTAAGATTTATGGATGGCCCGTAATGATTGCTGCAGAGTGAAAGAAGGAAAATAATTTAAAATTCAGTTTAACTTTCATATATTCTAATAGTTGTAATTCAGTTCAAAATAAAATTTACTATTTCTAAAGTGATTTAACAAATTTCTTTTTGAAATTTTTGCCACTCCATGAAAATCTAGAAGTTTTGATCTGTCTTTTTAGTTGTTTTTGTTTAAATTTTTTTTGTTTAATATTTAATTAATATTGTAAGACATTTATTATATGTTTCATTTTTTATTTGTATCATATTTCAATGCATTCACAATTAATTTATGGTTATTAATGATATTGTCAGCATTTTCATTATAATTTTTATTTTTTTCTTATTTGTTCACATTACTTTCCTAGTCTGAGTGGTGGTATGTTTTTTTTTTTCCAATATAATTTTCTTTCTATTTATAGAATTCTCACTACATTAGTCTAAGGTCAGTTAATTCTAAAAGTAATTTTTTCATTTATATTGGCCTCCTAGTGATAGTGAAATCCTACTAATTTCTTTATTGTTCTAAAAGACTTTGTCCTGATCCACTTGTGTTGAAACACCAATGTATACATTTGGAAGCATCAGCAGTTGCCCTTCTCTGTTGACTTTGAAGCCATAAAACACAAAATGACCTTTGTATCTTTTGAAAGTACAAATAACCACTAAAGAAGATCAATATTTATGTGAAATCTGTTAAAATGGATCATTCTTTTATCAGTGTGAATTATCTGTGATAAAAACATAAAATTAAAAATACCTAAGAACTACTCCTAATATTAATGTTGTGGAATTCTTTACTGTAACCACTGTCGATGCAGTTTCTAACGTTTTTCCTGGGCAGGATCCATAATCCACGAATCAAATTTCTAAGTGAAAAAATTTGCATGCTAGAAAGATATTCCAGTCAGAATTGCTATTCACTTACAAATTTTAAATTATTGCACAAGAAAATTTATTGCAAGAGCTATTTTAAATTAGCTGTCCTATTTTCATATATAGCAATTCTTCATAGAATCTATGTTTATTCTCTGTTATGTGTCATAGGCAAGGCCAGCAACTTGCTTCCCTCCAAAAAAAAATGCCAACATCAGCATTCACATGAACAATGAAGTATAATATCTTTCTTTTATTATGTTTTTTTATTAAAACAACTAATTAGTATAAAACTGTGATTCTTAAAAAGTCAGTGCTGCTCCCATCTGAGATCTGTGCCTCTAGGCAGCTGCCTTGTTGGCCTAATGGTGGTGTCGACACTGGTTACAAATGTAAGTCTATTAAAAACAACAAAATTAATCAGATATAACTTTTTTAAAATTGATTTCTTAAATTAAGTCTTTGCTTCCATTATCCAAAGTTTGCTGAATCTAACTCTAAAGTTAATAAGTCTCTTAAAATTCATTCCATTTAATATAGACTAAAGTATATTTCAAAATGAAATGAATATTCAACTGTTAAGTACTTTGTGAAGAATAACCTACGTTTGAGGTGAACTTTCCCTGTAGGTAGGTTCAGACAGTTACCTTGAAGGCGGATATTATCCAGAATCAAAGGTTGTTTGTGTGTGTGTGTGAATGACTCTGTTTATTGGGATTAAAGGAGATAACAAGTGGAGAATATGGAAAGGAAATTTCTCAGTGCCAACAGAATTTCAAACATTGAAACATTTTTAAGTCAAAATGCCTTTTTTTTAAAAAAAAATGAAAGTTTATACAGCTATTAAATAAAACAACAACAACTAAAATCAAAAGTTGCTTTAAATAGGACATAGTTAATGTACCAACAAAACTTATATTGGTGACAAGTAAAATGTCACAAATGCATTTTTCCTTCATTATATTTTATTTGGTTACTGGAGTTAATTACTTTTTTTTTTTTTTTTTTTAGCTTTAAGCATTTCTATTTGTAATTTTAATTTTTAATAAATTAATAAAATTGAAAATAAAATTAAAATATTCTGTAATTTTAAAGAAAATTTGAAAAAAATTCAATTAAATTTAAAATATTATTTCTTTTTATTTATTTATAATGTAATTTATTAAATGTAATAATTTATTTCATACTAAATTAAATACGAAAGAAAAATGTACTATGCATTCATTGTATTGTATTTTAACTAAAATGAAAGATATAGTCTAACACATTTATTTTGACGATCACGTTTGCGCGGGAATCACGGAAATTACGAGATTTGGCCATTAGCCTCTTCAGCAGATCTCAAGAAATTTAGTATTTTTAATGTCTTGTCACTGGGAAAATGCTACATAATGAATTTATTGTTTGTTTATTGACTGATTTCAAATTATTAATACTATATTAAAATGTAGTCAAAGTCTTATGCATTTCCCCATATTATAATTCATTTAAATGTTTCAATATTTTGTGAGAAGACATGGATAGAGACTATTCTCGCGTAAATTACGTGAAATCACGAAAATACGGGATCGTCAACTTCCATGAGTTTGATAATAAATAGCATTAGAACCTACTGATTAATTTTGTATTTCTTAAAGGATGTAATTTTAATAGGTGTTTTATTATTATTATTATGTTTGATATTTCAAACCTTGGGTTTCCCCAGCAAAAACAATATGGCGGGTCAAGGATCAAAGCACATATTGCCAAGTGTAAAGAAGTGTAAAAGAATGATTAGGGATAATTATTAATAATAATATTATTATTATGTGAAAGTTTCAAACCTTGGGTTTCCCCAGCAAAAACAACATGGCGGGTCAAGGACCAAAGCACATATTGCCAAGTGTAAAGTCATGTGCAGGAATGATTAGGGATGTGTGGTTGTGTCCATAAATTTCCTAACTATGTGTGTTGTGTTGAGTATCACAGCCTTCTGGAGTTTTGTATAAGTGTTTTTGTGAAGTCCTAGTGGGCTGAGGCTATGGTGCAATGTGTTAACCTTATCAACAAGTGTGATATCAGGTCTGTTGTGATGCATGGTTTTCTCTGTGAGAATGGGGCGGTCCCTGTACAGCTTATGTGAAAGTGTATCTAATACACTTTGTGGTGTGTACTTGTAGTATGGGACCATGTTCTTAATAAGTGAGTGTTTGTGTGCTATCTGTTGATGAATGATCGATGCTACCTGATTGTGTCAGTGGAGGTAGTCTGTTTGGATGAGAAGGGAACAGCCTGATATTACATGGTCGATCGTCTCATGCATAGTGTGGCATTTTCTGCATCCGTCATCATGTGTGTTTGTGTTGTGTTGAATGTGTTTCTTGTAGTTGCGTGTGGGGATGACTTGGTGCTGTATCGCGAACATGAACCCTTAGGTCTCCGCAAACAGCTCACCACTCTTCAGCCATCTGTTTGACGCTTCAGGTCGACATGAGGCTGGCTGAGTTCGTGGCGATATCTGTCATGTAGTTCCTAACAAGCCCAAGATTCACGTAGCTGCTGAGTGTGGGTATCAAGGATGGTGAGTGTTGGATAAGTGTTTTCAAGATCTAGAAGCGTGAGTCAGCCTTGACAATGGCTAAATGGAGTGAGGAGTGTTGGGCACATTGGTGGAAGTGTTCCCTAAGAGCGTGTACTTGTTTTCTTGTAGGTTGATGAGTCCTTGGCCTCCCTCCTTGCGGGGAAGAGTCATCCTTTACATAGCGGACTTCAGATGGAAATGTTGTGTTTTATGAATGTAGTGCTTCCAGTACAGTGTTTGTCTATGGAATTATGTCGTAGGAATATATTAGTGTAGGGACGGCAAACGTGTTGCTGGCTTTAATTTTATTTCTTGCGTTGAGTTGTGTTTTGAGGATGTTGTGAATGCTGCCACTGTATATGTTCTTGAGTGCGTTTTTGATGTTTGCATTGTCAATAACGTGTGCTTGCTAGAAGCCCAGGTACTTGAAGGTCTCTCCCTCTTCCATGGATTGGATGGCCAACCCATGGTTCAGTTCAAAACCCTCCAAATTTGTAGTCTTCCCGCATGTTTTGTGTAGCTTGCGGCATTTGTCGATTCCAAATTCCATCCCAATGTCTTTCGTGAACTGTGAGGTGAATTGTAGTAAATTAGTAAGCTGTGTGTTGTTTGTGGCGTATACTTTAATATCATCCATGTAGAGTAAGCATGTGATTTTATATGGTGTCACAGTGCCTGAGGTAAGTTTATAACTGTGTTTTGTGTTGTCTAGCATGTGGCTTAATGGATTCAAAGCAAATCAGAACCAAAGAGGATTCAAGGAGTCTCCCTGGAAAATACCTCTCCTTATGGGAATGAGGACTGTAGTGTTGGAGGTGCATAGGTGTATTGTTGTGTTCCAACTCTTCATCGCGGCATCCAGAAATGGTGTAATCTTGCGATGTATCTTGTAGAGATGAACAGTATGTATGAGCCAGGAATGAGGAACTGAGTCAAATGCCTTCTTATAGTCAATGTATGTGATGTGTAAGTTCCTATTCTTCGGACGCACCTGCCGCAGGATTACATACTCAATAAGGAGTGGCTCCTTACAATTTTGGGAATTCCTTCGACAGCCCTTCTGCTGTTCGGAAAGAATATTATGTGTTTCGATGTGTGTGTGTGCACATTTTGTCTGCAAGGCAGGAGGTGAGGAGTTTGTAAAGTGTGGGGAGACAAGTGATTGGATGGTAATTTGCAGGGTGCGCTGTTTCAGTGTTCTTGCTTCATAGGTATGTGACACCCTGGGTTTTAATGTGTGTGTATATTTTGTCTGCAAGACAGGAGGTGCTTTGTCATTGTGGGTGATGGAGTTGGACCACAGAGATGACCAGTATTCATGTAATGCCTTGTTGATGGATATGTTTGTATTGGGTGTAGTAGAGGGAGATGTAAGGGATCTGTAGAATTTGTTCTCATATTGGAAAGTGTTGCTCTGTTGTTTGCGCAGTGTGTACTGTGTGTATCTTTGTAATCTGTTTGCAAGTGCGCTCAGTTTTTGATTTAGTGTGTCGAGATGTTCCTTAACCTGGATATGATGGTTTGAGTGTGAGGAGTGAGTGTTTATGTGCTTGAATATCTTCCTAACCTGCGACATAAGTTTCTTTGTTTTGTTTCCTGCACGGT
>JAFIDM010000005.1:6454145-6467785 GCA_023159025.1 Thereuonema tuberculata
GGGGGGGGGGGGGCCAAGATTAATGTAAAGTCAAGTAATTTTAAGTAGACACCCCATGGAAACCTATCTGTTCAACCAAAAAAAAAAAAAAAACGATGAAAACCTATCTGTTCAACCAAAAAAAAAAACGTTGGGAGGACATATTTTCATTATTTCGGGAAGGGGGGTGGCCGGGCCCCATCGCCCCCCCCCCCTTATATACGCCCTTGATAGGCTAGGCTACTGCACATTTAAACGATCAGAGCAAAGAATTTATTATTAAGCATATTAAGTTTTATAAATTCCAGAAAACACTTTCGTACCATGGATGAAATAAGGTTACAATAAATACAATAAATTACTTACAATAAACATTTTATATTAACATCAGATGTGGTATATGAAATGAAACTGAACGCTGCAAAAGAAAAGGAAGAGCTACAAATAAAAAAAAGAGAAAATAGGCTTAAAGCAGCACTTTGAAGAGAGAGAAAGCTGACAACTAAAAAAAGAGAAATCGAAAAACAGCAACAGAAAGAAGAGTTGAAGAAAGAAAACTCCCAAAATCTAACAAGGAGAAGAAAATAAACATTTTCATAATATTTTTTCAATAAACTTGCATTTTAAATGTTAAAATGAGATTTTTTTTTAAATAAATTCCTGTGAACAGCAATGTTTAACTGATGCATATGTTAACTGGCCAACATTTGGTCATCCCCTGGCCGACTTTAATGCATCCTGGCCGACATTTGGTCACATTGTAATGTTATAGTAATTATGCATAGTTAACTTAATAATAGGTATTTTTCGTAATGCCATACTTCTTTATTTCATTAAAATTACAATAAATCTAAAAATTTGTTTCAATCATATAAACTAAGTCATCAGATCTTTTATTTTCTGGTTATTTGTAGGATGTGGCCGACATTTGGTCACTTTACCCTATTAGAAGCTTGTTTATCAATATGTAGCTGTGATAGTTGATGTGAATATTTTCCATGTCTCTGTTTTAAAGTCAATAGAAGTTTCATTGGGATTGTACTGTGGGTTGCTTAATTTTAGTGGTGAATGTCTAAAGCTTGTGGTATATTGTTATCTGTTCTTGAGTAAAAATAATAGTCTGAGGTTTTGGAGTTGTTTGTAATGTAAATTTTTATTATCTAAGCAACCTTATCCATCTTCACCTCAAGGTAAAGGAAATCACCCAGTGGCTGAATTTTTATAACGAATTTGGTATTTACTGCATGTCACTCTTACTCAAGCTCAAGCATTTAATGAATCCATATTACTGGATTTATTATTATTATGTAAAAGTTTCAAACTTTGTGTTTCCCCAGCAAAGACAACATGGCGGGTCAAGAACCAAAGCAAATATTGCTAAGTGTAAAGATGTGTGCAAGAATGATTAGGAATGTATGGTTGTGTCCATAAATTTCGTAAATATGCATGTGTTGAGTACCACAGCCTTAAGGAGTTGTGCATAAGTGCTTTTGTGAAGTCCTTGTGTGCTGAGGCAATGGTGCAGTGTGTGGGACACCAGACCAGTGGCAGACAGGACGATGGGTACAACACGTACTCAGTCCTGCCTCCACTGCTTCTCGAGTGATTGTGCTAGGTCGGTGTATTTACTGATCTTGAGTATGTGTGTTTTCTGCATGTTCTTGCTGATGGGCATTGCAATATCAATACGATAGGTCTGTTGTTGACCTTATCAACAACTATGATGTCAGATCTGTTGTGATGTATGGTTTTGTCTGTGTGAATAAGGTGGTCCCAGAACAGCTTGTGTGAGGGTGAATCTAATACAATTTGTGGTGTGTACTTGTAGTACAGGACTGTGTTCTTAATAAGTGAGTGTGTGTGTGCTAGCTGTTGATGAACGATCGATGCTACCTGATTGTGTCGGTGGAGGTAGTCTGTTTGGAAGAGAAGGGAACAGCCTGATATTGTGGTCAATCATCCCATGTGTAGTATGGCATTTCCTGCATCCGTCATCATGTGTGTTTGCGTTTTGTAGAATGTGTTTCTTGTAGTTGCATGTGGGGATGACTTGGTGCTGTATCGCGATCATGAACCCTTCGGTCTCCCCAAACAGCTCACCACTCGTTAGCCATCTGTTTGACGCTTCATGTCGACATGAGGCTGGCTGAGTTCGTGGTGATGTCTGCCATGTAGTTCCTTACAAGCCCATGATTCACGTAGCTGCTGAGTGTGGGTATCTGGGATGGTGAGTGTTGGATAAGTGTTTTCGAGGTCCAGGGGCATGAGTCAGCCTATCACAGTAGTTCCCAAATGGGTCGCTAAAAACGAGTAAAGAAACTAATAAAAACCATAAAATCTATACAGGGTGTTCATTTTATCTGAAGACATTGAAATATCCCGAAAACTACAAATCGGATCAAATAACTTTATAATTAAAATTTGTTCGTCTCAGAGGGGGACATCCAATGATTTGAAACTCGACCCCCCACCCCCTTTGAGGTGAGGGGTTGGGAAGAAAAACGTAAATAGGAACCCCCATTTTTTATTGCAAATTCGGATTCTCCAGAAAATTTCACATTGATTTAGCGTACTGTAATCGACAAAAATCAAAATGGGTAAAACATCGTTGAAAATTGGGGATATCTCAAGAAATAAAAAATCACGTGAAATCAGAGAAATAAACATCTAGATGTATGTGATATTTATCAAAATGCTATCCAATAACACGTGAATTAACTCCCCACCCCCATGCTGCGAGAGTGGGAGAGGCAATTATTTCATAACTTGTAATAGGAAATCCCATTCTCAACGTTGTATTCCTCCGACAAAACGAAAAGGGGACTGCTCTATCATAAAAGGCAGTGCAGTGCGATCAGAGCTGACTTATCTTTCAGAATTAGAACTGAAAGCTTCACTAAAACTTTCATTGCATGTGAGTAGGTTTTATTGCCTGCACATCTACCCTTCATTTCTACAGTAGAACAGAATTGCAAGTGGACAATGAATCGTGCAACCGTAGAAGAAAAAATTGAAATGAATATGATTTATGGTGAATGTAGGAGAAATGTTGACGATGCTGTTGCCTTGTATGCTGAGCGGTTTCCAGATAATGTTCGTTCTCGTTCTTTTTTTTACAAAATTGTGAATGCCTTTATCTCTGATGGCAGCGTATAAACCAAGAAAAGGAAACGAAGAAAAACTGTTACAGGAGAAGCTAATGAAATAGCTGTACTAGCAGCTGTTCACCAAAACCCACAGATAAGCACTCGGCAATTACAACGCGATTCCGGAATGTCCCTAGGTAGTATTGTCAACGCATTGCATCGTTGTAGGTATCATCCATATCACATTTCACTGCATCAAGAACTTCATGGCGAAGACTTTCATAATCGAGTAGTATTTTGTGAATGGGCTCTTCAACAACTGCAAAGTAATTCTAATTTCTTTGCTAATGTACTATTTTCAGATGAGGCTACATTCACAAACCATGATAGCATTAATCGGCATAACATGCATTACTGGAGTATAGAAAATCCCCACTGGTTACGACAAGTTGAACACCAACGTCCTTGGTCAGTTAACGTTTGGTGTGGAGTCATAGGGAACAAACTCATTGGTCCTTAGTTTATTGAAGGTACTTTGAATGGAATCGGATATCGAAATGTTTTGGAACAAGAACTACCAATACTACTTGAGGATGTTGCCTTGGACGTTCGACAAAGTATGTGGTATCAGCATAACGGTTGCCCAGCGCATTACTCACGTCATGCACGGGAAGTATTAGACCGTGATTACAATGGTCGGTGGATTGGCAGAGGTGCCCCTATTAATTGGCCTGCTAGATCGCCTGATTTGACATCGCCAGATTTCTTTCTGTGGGGTTATCAACAAGTGCCAACAGACCGTGAAAACATGGTAGAACGCATAAGAAACGCCTGTGCTGAAATTCCCGCAGATATGCTTCTGTCCTATGTACAGTCATTTGAAGACAGGATCAATAAGTGTATTGAAGTTGAAGATCGTATTTTTGAACACTTACTGTAATTGGACAAAACACTCCGATATGTGAGACAAGAAAAAGAAGACACAACGGAATACATTACAAGTTATGAAATAATTGCCTCTCCCACTCTTGCAGCGTGGGGGTGGGGGGTTAATTCATGTGTCATTGGATAGCATTTTGATAAATATCACATACGTCTACATTTTTATTTCTCTGATTTCATATGATTTTTTATTTCTTGAGATATCCCCAATTTTCAACGATGTTTTACCCATTTTGATTTTTGTCGATTACAGTGCCATCTGCGAGCAACCCCGACATACAGTACATCAAATCAATGTGAAATTTTCTGGAGAATCCGAATTTGCAATAAAAAATGAGGGTTCCTATTTACGTTTTTCTTCCCAACCCCTCACCTCATAGGGGATGGGGGGTCGAGTTTGGTATCATTGGATGTCCCCCTCCGAGACGAACAAATTTTAATTATAAAGGTTTTTGATCCGATTTGTAGTTTTCGGAATATTTCAATGTCTTCAGATTAAATGAACATCCTGTATAGATTTTATGGTCTTTATTAGTTTCTTTACTCGTTTTTAGCGACCCATTTGGGAACTACTGTGATAGCTACCAAAAATCGGTACCTATTGTGTTTATCCTGTCCATCCGTGTCTGTACACCCCTAACATCTCCCGAACGAAACGTCGAATCGACGAACGGATTTCATCATCGTGTTCAGAGGCCCAAACACTATAGAAATGGGATATTTTCAGAGGCCAACGCCCTGTCATGATCGAGATATTTAGCAGTTTTTTGGAAGTGCTGCATTAGTTTCAAAATCAGATCTAAAATACAGTGTTTTGTATTTATTGATATTTGGCAAGTTTATTGAAACAAGTTTTTTATTTTTTCAACATGCCCTCAACAGTCTTTCAGTCTCTGCATCAGGATCATTTGTCCCGCCACTCTGATTTCAACATTTTCTATACCGACAGATCTAAAGGTGCAGATTATGTTGGAGCTGCTTTTTATACTGCTACTTTCAGTCATGCTGTTCATCTTCCTTCTGAGGCATCTGTGTTTTCTGCCGAACTTTATGCCATCTTTCTAGCTTTACAGTATGCTTTGCAGAAGAAGTTTACGCACACACTTATCTACAGCGATTCTGAGAGCGCTTTGCGGGCACTGTGCAGTCACACCCTGAAGGTGCACCCTTTTGTTTTATCCATTTTAGATTTTTTACAGCGTTTTCACCGTTACACTAGCATTTTCTGCTGGATCCCAGGCCATGTCGGCATTGTCGGCAATGACCACGCTGATTCCACGCTGATTCAAAGTCTGCTGCTAGTATACCCTTGCGACGGATCTCTACTCCGGCCTCTGACATCTACGCACTTATAAGTTCTCGTCTCCGATCTGCCTGGCAACACGAATGGGATGCTCTTCACGGCAATAAACTTCGTCTTGTAAGTCCTTTATTATCCTCTCCTACCACTCGACTGTTTCCAACTCGCCAGAAGGATGTTCTTCTGGTGCGTCTGAGGATCGGCCTTACAAGACTCACACATAGCTACTTACTGCTCAATCGTCCACCTCTCCAGTGTTCTACGTGCAACGTTGTTTTAACCGTCCATCATATTTTAATTGACTGTCCTGCTTTTACTCAACATCGTCGTCAGTGCTTTTACCCTCTTTTTAAATTTCACGTTCCTTTTCATATTTCATTGCTTTTAAATGATAATGATCTTTTACCCATTTCATCAGTTTTACACTTCATTCATCAATGTGGCCTTGCCACTCTATTGTGATTCTCAGATTTTTACTTTTCTTCTAAATACCTATCTTTTTACCTATATCCTATCATCTTGCTTTGTGCACTACCTGTTCTTTTCTTGTTTTTGTCCTTTTTAGCTAGGTACATGTAGTTAGTTTTCATTCCATTTTCTTTTCCTTTTTACCTTTCTTGGCGCAGCTTAGCCGCAGCTGCTTTTGCGCCATAAAACACCAACAACCAAGTTTTTTATTTATTTATTTACTACTTGGAAGGGTCAATAAATATGTTGTTCCATTTTGCAGAGGAAATTACGATAAAGCAACTAAAGTTAGTGCTTTTACATTTGCTCCTGACGAAGAAATGAAGAAAAAATGGATTAAAGCTATCCCATGAAACGATTTTCAACCTACAATTGATTCAACAGTAAGTAAATAAAATATTATTTCACTGTTTTTGTGTAAATTATAACTTTTCCAACTGAACAGCGAAATGCTTAGTACGTGGCCATAGTTCCATTTGGCAACACTCAGTGCTTCTTTTTTTTTGTTTAAATTTTGTGATTTGATATCACAGAAAAATTTTATTATTTAATGTAGATCAGGTAAGGATTCCCAGACAAGGGTTACTGTCAAAAAAATCCTTTTGAGGACCAAAAATTTATATGAAACTGAAACCATTTTGATGATTATTTAAATAAAGAAAAAGATTTTTCTACGTACGGAAGACATCATCAATAAATTTGTGATTATTCTAATATCACTGTTATAAGATATTATAAGTTCATGGATTATATTTCCTCATTTATTTTCATGAATTAACGTAACAAAAACGTTCTCATGCGAAGAGAATTCTCTTAATAACTAGAACTACAGTGAAATCAATTGTAAAGGATAAAGGTAAGTTACTGTTAAGAAATCTCAATATTTAATAATCCTTTTATAAGTCAAAAATTAACTAAATGCACTGTAGATATATAGATGTGTGTAGGATAAAACGTAATTGTTGAAAAGTAGATTTCTTATAATTGCTGTTCAATGTTTTAAAATTAGACGAAAAACAATAGTAAATAAATAAATATTAATTTCGAGCTATTTTGTCAGAAATAAAAGTTAAAATATAAAAAGTTGAAAATATCTTAATAATGACATTTGAAAATTGCAAGTTTTTAAGTTATTAAATTAGTTAATGATTGGAATAGTTTCTGAGGTATCAACAACTTGCATAGCTCAACGAACTCGAAGGGAATAAGTAATTGCCTGACTTCATGACGTCACAGTTGGAGCGCTAAGGACTTGAGTATAGAGGGCCTTGGGCCAAAGCCCCCCCCCCCCCATGTTCGAGATATTTGGCATTGTTTTCATTGGATTTCCGCTATTAGCTTAAATGTTAGAAATATTTCAGTGAAAATAAACTGAAATCTCATTTCAGTTGTCAGCTATAGCTTGATGGTGAAGGTTTCGGACTCCTATACTGAAGGTTGTCGATTCAAACCGTATCACATATTACTTTTTTTCTTTTCTCTTAATCTTTTTTTTTCTCAATGTCCACTTTTTTTTTTTTTTTTTATTTTGTTAATTTTTTTTCCTAACTTTTGTTTAGTTTTTCTTACGTTATTGTACTTCCTTTTTTATTTTTATTTTTAAATTTGTATATTATTACGGGTCGCCCTTAATTTTATGCTTTAGCACAAAATTCTATTCACTTGTTTAAGTTCACTCCTAGCCATGAAGATTTCCTTCCAATCCATTCGTAATAAAACTACATTGAATTACAACATGCTAAAATGTGATTAAGAAAATTCATCGGCAAAACTTTTTTAAGTTTAAGAGAAGGTTGAATTTCAAGAATATTGAATTTTAATTAATCAGTGCTATTTCAAAATCATATAAATTAAAAAGTTTCATCTACTCAACTTTCCAATCGCATATTGCAAGTCTGTTTTGGTCAATATATTTTATTGTATTTGACGACAGAATCTAAACTTAAATCTCAACAAAATTTCTAATCATTTAACATCTGATCCTCTTTCCGAGACAGTGAGGCTTACCAAAGTCTTTGTGTTATTGCCTAATAACTTGAGAATGGATCTTGAAAGTTTGTATGCATTTTTCTAAATTTTATATAAAAAAAAATTATTTTTTTTTATCTCACGATATTACTACAAGGTGACGTAAATGTGATAGGAATATTAAATTTTATTTTTCCCCCTTAATAAAATTTAAATTAGTTGGAGTGGAAATTTAATTAATAATTTTATTGTGGTGCTTGAAAAGAAATTTAATTAATATTTTATTATTTGATGTAAATAATTTAAATTATAATTCGTCACTAATTATGCAAATGAAAGTGTGACGTGATGAAAGAGAACACTTGACAGTAAGGTGAGAGACGTGGGAGTGAATTGACTGTGATTGGAACGAGAACATCGAACTCGTGGAGTCGCTGAGAGCGGCGGATATGAATAGGTTAGCCGATGGAGCTAAGTGAACCCTAGAAGAATGGAACCGGCAGCCACAGATGGAATTTGGCGTAAGTCTGTAACTCTAGAAATTATATTATACTAAAAGCCGAAGTGAGAATAGTAAGAATATTCTTTCCCAGTTGAATCGAGGTGATTCAGGAAATTAAAATTAATGCGTTCAACATTAACGTATTAACAGTCAGAACATTCCATTACAACGAAGGTGAACTTCGAAAGGAAGATACTATGAATATTCAAGTTAACCACTTTTAAGAATTACGAGTAGCTGTGGACTGGCGAAATAAATATTTCGTAAGAAAATTAAATTAATCGGAATGAAGATTTTCGAACGATAATGGATATCGTTAGAAGAAAATAAAATCCAGTAATTAAGCCGGACTGAACCATTAAGAATAGAAGGGGATAAGTTACGAATTGCAAGCCGCAATTAAGCAACGGAAATTATTTTGAACATTAAGTTATATTGCCAATTATAATTAAGGAGAAAGAATATTATTCGAGGTACGAATAACGAAAAGTAAAATAGTGGACATTACTAAAACCCGAGACGACTTCTACAGAGAATTCCAGAAGAGAAGATTTCCTATCCGAATAACTGACGAAGGAAGAAGAGGAAAGTCAAACCTATACAAGGGACCGTTGAGAAAAAAAAAAAAAAACGTACGCCATTCCTCAGGAGTTAACGATAGTGAAAGAACCAAACGAGTAGAAGACGGAAAGGAGAAAAGTTAAAAGAAGACAACTCTAATTAAAGTGCTTGAGCTACGAAGAGAAATAATAGTGAATATATTTCGAAAGTAATCATACAAGTGAAATATTTGATTCAAGTAAAAACTTCAAATAGTTGAAGTTATATGTGTGTGTGTGTGCTTTAGTGATTTGAAGTCATCGAATTGTTACCGGGAGAAAACGTAAGAAGTCAACTTCCTGTAAGTACTATCTTTATTTATATTTTGGAAATAAGAAATTTGGAAGATGTCAACTATTGGAACTATAAGATAATTAGAAGTTTAAAATAATCACGAGGGTTGATTATTGTTTCGTTTTGAAGAAAATAACGAATAAGGAATTGTTAATAAAATTGTATTGTTAAAGATACACAATACGTAGATATTCACAGAGGTGATAAAATCTCATTATAAATAATAAGATTAAGAAGGTTAAGCAATTAATGAATATGACTAAGAGTAATGCATATGTTAAGAGAAAATGAGATATTGGTTATTTGTAAATAACATGTTAGTAAAACTCACATTGGTGAAAAACCAGACATAAGATTTAGTACTCTTGATTAGAATAATTGAAGAATATATTTTTGGTATTAATGTATATGAGTTTGAAATAGATTATTATGTTGTAAAGTGTTTAGTTTAGTAAAGAAACATTTATTAGAATATAGAGAGTATTTCTAGTAAAAATTTATGGGCCTAGACAATTACATAATATGTTTTGATATTAAGATTAGTAAAATTAAGTTAAAGTTTCTTTTCTATGTAAGAACACATTGTTGTTCAAGATTGTTAGGAGTGAAGTAAAACTCAAAGAATATTGTAAAGACAAATTTTGAATGTGTTTCAAAATTAAAGATTGTGTTTTAAAATTTTCACAAGCGTTGGGCGTATTGAATTTTAAAATAACTCTGCTAAACCCAGTATGCGGTCTGATCAAAATTACATCCGTTTCAAAATGTCATAGAGAGACATTAGAAATATAATTAACTAATGAAGTGATGAATAACAGTTAGTGCTAATCATTTAAACAGTAAATGGATTTGTAGAGGTTTACACTTCATCACCTTTCCATCCATCCATAGTATTCTATCCGGAGGCAGGTCCAATTCTATGGACTTCGCACGGAAGTCCCAGAAATGCCTGGGGAAAGATATTGGGGTGGTTTCCTGTTGCCTGCCCCAGGACGCCATTAAGGAATGACGTCAGACCGAAGAGAAAGCGAAGAAGAGGCAATCAACACAGGAAAGGAAATTGAAACAGCCAAGCCACTGCCGGGATTCGAACCCAGGGACTGGCGCACTGGCCGCAACAGTAGACCGCCGCCGAGACCGCACGGCCACGCCAGCACGGCTAATCACCTTTAAGTAAGATTTAATTAGATTTTACAGAAAATTTCTACTATTTCTATTCACCAGATGTGTTTGTGAACATCAAACTGCGTTTCTGTCGTTTTCACAACTTTTTTTAAAAAACAAAGAAATTTTAAGGAAAAATATTTCTAAGAAAGTGGTTTTCCATTCTTTCAGAACATCTTGTTTTTAGTTGCTTGTGTTAGATTCTTTCTTAGTAACAACTTATATTAGTAACAACACAGTGAAGAAAATTTTATATTATTTTGTAATCATTTTAGTATTTTACTTTTAACATGTATTCTCTTTTAATAAAAAAAAACAAATCTTCATTGAATCAAAGATTTTAAACCGTCATAGTATGGCCGATATGTGAAATAATTGTGCCTTTAATGATAGAAGCATATAACTTGGAGCACATATACTACATATATTAAGATTTAATTTTGGATATGAGGCCATCTCAGATTTGCCCTATTACAGTAATGGCGGACGTTCAAAATGGCGGCTTCTGAATATATTTTATGTGCTCCTTTTAAATGATATTTGATGATTTTAAATGACAGCAATGGCGAGTAATTGTTGTTTTGTGCATGTAGTTTGCTATTATGAATAAAATATACGACATTTTATTTATAAAATATTTATTTATAATCTATTTATAACAAATGTTTGACGGAATATTTAATGGAAATACTAATACTGCATTGTCTGTATTGTATAGAATTCTAAATAACTATGTAATAGATTAGATTATACATAATAGATTAGATGTAATAGATTAGATTCAAAATTCGATATAAGAGCACCACAAGCACAAAGAACGGTACACTGTAGGGCGGCCTTCCTACATTGGCACTGTCGCGTGCAGCCTTTCTTGCAGCCACTCCGTATGACTTCCCTGCATGCTTGCGAAGCCTCTGGTAGGATTGTCCAAGATCTTTCCCATCCACCTTCAACCTTCTTCTTCCAACCCCATGGTGACGGGAGCATACCTCTCCTTGTATGCTGAATGAGAGCATCTTGCGAAGGAGGCAGATTGTCAATTGCTCTACCTTTCTGAATAAAATGGTGTTTTCTTGCATCATTAACACATTTGGTCGCTGCTAGTACGGTCGTATAGCAAAATTATACATCACTCCATTGGTTTCAGCCTATCTTGAACAGTCTACTGAGTGGGTCTGTCAGCCAATCCAAAAAAAGTAGTGGTGATATCTGGAGATGCATTCCAGGTGTCCCATGTGGTCCTTTTGCCACTTCCTCCAAAGAAGGATACAGTGTCACACCCAGTTATTGCATGTTCAAGCTGTTAATCTTGTACATGTCCCAGATGATATCTATCCATCTTACATGTTGAAGCTGAGCTTTGATGTAGGGTATGAATACAATATTGGCATAATGGTAAGGCAGTACAACGGTCACGATCCAAAGATCTTGCTAAGTCATGCGCGGCGAAGATCGGTAGTTCTTTCCCACTTCCAAAGCAACCCACAGTTCCTCAATGTTTAGACGTTGATAAGATGGCAAGAACTAAAACATCGGTGTTCACAGTGCGTATTTCGGCTTTGGTACATCCTTGCTGCACAGCATCACATCAATGAAGTAGGATTCGAATGTCAGCTTCTTCGTGTGTGCATGGAGCCAGTCCTAAGACATCTTGACGATTTATAGTAAGAGCATCGCTACCAAGTGTGGTAATCATCTGCTTGTCAGTGGAAATAGCTGCTAATGTTATAGCTAAGAAAGAGAACAAGTCAGTCTTATTTTCATCAACCCATAGAAACTCCTCCCAGTTTTTAGGAAGTAAACTTCTTGGTTCCACACGTTTTCCCGTTTTGCTGCGTTTGTCACTCTTCAAGCTGTTAATCATGTACATGTCCCAGATGATATCTATCCTTTTTACATGTTGAAGCTGAGCTTTGATGTAGGGTATGAATACAATATTGGCATAATCTTCAAATGTTTTTGCATCATTGCTACAATTGCCAATCCTGGTCGCAGCGTGTTGACAATTGTAGCACCGTCAATGATTGTAATTTCTGCTGTTGGTTTGATAGTGCTAGTAGGTGCAAGTCCTTCAAGACAAGTCAACAAAGCTGACTTTTTTCCGGTTCTTTGACTCCTCAATTTCGACAGCTGGAGAATAAGCTCGGTTCTCGTGTCTGTGAAGCAATATACAATCCTAGAGAACAACGAGCAGTCATTCTTCAGTGATGTCAAGTGTAACTGTTTATTAGACTTTTCACAAACTGGAGAACGGCTGAAGAGGTACAAGTTATTCCGCTTAATAGAATCTGATATACGTTTAGTTTTATTAGTAAGCCTCTCGCTGACATATAACTCATACTGTTCAATTTAAGTTTTTTCAATATTTAACAATGTGTCTGAAACAGCCATATGTACGATATTTCTGCTGTGAAGTACCAGAAGATCAGAGCTGTTTTCACTGAATGGGTTTCCCAGATCTTGCATTACATGAGTCAAGATGACTTGACATCTATTGCAAATGCCATCTGTGAATGCTTGTTATCTTCTGCGACGTTCATCTTTTTCCCATCTGTCTTGGTAGAATTAAATTTTTCAACTAAGCGGCCCAAAGCAGTCCATATATCATCCAACGAAGCAGAGCTTTTGAGTTTTCTGTTATGTCTATAGCTCCTCCATCATCTTTGACTGATGCGTTATTTTGTTCATGGGCCTGATCAATAACAATAGCAGAGAATGCCCTACTTGTTTTTTTGGGTGACAAACTTCCTTTCATGAATTCTTCATAGGTGGCAAGGTGATTCTGTTTAAGTGAAATCATGTCACGTAAGTGGACAGCAATCCATCTCGCATAGTGAGTATGGTCAAGAGAAAAGAACCAGGGAACAATACCGGATAGTGCCTCTACTTAGAGCCGAAAATCTCCTTCTCGTATTGCTCTAAGAAAAGTCAACAAAAGGAGTTCTAGTTTTAGAACGATCCTACAGAATCTAAGTTGGGGATATACATCAACTCTTTCTTTACATCACTCTTCAAATGACTTAACTTGATTGCTATGCTCTATGTGTTGGCTGTAGTCACAGTAAACCTGCTGCGTAAGGCTAGGCGAACACACGGCGATATTTTGGGACAATCAGGTCCAATTTGATCGCTGGCAACCGTTTGCCCCAATTTGATCGCTCCAATCTGAAAAAAATTGCCCCAACTTTATTGTCGCTACGAAAGGAACAATATTGGCCCAAGATTAGTTGGCTCAAAAAATTGGTTGTACGACAGCGAATCAAATGAACGGATGAAATCATGTGACAGTACTGACGTCAGAGGAAGGCGGGGCTTGGGAAATCGGAAAATCACTCGC
>JAFIDM010000005.1:6468185-6478489 GCA_023159025.1 Thereuonema tuberculata
GCGTTTGAAAGCATATCCCTATAAACATACATACATACATACATACATACAGACATACAGCTCCCATTTTATTCGCAAAAAAATTGTATAAATAAAACCAATGTCGTACAATTGCTGGGAATCTTGTTCCCAGTGCATTTATGCTCGTGTGGTGTGTTTATAAGGCGTTCGCACTTAGTGTGTAATTACTAGGGCTCCCTAGTGACACACGAAGCGCCGTAACCACCGATATTCAAACCAATATTGGTTCAAGAGAAACTACGTGTTCGCGGTTGATGAAGTTGGCCGCAATCAAATTGGCCAAACTTGTCCCAATCATATGGCCCTAATAACGCCGTGTGTTCGTCTAGCTTAAGTAAATATAGGCAACTGGCTGTGATTTGATGAGCCCTGCGGGTACGAGTTACAGGGGAACCCTTTACAAATGACATGCATACATATTTATAGCATCAATTCATGTAAAATCACATATAATACGCTATTATCATTATCAAATAATTATAAGAAGGCGCACTTAAAATATATTCAGAGGCCGCCATTTTGAATGTCCGCCATTAATGTAATAGGGGAAATCTGAGATGGCCTCATATCCAAAATTAAATCTTAATATATATAGTATACATGCCCCAAGTTGTATGCTTCTATCATTAAAGGCACAATTCTTTCAATTTTTTTCACATATCGGCGGGACTATCAGGAGATTGCAGTGATCTAAAGTACAGCTTTAGTGCCTTAGAAAATATATAAATACATAAAAATATACAATTTTAGCGTCGTAATCGCAATGGTGCCTCAAAAGCAAAAATAAAATAACTTACTAATGAAATATAAGTGAGAAAATTCATGTCCCAGCCTGTCTCAGTGAATTTTTAATGCATAAGAAATTCAATCTGCGCATTGAATTAATAATGGAAGGGACCAATAATGATATGTTTCTTTTATTAGTTCTGAAACCTTATACCAGGGCTGTTCCATAAATAAGGTAACAAAGCATGTCTTCGCGTCAATTTAATTAACTCACACATAAAGGTGTAATTATAGTATGGCCTTGGTACAGATTATTTTTCCACATAGTCCCCATACTTGTCTAAGCATTTGTTCTAACCAAGGCATTCATCCCAGCATAGAAGAAATCAGTATCAAGCACCTGAAGCCAGGATAGGCTGAACTTCGTCGGTTGCGAATTGCCAGGTGCTTCTTCAATGGTCCGAAGAGATGGAAATCACTGGGTGCCAGGTCAGGGCTATACGGAGGATGGTCCAGTACCTCTCAATGGTAGCGCTGTAGCAACTCACACGTGCGGTTGGCTGCATGTGGCCTGTCGTTATCGTGCTGCAAGACGATGCCTGTTCTAAGCAATCGAGTTATTTTAGAGGAATTGCCTCCCGCAACCACGTCAATGTTTCACGGGAATTTGATAATACGGAATCGCTTCCGTATTTAGATTGATGTTATCTCGATGCCTTTCTTATATTTCTCTTTTTTCTGCAGTCTCTTCCATTGTCTCCTTAGCTCTTGATCGTCTTTTTACGTTCGGCTTCATTTTTTGATCCAAATCTGTCTGTTGTGATCTTTGGGGACGTCCATTAATTAGGTAAGCTCAAAAGGGGGGGGGGGGGTGGGAAAAATTCACCCAAAATCTATTTAAAAGGGGGGGGGGGGAAGAAAAAAACCCCCCGACTTTTTCATTCAGAGAATAAAAATTAAAATAGATTACAATATTTTGTAATATTGTTCTCTGATTTGAAACATTGTTGCTTGAAGCCCCGCGCAGATTTCATTCGGGGAGTTCATTCGGTTGGAATCACTGTGTGTTAATCAGTCGGAATATCCGCAACGAATTATTCAACATGAATCATCCTATTAATAGGCAAAAGTTGTACGGATCTTTGTAAATTTGTAATTTGTAATAACCAATCATAGTGCAGCGTTGGAACATGTCAGGCATGACGTCTCGCCCATGTTTAAAGATGGCGTCTCGAATATTCTTCCCACTTCACTGCGACGGATCGCGATTACACAATTATCAGCGTTTTGAATTTTTCTTTCCAACATAAATGAAGTTTACACTGAAATGCATGAAGTTCATGCGTCAAAATTTATCAGAGAGTTTGTAAAACCTCTATTTTTACATAATTTGGGCTGTGTAGCCACTCGCTCACTAATCAACAAGTAGGAGACAATGGCGAAGCACGTGCCGTCATTGTTGTCCATACAGGATTATTGGTATTGGCTGTTGGACATTCGTTATTATTATTGTTGAAACTGGTAAATCAATTTTTTATTTTCTTTTGTTTTAACAAAATTTGGCATAGTCATTCAAATTATATGTGGGCTGCTGCGGAAGTCATGGCTTCTAAAAAATGAGCTTAAAACATCTTTTTCAATCTTGTGTTTTTTAAAAATTTCAGGGTATTTCAAAAATGTGGCATTTGTTTTACTTTCGTTAATATTGCCTCAATTTCGACGTGTCTATTCTTTTAGGGCAGCAGGTTGCCATTATGTTTCATAATGAGAAACCGCAGCGCTGGCTACTACGAAAGTGGTAAATCAATTTTTTATTTTAACAATATTATAATATTATTTTAACAAATAAGCCGATATTCTAATTACATATGGGCTGTTGTGGAAGTCATGGCTTCTAAAAAAATTAGCTTAGAACATATTTTTCAATCTTCTGTTTTTCAAAAATGTAGAATTTGTTTTACTTCCGTGAATATTTCACGGGTCGCAACTAGTTTAATATGATATGATATGCTAATATTTTACAAACAAACCAATGGGAAGTGCCATTTCGGGTTCTATATGTAACATTTATTTAAATCATTTGGAAAGTATTTTAATTGAAAACTAGTCGGCTACCCGTCGCTTCCCGTCCGGAAGCCTCGCTTATGTAACGGAAAACAACTTTTTATTTATTAAAAAACACACACACACACACAAATTACATCAAGGAAACTAAAACTAAAATTTTTTAAAAGTTTTTTTTTTAATTTAATTTTTGATGTCTATATTCTCTTAATCTACGACTGCTTTTAGAATCAGCGTGTAAATCATATATCTATGATATATTTTTATTTTTTATAGAGATTAGAATGTAGGCCTCATGGTCTAATGGCGAAGACGTCTAACTTCTGAGTAGTATTCTACCTAATAGAAATAGTGCATCTTTCTTTCTTGACTCGCTTTTTTTTTTTTTTTATTCCTATTGATACTTTTCAGTGGTTTTCGAGTTAGAAATAGTGATGGTTTTGAGTTAAAAATAGTGATTTTTCAGTATTCTACCTAATAGAAGTACTGCTTCTTTCTTTTTTGACTCTCATTTTAATTGTAATTGTCACTTTTCAGTGGCGTTTGAGTTACAAATATTGATGGTTTTTGAGTTACAAATAGTGATTTTTTTTCGGTGTTCCACCTCAAAAAAAGAGTGCTTCTTTCTTTCTTGACTCTGTTTTCTTTACTCCAACATCTGCCGTGTACACTCACTTATTTTTCAATATCACACAGAATTTGGTTAAGTAAGAATATTTAAAATATTGCAACGTTTCGGCAATTTTAGTTCTAATTGTCAGTTTCGAATTACAAATAAACTGACGGATGGGAAATAAATAAAAACAATCTTGAGATTCAAAAAAAAAGGTTCAGTACATTCCTTATTGATGGGGGAAGGAAAAGGAGATATAAGTCAAAAAACAATATGAAGAGAGTTGTACTCCCTATAGCCGAATGGATAAGACGTCTGATCAGAAGGTTGCAGGTTCGATTCCTGTCGCAGATGTTTCATTGTAAAAAGTATTTCTGTTTTCCATTCTCACAGAAAATTGCGCCGGACAGACAGAGAAATAAAAGATTTTAGTAATTGAAAATTGGAAAGGCGCAAATTTCAAATACTATAGATATGTCGATGACATTATCATATTTTGGAAAGGTACTGAAAGACAATTCAAAATATTTTTCAACTATGCTAATTCAATTGATGATCAAGTAAAATTCACCTTTGAAAAAGAAGAAAACCACAAAATAAATTACCTAGACTTAACTATTTCAAATAAGGACAAACAACAACTTATCTTATGGGTATTATGAAAAAGATTTGAAAAGTAAACACATGATGAATTTCTATTCTAACGTCAACACGAGAACCAAGCAATCCATAATATGAAATAATTTGAAAAGAATAACCAATTACACAGAAGACCAAGGTAAATAGAAAGAAAAAATTGATAGAATGAAAGAAAAATATTATGTGAACGAATATCCCACTACATTTGTTGACGCAATCAAAGAATTTTTTTCAAAAATATAAGAAGAAAAGTAAAGAAGAAGAAAAAACTAAGACAAAATCAAGTGATTTCAACAGTTATCTACGTTTCCTAATTGGAACCAAAATAAACAAAGAGATTAGGAAATTTTGTGCAGAAAAGAATATGAAAATTGTATACTTTAAGGACAATAAATTAATGAAATTAAATAAGGAATTTAAAAATGAAGACTCTCTTAATATGGGTATTATATACCAACTTAAATACAGAGACTGTAATAAAATTTATTATGAAAATTCAGCAAGGACTCTCAAAGAAAGACTACGAGAACATATAAGAGCCTACAAAAACAGAGAACCAAAATTATCGGACTGGGCATGTCATGCCATGGAATCAAACCACAATCCAGACCCAATTGTCAAAGTAATTCACAAATATAATGATGAAATAGATAGACTCCTCTTAGAATCATGTTCTATAAACGATTGTATTAATAAAGATACCTCTCAAGGTATCATACTATTCCCTAAGAATTTAAAAAAAAATTTTAAATGAGAGAAAAATTTTTTTTAAATGCGAGGTAAACAACAAACAGTATTAATATTTCTATAAGTAATAAGTATATTATTTATTTGAATTTTAGTTTTTCCTCAATAATATGTTGTGATAGATCATACTTTAATCATTGTTTATTTATAATTTGTAATAAGAGGAAGGTTTATTTTTCCTTTTACCTTTATTTCTGTAACCTGGAAGAGAAGGGTTGAGGAAACCATTCAAAATATCGTTGTCATAGAGTAAAAGTTTTTCACAAAGAATTATTTGTTGATGGATTTATAACACTAAAATAAGAAAACTTTCAAGCGAAAATAAACCCTAGTTATTCCGAACCCGTGGGAATTTCGAAAATTCCTGAAAAAGGTTTTTAGTGATTATATAGTAATTACCTACTTACATGCCAAATTTGAAGTCTGTATTAATTATAGTTACGGAACTAATTACGGAAATAAGAAAACTTTTATTCCCGAACCCGTGGAAATTTCGACAAATCCGGCCTTATTCCTTGTCTACAACATAAAGGAAACCTCTGTGCCAAATTGCAGCTTTCTAGGTGCAACGGTTTGGGCTGGGCGTTGATCAGTGAGTGAGTCAGGTCTTGTCTTTTTATGTAGTTAGATACCGATTCTCTCAAGATAAATTATGAATAATCGCTTCTTTATTTTCTTATGATGCACAAACTTAAAATTGAGAATATTACTTGCTTTTAACTTTGCTCATAATGTTCATGAGCTAAACCATCCCTTCATTATTATGTCTAAATACGGTAATCATTATTTACTTAAAGAATTCTTCTCATGGTTTCCAGCCAAGTAAGAATTTTAGGGTGGTCCAAGCTTTCAGACGCCATCATGGAATCCATCTTTTCATTCCCCGAAGATGGCATCTGAAAGCTCGGACCACTCCAAAATTCTTACTTGGCTGGAAATCCGAGAAGAATTCTTTAATCTTTGTTGTCAAGAAAGCTTCAATTCTCATTTCATTATTTACTTCATTCACTTTTGAAAATTGTATTCAAATGGCCATAATTAAAGAGGTGGTGTTTAGAGCCCAATTACCAAAAACCTATTGGGCTAAACTTCAAATTTGGTGTAATCACCATGAGATTTTGATTTCTAAAGAAAAAAACTCAAAATTTTGCCCCCAGGGGACAGAATGACACTGGAAGACAGAAATATGGAGATTGCAGTAAACTCACGTTAAAGATTGAAGAATATAAAAAGATAAAAACGAACAACATGTGTTAAGATCCGACTGATGTGCTACGGTTGCGCTGTCGTGCTTTGATGTTAAACCTTTGCTATGCTAAAAGTATGTGATTATGCTTTGCTAGTGAAACTTCAATACCAAAAAAAGCAATATTGCTTCTGTCGCACTTCGGGAATACCTGAGGTTGAAGAATTTAAGCAAAGGCCCAATGACAATCACAAATTTGCGAAAAATGATTTTGTGATTCGAAAATATGGGATCGTACAAGTGCTTCCAGGACAGGACGCAAACTGACATTAAACCAACAACTTGAAATAGTTGCTGCACTGGAACCAAACGATGAACACGCCTCCAACAGTGCACGGACAATATCCAGGCAATTTGATATATCGTATGCAACGGTGTGGCAAATTATGCCTAAACTGCTGAAGTTTTTCTCGTACAAGATCAACCACACTCAACAACTGCTTCGAGGAGATGCGGATGCTGTCTGAACTTTTCTCCTAGCTCGAATGGAAGTTCTTTTCTAGCTGGAATAAATATTCCAAGCTCGAATGGAAGTCGAGGATACTTTGGAACATCCTATGGAGTGAAAAGACACATTTTCATCTTAACAGAATTGTAAACAATTGCCTCATTTGGGCGTTGGAGAATCCTCGTGTATCTCAGCAGATTCCGTTGCTGTGAGTGAGTGTGGCTTTACTGCTTCGTTCATCATTGATCCGAATTTTTTTTGGAAGAAATAACACCAAACGGCCCCTTGATTGTTCCGCCAACGCTGTGAGTTATCAAGGAATGCTGCTTTATTTCATTATTCCACAACTTCAACAAAGTTGATGATTCGGATCCACCATATTTCTGCAGGATGGAGCACCCCTCACATTGTATTTGGTGTACAGCAAGTTTTACAGCACCATTTCACAGAAGACAGAATAAATAGTTGAGCGTTTCCTGTAAGTCGGCCAGCCCGTTCGCCTGATCCCATGCTCTGTGACTTTTGGCTATGGGGATTTTTGAAAAGCTTGTGATATTAGTATCATTCTGTTTTCTTGTGTCATGTCCTCATTTTGAAGATGGTCTCCTATGGAAAATTGAAACCGTCGCGTCGGTGGTAAATTAATGAATTTTTTATTGAGTGTCTTTATTATCATTGTGAATTCTCTTGTTTTCATTGATTTACTAACTGCTCATTAATATCCAAAGGTAAGGATTTCTCCTTAAATAATTTTTAGCACTTTATACGCCAAAAGTTATTGATCTTACAGTAATAATGATAAAAAAAAAAAAGACTTAAAAATTTATAAACACTTATTTTGTTCAAATTAATTCATTCCTTCTGAAGCTGTTGACTGAAAAGGTATTTATTCAGTCCTCTAACATAATCAAACTTTTTACTTTTGATCAGTAAATAAATTGCTATTACTGAAAAACACCGTAAAAATACCATGTTGCCTAAGTTGGCCGCTTAAGTTTAATGGCGGGTGGAATGGAGTTAATTCCAATTGTTGCAACTGTGGGTAATGGACCGTTAAGTGATGTCATCATAACCTACATCACAGTTCAAACAGCCTGTTGCTAGGCTCCATTGCTAGGGTTTCAGCACTGAAATTAGTTACGACCAATTGGATGTTTATCTTGATTTTTCTTTGAGAAAAGACCCATAAAAATAATAAAAAAATATCAGAATGCATTTTTAAGACTTCAAGAAAGCTCACCTTTAGGGTTTTTCGCCTTATTTTTGTGAATTTTAGGAGAAATAGTAAGGCAATAAAAGCTGTATTTATGCATATTTTTGAGGTTGGGACTTCCATAGATCACTTTGTAACCAATGTCGAGAGCTTCTGATTGGAGAGTGGCTTTTGAGTTAACCAAAGAACCGATCTAAAACTGCTTTCAGAAGTAGGATTCTAGAAGAATAAATAATTATATATTTGTCAACAATAACAAAATTATTTATTCTTCTATAATCCTACTTCTGAAACGAGTCAAATCCGTCCATTTCTGTTGGAGAGTGGTGTTTGAGTTACAAAGTGATCTATGGAAATCTTAACCTCAAAAATATGTATAAATACAGCTTTTATTGTCTTACTATTTCTCCTAAAATTCACAAAAATAAGGGGAAAAACCCTTAAGGCGGGCTTTCTTGAAGTCTTAAAAATGTGTTCTGATAATTTATTATTTTTTTTTGGGGGGGGGGGGCTTTTTTTTAAAGAAAAATCAAGATTGGTCGTAACTAATTTCAATGCTAAAACACTAGCAATGGAGCCTAGCCACAGGCTGTTTGAACTGTGACGTAAGTTGTGACGACATCATTTGATACAACTATTAATAAAACCATACAAAGAAATAAATTTTCTAGACCTAGTATTAAAGATAAAGAAAATAAGAAATTTGTTTCTATTCCATATGATACTAACCTTAAGCATATGCTTGATCCCATTTTAAATCAGGCCAATAAAAAATTAGCGCACAAAGCTCATAATACTTTAAAGCACATCTTTAATGGGAATATTAATAAAACTAAGAATGAAGAAAAAATGGGAGCTATCTATGGTATTAAATGTGAAGGAGGCAGTGTTAATTGCACGTATTTTGGGGAGACTGGACGTAAGGTAAAAAAACGAATGAAAGAACACGAAACAGCGATAAAGAATAACAACCTGCAATATTTAACAGCATTGCATCACAAAAATTCCGGCCACACACTAATGGTAAATAATCCCGTCATTTATGGGATTGAGAAAGATTGGTACTTACGAAAATTCCACGAATCATTGTTAATTAAATCTAAACCATGTTATAATACTGATATTTCAATTAAAAACGCGCTGCAGTACAATTTACGGTGATTATTTGTTATTATATGTGAAAACTTTTTGTTATTCTAAATTGTTGTTATGTTTATATCCAGATAATTGTTTATCTAACGCGCTATAATACAATTATACGGTGATTATTTGTTGTCATATTTGCTATTTATTGTTATCCTAAATTATTGTTATATTTAAATTCAATTCCGAGCCTGTTTCTCTTTTCCATATTTATTTATGATCATCTGACGACGAAGGATAGAACCTTTGCAACATGTAATGTTTTATTATGAAATTATTTATTTATATCTATTTTGTCTTTGTGTGTTTGGTCCTTTATATTAATATTTACACACACAGCATGGATAATATAGATTTGTAATGATCAGATGATTTTTTTACGAACAATGAAAGGTTTGAAGTGACTAGGTTATGACGTTACAAAATTCGAATAACCTGAAACTTGGGGTATAAACGGGAGGAAGAAGAGGAGAAATTGGCGGGAAATCTTACATTTTCCGATCTCGATATTAATTTCATATCTAGGAATCTCAGGTTATTTAAAATACAAATAACCTGGAACTATGGGTGTACAGTGGGAGGGCGATGAGTGGATGGGCAAACATGGTTCAAAGATACTTCTACGAGGTTTTCGGGGTAGATATAGATTTGTAATGAGATCAAAACTTTTGAGTTGCTTTTTTTTTTTATACCAACCAAGAAATTTTCGAAATGATCTCGCAATTGCAGTTTCTTTATCGTGCACATTAGGACATTTGTTTTTTGTAACCCGAGCTAAGAACAGGTCTTTTTGCTAGTTATCCTATAAATAAATACCGCGTTTGTGGTTACTACCACTCGGTTACAGTTGTCACGTGACTGGTTACGCAGACGTTATTCTCCAACCATTTCTTTTACAAGATGGCTGACGTTGTTAAGAGAACCTGTTGTTAGAAATTGAATCAAGTTCATCAACCATCTTGAACTACAAGATGGAAAGAATTAAAAAATAAAATGACTAAATTTTAAGCAACTTAGCCAAGTTAAAAAAAAAAATAAAAACAGTCCCAATAGCAGTGTGATTGCTTCATAAATGAGAAATAACTAAAAATAAAATACCTATACTTTTATGCAATATAGCCAAGTAAAAAAAAAAGAAAGAAAGAAAATTAATGGCCGTAATGTTTTTTTTTTTTTTTTTTTTTTAGTTCGCCTCATGTATGTACATGAAACAAAGAAGTGAAATAAAATATTTGTTTTTAATTTAATCGTCGAATAATAAGCAATTCTGTAAAATAAAATAGAAATGTGTAGGATTTTGGTGGAATAAATGTAGGAAGTATAACTTCCACAATTAATATTATTAAGCTTTAAAATTATTTTCTATAAATCAATCAACCAATTGATTGTAGTTGATCAATTTGAACAATTAAAATAATTATCAATAGCTTGAACTTATTCCAAA
>JAFIDM010000005.1:6483489-6502849 GCA_023159025.1 Thereuonema tuberculata
CCCAGATTGAGGCTCGCTTCTCTCATTTTATGCAATCAGATTCTGACATCACAAAAATATTTTAATATTTAAATTTCAATCGTTCCAATTATTTTAAATACAATTAAAGCTTTACCAAAATAATAATAATATTTATTTATTCCTTATAAATAAATAATTGATTCACTACAAATTGTAATGTAAAATGCGTCCATTGAATCGTCTGCTGGCAATGCTGTCGGTTGCTACGAATGGGTTCTCCAGCCCTGAGCCTGGTTATAACCAGGTAACTGTGGTTACTGCAACTGCAAATCTGGTTGGTGTTTGTATGTGTGGCTGCTCTTTGACTGGAGTAAACGGTTGATTTTATTGACGGCGTGGTTTGCTTGGAGGTGTAGTAACCACAACCTCGGTGATCGTTTATAGACGCACCCAGAGGTAGGTTAACCTATACCTAGCAGCCAGCATTCCCAGCAGATGATACAATGGGCGCATTACAGAGTTGCTTATTACTCGACGATTAAATTTTTAAAAAATATTTTATTTCATTTCATTGTATCATTTATAAGCACGAGGCAAACTAAAAACAAATTTTTTACTATCATTAATTTTCTTTTTTTTTACTTGGCTGTGTTGCATGAAAGTATAGTTATTTTATTTTTAGTTACTTATTATTAATGAAGCAGTCATACTGCCATTGAAACTAATTTTTTTAACTTGGCTAAGTTGTTTTATTTTTACTTCTTTGTTGTAGTTCAAGATGGCTGATGAACTTGATTCAATTTCTAACAACAGATTCTCTTAATAATAATAGCCATCTTGTAAAAGAAAGGGTTGGGGAATAACGTCAGCGTAATCAGTCATGTGACAACCATAACTAGAGGGTAGTAAACCATAAACTCGGTTATCATTTATAGACGTACCGTAAGTCACTGTAAACACATGTAAAGTTTGGCATTTGGCAACAACTTGAGTATCGTACATGATTGGCTGTAAGATAGCCAGGTGACCCAAGCACACTATTTTGGATCCATAGCTTGACTTGTATTCGGCGGCGATACATTACATGTCAATTTGGCGAAGCATCTACATCATTTTCCTCGTACTTTTTATCTTTTTTTTTGGAAAATAGAATGCCTGGTTATTCTGTTTGCGGCTGTAGCAACAGAACAGGGCTTTTTTTTTGCTTTCCAGCGGGAGAAGCGAAATAAAATTCGTTTGAATTACTGGCTCTATAATGCTACAAAAATTGGGTTTAACGTGCTGTCAAATCTATTTGGAGATGACTGTTAGGCCCAACACAGAATAAAGAAACAAATGCCTTTCAGATTCATTTTTATGAGGGGGACTAGAGTACAGCTGTTTCACCATTCTACTGGATCTTCAGCTCTAGCCAGCCCTCTCGATAAAAATGAATCGGAGAGGCATTCCTAAGGTGAAGCCATAAGCCAACCTGGCTATGACCTCGCCGAAGGCAAAAGGCAATGAAATAAATTACCGAAAAGCCGAGAGGCAATATCGGCAATGTTCCCTACAACTAGTAGGCGAACAACAATAAATAACAAAAGGACAAACAACAAAGGCCGCAATAAAGCTACAAAAGATAAAGCTACTGGCTCTATAATGTTGGCAGAAAAAGTTTCTGCATAAAAATGCAAGACTGGGAAATAATCATTTATTTACTACTACTACTAATAATAATAATAATAACATTCTGACAGCCACTACACCAAGCATTCACCACACGTTATCCATCGTTAGGACTTAGCGAAAAGCGGGTAGCAGATCAGCGACATTCCATAGTAGTAAACAATCTTATTCCCCCATGCATATTTACACAAATTAGGGAAGAAGTCGCCACAGGACACAACACCCCACTCCACTAGAAGACACTAACTCTATGGCAAACACAGAAACAATCTCTACCCCTCAGTATACATGCCCCAGCAATGCAACTAATGACATATTACAAGCAGCAAATGATCATTTCTGCACTGCACTAGCACAATACACAGACAGATCACCACTCTCCAAAGTACACACTTCAAAGCAACTCTCCATATTCATTCACCATCTCAGCATACCCACTATCCCACAACACCATGACAATATCCAAACATTAGAAGACATACGCACACCACTTTAGTGCGCGGCACAGGGAATCATTCGGGCACTTGGAATCAAACAACACCACATACATCCCACTTCACGGTTTCCCCCCCCCCCCTTAGAGACATTACCTTGGGGGTGGCATCCACCTTAGAGGAGACATCCAGGCTCACACAGTACTGTGCAGGAAACAAAACAAAGAAACTTATGTCGCAGGATAGGAAGACATTCAAGCACATAAACACTTGCCCCTCACAGTCAAACCATCATACCCAGGTTAAGGAACATCTCGACACACTAAAAGAAAAACTGAGTGCACTTGCAAAAAAATTACAAAGATACAAACAGTACACACTACGCAAACAACAGAACAACTCCCTCTACTACAGCCCAATACAAACATTCCCACCAACCAGGCATTACATGAATACTGGTCGTCTCTGTGGTCCAACCCCATCCTCCACAGTGACAAAGCACCATGGATCACAGAGGAACAACACCTCACTGAACACTTACCCTACATGTCCTTCCATGAGATTACTCTTGCAGACATACAGACAGCACATAACTGGAAGCCTGCTGGTACAGACGGCGTCCAGAACTAGTCGATCAAGAGGTTTACGTCCCTGCATGGGAAGGGACTTACACTGTTACACTCACTGACATAATCCAACACCCAGAACATATGCCTCTTTTTCCTCATACAGGCTGTCACATACCTACAGAGCAAGAACACTTAAACAGCGCACCCTGCAAACTACCGTCCAATCCCTTGCCTCCTCACACTTTACAAACTCCTCACCTCCTGTCTTGCAGACAAAATCTACACACACATCGCAACACATAATATCCTTTCGGAACAGCAGTAGGGCTGTTGCAGGAGTTCCCAGGGTTGTAAGGAGCAACTTCTTATTGACTCGGTAATCCTACGTCAGGAGCGCACAAAGAATAGGAACTTACACATCAGTACATTGACTACAAGAAGGCATTTGACTAGTCCCTTATTCCTGGCTCTTACATACTCTTCATCTCTACAAGATACATCCCAAGATCATACCATTTCTGGATGCTGCGATGAAGAGTTGGAACACAAAATTATACCTATGCACCTCCAACACCTCCATCACTACAGATCCCATTCCCATAAGGAAAGGTATTTTCCAGGGAGACTCCTTGAGTCCTCTTTGGTTCTACCTCGCCTTGAATCCATTATGCCACATGCTAGACAACACAAAACACGGTTATAGGCTTACCTCAGGCACTGTGACACCATACAAAATCAGACACTTACTCTATATGGATGATATTAAACTCTACGCCACAAACAATGCATAATTTACTAATTTACTACAGTTCACCACGCTGTTCACCAAAGACTTTGGGAGGGAATTTGGAATCGATAAATGTCTCTAGCTACTTGTTACACGTGGGAAGACTATGAATTTTTAGGGTTTTGAACTGAACCATGGATTGGCCATCCACTCCATGGAAGAGGGAGAGTCTTACAAGTACCTGCGCTTCCAGTAAAAACGCCCTCAAGAACACATACCGTGTTCGCATTCACAAAATCCTCAAAACACAACTCAACGCCAGAAATAAAATTAAAGCCATCAACACTTTTGCCGTCCCTACACTAACGTATTCCTTCGGCATAATTCCATAGACAAACACCAAATTCGAAGCAGTACATTAACTAAACACAACATGCACCAAGTCCGCCACTTAAAGGATGACTCTTCCCCACAAGAAGGGAGGCCGATGACTCGTCAACCTTATCACCGTACACGAAAACAAGTCCACCAAAGAGCACAACACTCCTCACTCCATTTAGCCATTGTCAAGGCTGACACACACCTTCCGCCCCGCGACCTCGAAAACCCTTATCCAACACTCACCACCCCTGACACCCACACAAAGCAGCTGCGTGAATCATGGGATCGTAAGCCCATCGTGGCAGACATCGCAACAAACTCAATCAGCCTCATGTCTTCATTCGCACTTTTACTAAAAATACAAGTAGATTGACAATAATAATAATAACAATAATAGGACCGAGTACGTGTTGTACCCATTGTCCTGTCCACCACTGGTCTGGTGCCTCACACATTGCACCACAGCCTCAGCACACTTGGACTTCACAAAAACACTTATGCACAACTCCAGAAGGCTGTGGTACTCAACACAACACACATAGTTAGGAAATTTATGGACACAAGCACACATCCCTAACTATTCTTTCCCCAATTTTTTTTTTTTTTTACTTGGCAATATGTGCTTTGGTCCTTGACCCGCCATTTTGTCTTACCTCGGGAAACCCTTGGTTTGAAGCTTTTTTGATATAATAATAATAATGACTTTTGGCTCAAACATCTATTCAGCCTACATGATAGATTGGCAGATTATTTCAACAATATTTTGCCGTTCTCATCAATTGAAGAATGGATGACATCTGGAAAGACATTCTTAATTCTGAAAGATAAGGAGAAAGGAGTAGTTCCTACCAATTTTCGTCCTATTACTTGCCTCCCAACAACATTTAAATTATTAACAGGAATTTTGTCAAACTCAATTTAAGTCAAAAAATTCCTTCTACCCAATTGAGCAAAAAGGAAATTGTAAAAACTCACGTGGAACCAAGGATCAGTTATTAATTGAGAAAATGATTCTCCAAAATTCAAAAAGACGCAAAACTAATCTTTGTATGGCTTGGATTGATTATAAGTAAGCTTTTGACTCCCTGCCACACAGTTGGATTCAAAAATCCTTAGAAATTTTTGGAGTCAGTGAAAACATCAGAAATCTTTTGAAAGAAGCCATGAAATTTTGGAAAACAACTTTAGTATCAAATGGACAAGAACTTGGAGAAGATACAATTAGACGGGGAATATTCCAAGGTGACGCATTATCACCATTATTATTTACTATTGCACTCATTCCCCTAACATCAATTTTGAAGAAAACAACCTTAGGATATGAAGTTTCAAAACAATCTGGGAAAATTTCCCATTTATTTTACATGGATGATCTTAAATTATATGGGAAATCAAAAAAGGAAATTACATCCCTGGTCAACACTGTTCAGATTTTTAGCAAAGATATTAAAATGGAATTTGGACTAGATAAATGTGCTATACTAAACATGAAGCGAGGAAAAGTTGAGGAAACTGATGGGATAATATTTGAAAATAGAAACATCATCAAGTCCCTTAGCATTGAAGATTCCTACAAATATCTTGGGATACTGGAATCAAGTGAAATATTAAATGCTCAAGTAAAAAAGAAAACGAGTTCTGAATACGCAAAACGAGTCCGTAAAGTTTTAAAATCAAAGCTTAATGGTGGCAATACTATCAAAGCCACTGACTCTTAGGCAGTTCCTGAAATTAGATACACTGCAGGAATCATTAACTGGACACAAGCTGACTTGGATACTTTAGATAGGAAAATCCCGAAGTTGATGACTAGGCACCATGCTCTCCATCCTAGAAGTGATGTTGATCGATTATATCATCCAAGGAAAGAAGATGGCAGAGCAAATTGTAGAAGAGGAAAAACGAGGATTAAATGATTATATAAGAAAAAGCAAGGAAAAGATGCTGATTGAAGTTTGTAAAGAAAATATCTTGAAAGTTACTAGGTCAAAGCTGGAATATAAAACAGAAATCATAAAACAACGATTTGACAGCTGGAAAAACAAGCCACTCCATGGGCGATATATAAAACAAATTGAAGGAAAAATTGACAATTCCAGAAACTAAATGGCTTAAAAATGGCTATATCAAGAAAGAAACCGAAGGGTTAATATTCGCTGCACAAGAACAAGCTCTATTAACTAATGTGATAAAAACCAGAATTCAACATTTAGGCAACAACAGTAAATGTAGATTATGCAAAGAAAAAGATTAAACTATTTATCATCTTATCAGTGGTTGCAGCAGAATCGCTCAAACTGAGTACAAAAGGTGTCACGATAGAGTAACCAGTATTATCCACTGGAATTTATGCAAAAAAATTCAATTCCCAGTTTCCAAAAACTGGTGGGAACATTCTATTGAAAAAGTGTTAGAAAATGATGAGGTCAAAATCCTTTGGGATTTCCGAATACAAACTGACGTCATTTGGATCACAACACAGCAGACATAACAATAGTAAAAAAGAAATGTGTTTTTCTAATTGATATAGCAATACCTGGAGATACACGAATTGTTGAGAAAGAACAGGAAAAGATCACGAAATATAGGGAACTGACAATTGAAATTTCTCGATTGCGGAACAAACATACAACTGTGACACCTGTTGTCATTAGCGCGCTTTGTGCCATATCAAAGGAATTTGCAAAATTCTTTAATAGTTTGGAACTTTACAATATTTCAATAACAGACCTCAAAAAACATCATTACTAGGCACAACTTATATTTTACGTAGATACTTGGACAATTCTGAGGTCTCTGGGTGAGATTTGAGTTGCTCAATAACTCCAGTCAAAGATGAGTTCTTTTTGTCTTTGTACTGTGTCAAATGTTGATATTATAATAATAATAACAAGGGAGAGACCTACAAGTACCTGGGCTTCCAGCAAGCGCGCATCATTGACAACGCAAACATCAAAAACGCACTCAAGAAAACATACCGTGCTCGCGTTCACAACATCCTCAAAACACAACTCAACGCCAGAAATAAAATTAAAGCCATCAATACTTTTGCCATCCCCACACTAACATATTCGTTCGGCATAATTCCATGGACAAATACTGAACTCGAAGCACTACAACGCACAACACGTACTACATTCACGAAACACAACATGCACCATCCCAAGTCCGCTACGGAAAGGATGACTCTTCCCTGCAAGGAGGGAGGCCGAGGACTCATCAATCTCAACACCCTCCACGAAAAACAAGTACACACACTTAGGGAACACTTCTACCAAAGAGCACAACACTCCTCACTCCACTCAAGGCCCAAACGCATTGGCACTCCGTATCCGTATCCACGTATCCGAAAAAGACAAATGACGTCATTTTGTGCTACGTCCGTCGATTTGTGACGTCTAACTCACGTATTTTTTCATTATACGGGAAAGTTCAACGAGCTTGAACATTCTCGTATTCCGTATGTGACGTCATGTTAACGTCACCAATCAGAATGTTTCTTTGTTACAACGTCAACCAATCCCAACGCAGCTGCGCGCTTTGGCGGCTGTCCGAAGAAAGAGCGGTCCACGGTGGAAGGGAACTGTTGTTGATCGGAGGGGAATAAAGGCGCCAGCCGGGGGAGCAGTATCCCATGCCCGCTCCCGCATACCCCAGTCGCCAGGGAAATGCGATTGCGGTGGACGGGCAGACATCACTTGCATGCCGCCAGACGACTGGAATGCGGACGGCATTCTCATGACTTGCTGTCGGCTCCAGGGTGAAAGCATTCACAGATCACAAAATAAAATGTAGCACCACACTTAACACATCACACTTGTTGAATAACACTGCTTTTAGAGTTCAATAAAAATAAAAAAAGTAAACTATCTTCTTACTTTTAGGAAAATCAGGTAAGTCTGCATTTATTTTAGTCCTTGTAATCGAATCGAAACCTACGAAATTAAAAAGCGAACATGAAATTAATGTTACATCATTTATATCATGCACCCATTGTTTTTTCCTACTCCTCATTTTTTTTCCTCCGCAGACAATGCCGTGTATAAATAAGCATTCACCAAAAATCGCTGGTCGTTTTCAGCCGATCCATCTTGAACAATTTTGGTGCGAAAATAGATGCATTATGGGAAACTTTCATTTCCTTTTCCGATTTTAACAACGGCGAAGACGGAAAACAATGCGCGTTTAAAAATACGGGAGTCGGAATTCGCAATACGTAATACGGAATACGTGATACAGAGTGCCAATGCGTCTGGGCCTTCAGCCATTGTCAAGGCTGACATACACGTCACACCCCTGGACCTCGCAAACCCTTCTCTAACACTCACCACCTCCGACATCCACTCACAGCAGCTCCATGGATCATGGGCTCATAAGGAACTCCATGGCAGACATCGCCAGGAAATCAGCCAGCCTCATGTCGACATGGAAGCGTCCAACAGATGGCTGACGAGTAATGAGCTGTTTGGGGAGACCGAAGGGTTCATGATCGCGATACAGGACCAAGTCATCCCCACACGCAACTACAAGAAACACATTCTACATGACGTAAACACACATCTCGACAGATGCAGGAAATGCCACACGATGCAGGAGACAATCGACCACATAATATCAGGCTGACCCCTTTTGTCCCAAACAGACTACCTCCACCTACACAATCAGGTAGCGTCGATCGTTCATCAACAGCTAGCACACAAATACCCCTTATTCAGAATACGGTCCCATACTACAAGTACACACCACAAAGCGTACTAGAGTCATCCTCACATAAGCTGTACTGGGATCGCCCCATTCACACAGACAAAACTATACATCACAACAGACCTGACATCACACTTGTTGATAAGGTCAACAAATAGACCAATCTCATTGATATTGCAGTTCCCATCAGCAAGAACATGCAGAAAACTCAGGCAGACAAGATCAGTAAATATACCGATCTAGCACACAAGCTCCAGAAGCAGTGGAGGCAGGACCGAGTAAGTGTTGTACCCATCATCCTGTTTTTTTTAACTGTCAAAAATTAATTGTTAAGTAAAAGATTATTACCATGAAGTGTATATATTTGTTACTTACATTAATTAATATAATTTATATACAATTACGATTTTTCATAATTTAAATAAATAAGAAACAGCATAAATATAACAGTTCTTAAACAGCAAATCAGTTTTATATATCGTTACGGTTAAAATATAACATAGTTATTATTATATATAGGAAAAAATAGATATATAATGTCGTATTTTATGTCATCAATTCCTCTATGTTATAAACGAGAACCGAAATCTATACATTAGAACTGAAAATGGATAAATGGCTTTGATCCGTGAAATGAATTCATGGAATCGTCGCTTACCACGTGACGTTTGCGTGGCCAAGCGTCTTCTCGTCGTAGACAGACTATACTTACTTGTCTATGGACAAGTCAATACAGTGACTTTAAACATATGTACAGTAGTTTCCAGCAACATTTTTTCCCCTGGTGGCGCAAGCTTCAACTAATTTTTTTTCTTTAGAAATCAAAACCCCATGGTCCAAATAGTGTTCACACCAAATTTGGTGAAGTTTGATGCAGTAGATTTTTGGTAATAGTGCTGAAAACACAGCCTCTTTAATTATGGCCACCCGATATTTATCTGCAGAATTCACATATTTAAAAACATTTCAAATTATCTTTCAGTATCTTTTAAAATTATCATCTTCGTTTTCATAATCAAATCTAACTTAAGAATTTGTCACGTTCTAATGAATTGATATAGATATATATTGCATAAGTGAAACAGGACTATAACGGGAATGTAATTTGTAATTTGTGTTTTATGAGATATAAGTAATAGAAGCATTTAAGTAATTTAGATTTCGCCCCAAACAAAAATACAAACAAAAAGAAATATATAAATAAAATAAAATGTTTGTGAAGCCATTTTATTATGAAAGCTGAAAAATTACCAATGTTTTGATTGATGATGATATGTGATGATTGCTTAAAGTTTAATTATATATATATATATATGTGTTATATATATATATATTTCAATCCTAAATTTTTAAAAATTAATAATTCGACATGGTTTATTAAAATATCTTATCATTTCCTAGTTACAACACTGTTAAATACCACTTGTTGCCTTAGAGTAGCTTAATTAATAGTATCATATACTTCATATGCACTTTATTCTTTATAAATATCTTGGTAAAAACCTTAAGCAAACTTACATTGGATACTTAGAAGGCAGATTTCTATTTTTTTTTCCTATATTCTTAAAAGATGCTTATCAGTGGATGCTTCCAACAGATCTTGGTATCACATTCTTTTTTTTCAGTAAATTAGTAATTTTTATGTCGGAAAAAATAACTTGCAATGATGGAATTCAGTTGTTGGTTGTTTGTTTTTAGCTGTTTTGATGAAATTGAACAGATTCCATTAAAAACAATATTTCTCTTGATAAATGTTAATACAATTGTTAGGATAATAATTCCTTAGAAAAAGGATTTTATAATTTATTTAATCTTTGGAAGAATCTTCACAATTTGTCAACTTAAGAAAAATAAGCAAAAAAACCTTTAAAAGAAAAGATTTGTATCTTCTGTCAAAATTAATAAAAAAAAATTCCTTCATTGATTTACTAAATGAAGAGTCTTGTGATCAGCGGTTTTAGATTTAAATGGATTTTACAAAATTCACTTTTTACTCCTTTCACTATAAAATCTATCAAGTAAATTATTTTCAAAACCGAGTTGTGAATGGACAATTGCAAGGCTTTTTCAACACTTCCCTGCTTACAACTGGATGGAATTTAGCAGCAGACAAAAGACAAGGCATTAGAAAAGCACAAAAGTTAAAAATAAAACAGAAAAGATGATTACTGTTAAAATCTGAAAGAGTTCTTTTATGATTTCAATACTGAACTGTTTGGAGATGTTGTATTTGATTTTGATGTAAAAATGTAAACATCTTCTAAAGGTTCCTCGGTGCCATCGGGGAAGTCATAAGATCCAACAGATCCTGAACCTGCAGCTGCTACAGAATTATAGGACAAGCAAATGGGACCCAAATAGGCTACTATTATTGCTCCTAGAGGAGCTGTAATTAAAATGGACAGAGTTGCAATTGTTAAAATCTGAAATAAACAAATACATACATTATTACTTTAATGAACTGTCAATGCAACTTTTTTAAATTATTAATGTTTTTAACTTTTTGGATTAAAAACAAATATTTATCTAATAGTTTAAAAGGTCATTCTCTAATCCTTGTGTATGGTAAATGTTAACATTTCACTTATGGTCAAAACACATGAATGGTATCATTTTAATATTTTAACAGACCCTACATCATTCAAGATGATCCAAGAGCTCAGTAGATGTTTCCAATTCTTCTCAATGAAGCTTTCAGTTTACTGATTATTGTAGAAAAGGGTTGCTATGTTTAATATCTCAATGACTAGCAGCAAAGCCTGTCGGACGACAGGCATAAAAAAATCTGAAAAATCATTTTATTATCAACTATCAAATATAAAGTAAATGTAATCTACATACTGTGCTAACTTGTGAACGAAGTTTCCGCGGCAAAAATGGTTTTGAGTTTCGAAATCAGCGTAAACAACTGAGTAAGTATGCCAAATTTCATTAAAATGGATGCAGTGGTAACAAAATTATTTGGTTTTGTTAGAATTTCAGTTGTCGAGATCAGTTCCCAAGAATAAATTTTCATGGAAACAACATGGAATGACACAATGAACTAATATTTTCATCCAATTTGAGTACCATTGAGAACCGTTGGATCTATCTTAATAGCTTAATTATATCGAGTTACAGACAGGACGAACTTAGCCAATTTATATATATATATATATATATATATATATATATATATATATGTATGTATTTGATTCGAGTGATGATTTGATTTGAAAATTTTTTTTTTTTTTTTATAATGTTCATCAGACCTATTTAGGTGTACTTCTTACCTGTACACCTGTAATATAGGTTCTGAGAGTTTAATCTAAAGGATCATTTTCCACCCGAAAAGAAAAACGAAATACCAACCATATCTAAAGTTTAATTTATCTAAAGAATAATTATTATTTTTGACTCATAATGCCGAAAGGCATTTAAAACTCACCTTTGTATAATCTAAATACTGCGCTAACTTGTGAACGAAGCTTCTATGGCAAAAATGGTTTTGAGTTTCAAAATCAGCGTAAAAAACTGAGTAAGTATGCCAAATTTCATTAAAATCGGTGCAGTGGTAACAAAATTATTTGGGTTTGAACGTATGTTTTGTTAGAATTTCAGTTAAAATTTCATGGAAACAACACGGAATGACAAAATGAACTAATATTTCATCCAATTTGAGTACCCTTGATTCAATGGTAACCATCTGAGAACATTATCAGGCCTATTTAGGTGTACTTCTTATCTGTAAACCTGTAATATAGGTTCTGAGAGTTTAAACTAAAGGATCATTTTCCACCCAAAAAAGAAAAACGAAATACCATCCATATCTGAAGTTTAATTTATCTAAAGAATAATTATTATTTTTGACTCATAACGCCGAAAGGCATTTAAAACTCACCTTTGTTTTGAACGTATGTTTTGTTAGAATTTCAGTTAAAATTTCATGGAAACAACATGGAATGACAAAATGAACTAATATTTCATCCAATTTGAGTACCCTTGATTCAATGGTACCATTGAGAACTTAGATCTATCTTAATAGCTTAATTATATCGAGTTACAGACAGACAGACGAAATTAGCAAATTATATAAGTTGATGTTGAATTGGATGATGATCTGATTGGGTAATCTACTATTTGGATTTTTTTAACTTTCAAACATTTTGTCGCCCTGCGCGGATAAATATTGTTGTCCATGAAAACATCCATATGCAATAATATTGAAAACTTTGCTTTCTTTTCGATATTTGGGAGTGTTTGAAGTGCCACTGTTAATTTTAAACAATTGTCGTCATCTCGTTTTCTCCTTTTCCATGAAATCGGCAAGAGTGTTTGGTGTCTATTTGCTTTGCAAATCTACAAAATTGAGAATCACTTGCTCACAAAACTCATCTGTAAAAGCACAAGTTCCCAATAAACTTGTGAACCTGCTGCCTTCAATCTAATCAAATTCTTGTCTGGTCTTGGATAAAGGTATTTAAGCCCTCAGTTTCTTGAATAAAAGCATTTAAACCCTAGCAGAGAGTTAACTTTCACAAAGCATTCTTAATATTGTCTGCTTTACTACTTGGAGTTAATCTCGAAGGGAGTCCTGTGAGTGTTAAGCTTTCATTTAGTACAATTTGCCTCCAATGTCCTGGTACTTTGAACTACCCTCAGTAGAACAAATTTGCTCTTTTTTTTTTTTTTAAAGTATTAAATTCTGCTTTTATCGTTCCAATAAATGGCTCTCCACTCATATTCATTCAAATAACATTGCAAAGATCTTTGTAATAAAAAGAAGGTAAAAGCAATAATGATGGTACTAAATCATAAGAGAGAAAGACATCTGCGTAAAGACTTACAGGTGGGCATCATAGGTAGATTCAGAGCTGCATCTGCATATTTTCACAGACTTTCATTACTTAATAGATTATCGGGTATAAATATGGTAATTAGAACTGAATAATTCTGCTTTAATTAAAAAGCAAAAAGTGAAAATTGGATTTATTTCTTAAAACATTGTAGTTTTATTTCAATATTGAAACATTTACATTATAGTCTTATGAGATAAACTGTAGATTTGAATCGTATGAAAGTAATAATAAAGACAAAAAAAATAACTTAATATACAGGGTGATTGAAAAGTAACTCCCTATTGTAAAATACTTATAAATTATTTATTTATGGGACTTTTTGTCCTAAATTTTTTGTGTGATCTTTAATGTTTGGAAATGAACTCTATACATTCAATCGGTTTGTATCTGTGTTTCATATTGAGTATTTTGTTTGAAATCTGGAAGACCTACAAACATGGCTGGACGGCGTTCCCTGCAGTAGCGTGTCCAGCTAGCGGCTTGTTATGAAGTTTGGAAATTGGGCACGAGAAGATCCTCTTGCTATCTCTGAAATAAAGGGCAGAATCGGCCCAATGTGACAATGTGTGGTGTTAGGACAGGATTGTGGGTCACTCCATTCATCGCGATACCATGAATGCTGAAAGGTACCGTAACATGCTTCAAGATGAAATCTGGCCAGTTATCAGTGCTTAGGAGATTGTGGAAGATTTGATTTTCATGCACGATGGCGCCCCTCCACATTTTGCTACTGTCGTTCGTGAATGACTGAATGCCCACTGTGCCAGGAGATGAATGAGTCGTCGTGGTGCGTAGGAATGACCATCCAGGAGTCCTGCCTGCACACCCTGTGACTTTTTTGTGGCTGAGCAAGTCTCCTGTACCAAACCAAAGACTTTGGAAGCAGCTATCTGGGCACGCTCCTGCAGGGAACGCCGTCGAACCATGTTTGTAGGTCTTCCAGATTTTTTTTTTATTTTAATTTTAATAAGTTTACAATTTTAGTCCTACTAGATCCACTATTAAGGTGATCTGTCTAGGTTCTGTATAATACATTGATTTTAAGTTATTACAGATAATATACATGTTAAAATAATTTGTTATATTACCATACATAAATTGTTATTTAATAAATATGATAGGCTACTATACAGTAGTATTAATATACTTATACCAATATTTATGTAAATATTATAACAAATATTTTTATAAGATTAATTACAATTTTAACTTTTTTTTTAATGTTATTATTTAGAATATACTATTCTTATTTTTTGAACATCTAAATTTACAGTATTCAATATTAAATAAGTAATCAAACAAAATACTCAATATGAAACACAGATACAAACCGACTGTATGTACAGAGTATATTTCCAAACATTAAAGATCCCACATAAAAAATTTGGGACAAATATTCCCATAAATAAATAATTTATAAAGTATTTTACGATAGGAAGTTACTTTTCAATCACCCTGTAATACATGTGAAGATGGAATCTTCCAAATATTTTTGTAAAATAAATTTAACAAAATTAAACAAAATTATTTTAGCTTATTATTTTAATTATGGCGTGAAACATATTTTAAGAATTATTATTATTATTTTATTTGGCAAATTTAAGAAAAAATTTGCATAGAGATTATTGATGACGTCAGCTATCATTGTGAATAAAATCAGCTGACCTACTTCGCTCAAGGGAGCAGTAAAGCAGTGTTGCTGTGAGATAGAACAGCAGATGGCAATAATGTAGAAGTCAGAACGGTGAGAGCAGCTAGTCTTGTCGTCGAAGTCTAGGCGCTGTGGTTGTGGTCCGAAAGCTGGACACAAAAGGTATGCACACGAAGCTTGGCAGAAGAGAATGCACAAGAGTAAGATTAATTCACAACGTTATAGAAGTACGGAGTGGACCATACATTAATAGCGCATCTCTGAACAGAAGTACGAATTATTCCTTAGGAAGCAGAGGGCGAGATTAGTTATAGAAGAAGTCTGCATTTGAGAATACAGAAATCATCGGAAGAACGAGCGAAGAGAGCTAACGAGAATCCCCGGATGATTGAAGCCCGAACTCGGCCAGATACAAGAAGACCGGCTCCTAAGAAGGACAGAATCTGCATAAGAATGGTGTTTCCCCGCAATTAGTTAATTAAGAAGATAGACGTTATTAGAAAGATTAGAAATAGGAATTATCAGATATAATTCCATTGCGATATATGGGAAGATTGAAGAAATCGTATTAACGTTAGCAGACGATAGGAAGTAATACTACGTCAGAACGAGGCCGCATTGAATGCTGGGAGGAGAAGAGAACCCGCCACATTCAAAGCCATATGATTAAGCAGTCATGGGACTCGAGAAGACATCTTGAAGAAACCCCTTTACAACGAAGTGAGTGGGAAGGATTGTTCTCAAGACAGCGCAGATTCACACAGGTGAATAAAGCCATTAAACGCAGCAATTCTACAGGATACTCACCGAGGCCGAAAAGCCATTAGACGAATTACTGTAAGTACGTTTTTCAATTCTATATTTTGAGGGAAGAGTACGCCTCAAATTATTGTGCTATGGGAATTGATAAAACATGGAATTAACTTCTACGGAAATTTTGTGTGTGCTACAAGAAAGTAAAATTAATACAGTAAACATATTAATGAAAGGAATTTTAGTAGAGTCACAAGTAGTGAATCTAAGTGATTTATTCCAGAAATTAGTGAATGCGGAAAGCATTGAAATTAAGTGCAACGAAAATTAAGTGCGTGAAATTAATTCAACAAAGTAGTGAATTAGTGAATCTATTTGAAGTTAGTGAAGTGAACATTAACATTAAATATTTCATCAAGTGTGATTTATTTAGAAGATATTAAATATTATGTTGGAAGTATTTATCGAGTTGATAAATTACGAGAATAGTGAGAATTAATAAGATTATATTTCGTGAATGGAATTTTGAAGAAGCCTGCACGAAGCAGAAGGTAACTGAAGGACTAGAACTTTATTATTGTAATATTGAATCATTGTTTCATATTGAAACAATCTATTTGTACTTATCATTTCTGTAATTAATTATTACAGTAAATCTTTTAAATTTAAATACCTGTTTTTTTATTGTTGCGTGAACAAAAAAAAAATTAAAAAAAATGATCAGCATGCATCACCTGCTCTTTCACTAGGCATTGGTTGGACTTGCTGTGCTCTAATAGAGAACAGCATAAAAGGCTAATTATATATTGTCCTACTCAGTTTATTTTGCTCAAATCCTAAATCTTTAAAAGCCTTAATTCTAATTCTATTTCAATATAAACTTAAAAAATCAATATCCAGGCTGAATAATTTTGTGATTTCAATTTTGGAAACATTGCAGTCTTACCGTAGATGCCAGGTGTTCTTCAGCTTTGCTTAAATTATTTTTTCTGACATAATCTAGAGCTACTGGACCCATAACTGCCTACAAAAAAAAATCTTAAATTACTTTTAAATTATTTAATGTAGTTTATTTGATTGATTAAATGCAAAATTAATAAATAAATTACAAAAGTAAACACTAATAAACACCCTCCTAAAGTTTTCTATTATTTATTTATTACACTAAACTTTAGTCCTTAAATCTAATGTAAATGCAACCAGCTTAAATAAAATTATATTTTTCTAAAAAAAGTCATTAAATATTGATTGATATATTTGCAATTTTTGAGGAAATAAATGTTGAAAAAAAGTAAAATAAAAAAAAACTTCTTGGATTGAAGAAGCTTCAATGTCTATGGAAAGAATCCATTTTGATTTCTTCAATTGAACAGCGAACGTTAACTTTTAGCAAAGTCTCTTTTTAATCTCTTAATATTTAAAATAAGAAAAAAAAAACGCAAAAGTAATCCACAAGAAAATTAATTTTATTAAAACAATTCAATAATAATATTTTATACAGAAATATTAGCATGACATTTAATTTTAGATAAAGAGCAAGTGGAGAGAACTCCGGAATAACAGCACTGTAAATGTTTTAACACAATTTTGACAGAAATTTATTATTTAATCAAAATTGTTGAAAAAACGTAATGTGGACTTCATTGGTCTCTCACTTTCTGTCTGAAAATCAAAAGACACTCAACGGACAGATGTAAAGACAAGGGTGAAAAGGAATCGTTAACTTTACCTAATTTAATGTTCAGATCAATTTGATTACAATCCTAATGTACCTGAACTGTGGCTTTAGGAATCCAAGCAAAAGCAACAAATAATTTTTCCTTCAGATTGAAGCCAGTCCACGTGACCACAAGAAAAGCAGCTATAGTTCGAGCAGTTAATCCACAAAGCAACACAACGAATCCCATTTCTAAAACAAAAGCAACATTCAATAAGGAAATAAAACTTCATTATTTTTATAAATCTATCTTAAAAAATTCTAATTTACAATTCCCATATATGAAAATAGGAAATTTCTATAAATAAAATTTTCAATAAAAGTAAGTAGTTTTGTTTTAAATGAAATGTAAATGATGAAAAAAAAAAATCCTTTAAAAAAGTTTAACGGAACAATATATTAATAAAATCTACTTAATCGATACTTTTCAATATTATCTAAAAAAATTTAAAAAATAAAAAATAAAATAAAAACGCTACATGACGTTACAAAACCTTTCTATTCGGTTTTTTTCTCAAATGTACCGACAATTAAAAGACTAAAAATGAAAAAATAAAACCCCCTATAACCCCTAAAATATAAGATACAACCTTATTCGGTGATCGGTCAAAAAAAAAAAAAAATATTTTTAAAATTTTTTAGATAATATTGAAAAGTGTCGATTAAGTAGATTTCATTAAAAATAATCCTCACTTGCAACTATTATTAAGATTTGAACGGAAAGATTTTACAAATAAGTATCTTTCCAGTCACGAAGAAAGTTTTTCTAATGGAATGGAGCAGCAACTGATAGAATTACTAATATTGGCGGCCAATTGTGCTGATAGGTCTCTAATAAAACGGAGTTCTTAATAACCATAAGTTTATTAATGTCAATTCTGAAGGGGAAACAGTTCTAGTAAAATATCAGAATTATCATACGAATACGTTGAAACTATAAAGAAAAAAAAAATCTAGAAACTGTTTTTTTTTATTTCTATTTAAATCCTTATCTTTTACACATTTCATTTAAATTACAATTCCATTAATTCAGTTCGATGCAAAGCTGTCAACATTGTAAACATTTTAGCTCATTTTGATCTTCAGTAAGAAATAGTAAGTGATCAACAGAATTCTACATTTCTATACAATCCAATCACTTTGATAATGATAGAAAGAATAACAATTTTCATTTTTTATGAAATATTTGTATTATTGTTATTTTAAATTCTATTAATAACGTACCTAAATTACTGCCCTCTAATTTCGCATAATTAATTTCAGAGCCCACGAGACCAAACAACAAGGGCTCAAAAAACATCCATAAAAAAGCATAATAGGTGGACACTTTTTCCTGAAATTTATAAAAATTAAGATCAAATTAAGTTGTAGAAAAAAAATAACTAAATACTGCTGTCCTTTTTTTTATATAAGAAATATGGCAGTCTTAATGAGAAGACGAAGGCCTTGTAAAAGTGGCAGGAACATTTTAATAACCAAATTTTCAAATTCAAAGTTAAATATTAACATACTAGCAGCAAGGCCTGTCGGACGACAGGCATAAAAAAATCTGAAAAATCATTTTATTATCAACTATCAAATATAAAGTAAATGTAATCTAAATATTGTGCTAACTTGTGAACGAAGTTTCTACGGCAAAAATGGTTTTGAGTTTCGAAATCAGCGTAAACAACTGAGTAAGTATGCTAAATTTCATTAAAATAGATGCAGTGGTAACAAAATTATTTGGTTTTGAACGTATGTTTTGTTAGAGGTCAGTTGTCGAGGTCAGTTCCCAAGAATAAAATTTCATGGAAACAACATGGAATGACACAATGAACTAATATTTTCATCCAATTTGAGTACTTTTGATTCAATGGTACCATTGAGAACCGTTGGATCTATCTTAATAGCTTAATTATATCGAGTTACAGACAGACTAACTTAGCCCATTTATATATATATATATATATATATA
>JAFIDM010000005.1:6509291-6530312 GCA_023159025.1 Thereuonema tuberculata
AGGCACAAATACATTTCGTGTGGCGGCCATTTTGTTTTTTGCCGCTATGACGCACCTGCACGATTTTTGAAATGGCCATCATCCAAAACCTCATTCTAGACACTATAATGAAGAGAATGAGACCATCCCCACACTTGTATCATCAACTAACCCACGGATGTACATTTGACCACAGACTAAAAACTAAAATTAACAATTGCTGATCTGATCACCAAAGAAATTCTGTTGATACACTGTATATTTTGTGACAATAGAAATTTCAACGTTTTACGTATCATTTAGTCATAATTAAAGTATTCAGAGCTCTCTGTAGCCCCATTCATAGAGTTGTTGTTCTTTAAGGCAGCCAAAAATCAGGGAATCTTTCTCGACAAACACTGGCTTTGAGATATCCAAGCAAAAAATCGCCTGGTGTCAAATCGCGAGACCGGGGTGGCCAGGCAAAGGGTAGAAGCGACTAATGACTTTTTATTTAATGAAGTGATATCGCAAAGCTGCTATAGTGGTCGTGCAATGAGAAGTAGTCTCAATCTTGCCTAACAATTGTCTCATGTAGGCATCCCCTTTACTGCAGCCGAAATTGCAAAGCGTATGATGAGGTCTCTGTGCTATAACGGAATAGGTGGCTGCTCCTGATGGATGCAAATTCTCGAAAAAGAATGGCCTCTTTTGAAAGAATTTGAAGTAAAACCACACAGAAAGTGAATTTCGATGAGTGCATTGGGGTTTACTAAATAACATGTGATGCTTCTGAAGCCCATGTACGATAGTTTTGAGTGTTTAAAGTCTGATCGAAATAAAAAATAGGCCTCTCATCTCCACACAGAATGTTGTATGGCCAGGCATTGTGCACTTCCATTGTGGACAAAAAATGTTGCATTGCGTAGTTTAAGCGAAATGAACTCCAGAATTAAAGCCCATTCAGACAGAGTGAGATTTACCTACAGAACACTTGCAATATCTGTCTCTCTATAGTTCTTTGTTGCTGCGAAAATGCATTTTTTTCTCTTTTAGGTCTAGTGAGGCATTTTTTTTTTATTTTGAAAATAAAATTTTAAATCAAATTCAGTTTCTACTTCAGTTTTTGAAAAGATCAAACGTAAAAACTTGCAAATTCATTTTAGCTTTGCCTTAGTTAAATTTATTTGTTGATACTTTGTCATGAATTTTCTCGTGTACAGCAGTCCTATTTCATCTTATTGACCATAAACTTAGCCAAAACTTTTCGAATGGATGTGCTAAAGGTAATCCAAACATCCCTCCAACTAAAAACACTCACTTGCTCATTTATTCGATTTTAAAACGTAGTAAATATCAGACAAAAAAATCTTCTTTATCGATTTTTTCTCTATTTGTAATATTTTAGAATTACAGATAACAAAAGTTTAGAACTTCTAAGGTTGGATAAAAAAGAAGAAAAATATCTTAACACTTATTTTAAAGCAATAAAAAGATAAAAAGACATACAATAATCACATTTTAAAATATTTATAAAAAATACTTAAAAAAATGGAGCCTTTCGGGTTACTATGGGCAACACTCTTTTCAATATATTTTAAAACAATAAGATAATTTAATGTGTATGATTTCATTTAATCTTAGGAATTGGAGGCCAACACACAATAGACTAATTACAACGTTTCTCTCCTCAGAGCTTTACTAATAACAAACTACAAAAAGGGAATGGATGTTTAATAATCAAAGCAAGAGGAAGTCTTATTGATGGACTGGAGAGCAGGTCCATCTCTCGGAAGGGTTGGAATAATCCATTCATGGGAAAGGTTGGTAGGAATATGCCTCAACAATACAGCAACACTGTAAGGGAGCATTATTAGATACCTAAAAGTCAAAATAAAGAACGATTTTTTCCATTTTCTTAAAATTTAATTGCTCTTATGACATACAATTCTGAGTTTCTTATAATTTAACGAATGTCGTGTATCATTCCCATACTCCACCGTCACAATAATTTAAATCATAGTCATTACCATGACTGTAAGTAGAGTTTTTAAATTATTCAGCACTTTACAACCTTTCAACATAAGAGCTTGACAACATAAGAAATATTTTGTGTTCTAATAATTATTATCCAATGCCATTCTTAAACTATAATATTGCTAAGTTGTTACAGAATATCTACAATCCTGTTATTAAGCCCTCCCTTAAATCTTCTAATTTTCTTTCAATACCATATCACCCTGTAATTTTACAAGTTTTTAAGAAATTGATGTATAACTATGGTTTAATTTGACATCGTCCATTAGGGTTACCTTAATGAGTTATATTAACACTAATATTATAGATGTTTCAATCCGTGGGGAACGAATTGTAATGTAGGGATTTCTCATGGAAATATGCGGAGGTTTGGACCACATTTATAAGAAAGAATTTTCTGATATGAAAAGTCTAAGAAAAGCCGCGATTCCACCATCTGTTGTGCTCTATTTGTCTGGCCTGTATTCGATGAATGGCCCTACATCGTAGTTTCCATTGGAGGAGGCTGCGCTGCAGTGTGGCAAGGGGAATCTTGTTCCACTCCTCCTGACAGGCTTTCCATAAACCAGCCACAGTTCGAGGTCGTCGGTTTCCTAATGCCCGTTTCAACAGACCAAAGCCACAGTAGTCCATAGGGGAAGCGTCAGGTGATGTCATTGGGATCGAACTAAACGGAATTGATCGAGTTCTTGTTCTATTGGCCATTCGTGACATGTACGACGTTGTTGTTCAGGCGGTATGACTCGACGCTTTGTCCTGATGAATCCATACTTCAGACGACGTAGTACCGTACAGTGCTGGAATGTCGCTGAGGTACAATGGCTGTAAGATGTTTTCCTGACAACACGAAGCATTAACCTTTGCCTTTCCATTAATTTTCGCAAAGGCAACTTCCCCTGACAGCTGTAACCAGTCACGATCATGAAGCCCTTTGAAAACTTTTCCTTACAATGGCGGAACCATTCTGAACGACCTTTAGCATCCTGATGACGATACAAAATTGCACATGGTGTGTTACAGTCGTTGAAATAATCCCATCCTTCGTCCAACGCCACAACATACTTCCATTTTTCGCCCGACAAATGCTCTTCATTCAACTTTCGACTGTTTGTCTTACGTTCGGCGATGTGTCGAGGCAACAGCCTATTAACATTTGCTTTGTAGTGCTTTTTTAGTTGCAGGTTCCTATGAATTATGCGTGTTATGGTTGTTTTGGAAACTTCCGTTCGTTGTGCAAGATTTCTATGGGTGCTGGGGCTTTCTTTCATAATGCTTTTGTTTAATCTTACAGACAACAGCTGGGGTGCCTGGGCTTCGTGGATGTGGTTTGCGGCCCTCGTGTTTCTTCCTGACTTCACTAACTGCCTTCAAACGTGACTCAGCAATAATTCGACTAATAACAGACTTCGAAGTTTTAAAATTTCGTTGCTTACACTTTTCTATTATTCTGGAATAAGAATATTTCGTATCGGAAAGGGCTACAACATACCCTTCCCACCAAAACGGTACTCGTGGAGCCTTTCGAACACACAACATTAATGTAAATACGTTAACACTGACTGCACTCGCTCAGCAACGAAAACAAACAGGATTTCCGGTTCAATTCACGTGTGCATAACAATACGCTGTTGTCTTATAAACGTGATCCAACCCTCCGTATTGGGGAGATCAAACAGCCGTCATTAAACGCATAGCCCAGCCTGCCATTGCCGTTCGCAACAATGATTAAAATTATTTAACGGTGGGAAATGTAAATGATACGGAACATTTGTTAAATTATAAGAAACCCATTATTGTAAGTCATGAGATCAAATGAAATTTTAAGAAATTGTAAAGAGTCGTTCTTTATTTTGACTTATCCACGTGTTACAATGACAAGTTATCAGTTCCAACTGTTAAGTCACTTCGGCGTCACCAAACAACAAAGTGGATTCCTTTCTAACAAAGTTATGCTGACTCAATAATGGATCTCTTCTCTTTGGTTTTATAGGTAGAATTTTATTGTTGCCTATGCATTGTGTGTGGGGTTTTGTTTTGTTTTTTAGATATCTAACAATGCTTGCTTACAGTGTTGCTGTACATTGTTGAGACATGTTCCTATCCAACCTTTCCCGTAAACTGACTATTCCACCCCTTCCGAGAGATGGACCTGCTCTTTGGTCACATGATCAAGAAGACTTCCTCTTGCATTAATTATTAAACTTCCATTCCTTATTGGGATTTGTTACTAATCAAAGCTCTGCGGGACAGAGCGAAACGTTATAATTTTTAGCATTTTAATAAATATTTTTTAATTAAAAATTAGCCTATATATTTTTTAATTAGCCTTCAATTTCTACGCTCATATTTTAAAACATATTATGTGAAGATTAATGATTAGTTTTACAGCTCGAATCAGTAGCCATGTGGTAAATCACTTAACTGCAGGTTGGAAGAGCCCTGTTCAATCCCCGATCTCGAATTTATTTTCACGCTCAATTCTCCTCAGACGGGTTTTAGGTTCCACCCAGCCCTCGGAAGAATCCCTCCCCTGGCTTTTTTTCTGAGGTTCAGGTGGGCGAGCATTGGGCTGAACACTCGACCTCATTTCAGTCCCGGGTCATTAAACTTATCTTTGCAAAAAAAAAAAACCAACATAAAAATACAGAGAACCCATGATAACTCTTAAGAAAAACCCCAGAAAAAGAAAATAGATTTGAAATTAAATATTTTAATATTTATATCTAAATTAAGTGTGGAAATTAATACGCTTTTTGATAGGCTGGGCCCACAGAGTACTATCTTATTAGCATAGGTAACACTAATAATTTGAGAATAACAATTATATTTAACTAATAAAACCAATAAAACCACTCTCAGATCGGTGGTTCTCAGTAAAACACAATATGATGAGATGGCCAACAACTTTCTCGACAACACTACGGGTTTAATTTTATTTTCCCAACAACCAAAAACGGTATTGAATCACAACCGAAGGATCATCCGAGAATTAGTTAACAATAATTGTATTTCGGCGGACTTAGGTGAAAAAAAGGAAGGATAGCGCGTTAAATATTCCTCGCATAAAATTTCTACCCAAAACGCATAAGGAAGTCAACAAACAAAAAATCTTCCCGGTAAGGCCCATCGTGATTTGCCAAGGTTCGGCCATAAAAATGCTCTCCACTTTAATTTACAATAAGTTTTAACTAAAATCTCCCCCCAAAGTATTTAAAGATAACAAAGAATTTGTTCAAAAGCTCCGTAATTTAAATTTCCAGACCAATAGCTCTTTTTTTTTTTTTTTCTCATTGGATGTGTAGGCGTTATTCATCTCCAAATCCCCTGACCTCGCAATTCAGACCCTCTTACATTTGCAATCGAAAACAAGCTTTAATTTCTTATTCCTACAAATCCAGAATGAAGTCATCCCGCTTGTTAAAGCTTTTTCAAAATTCAATTCTTTTTCTTTAATAACATCATCTAGAAACAAACTGCGGGCTTGTTTATGGGTTGAGTTGCTTTCGCCATCTTTGCGGAAATTGTGATGTCCTACATTGAGGACTAAGCTTTTCTGATCACAACAAAATCAATATCAGTTTATAGGCAAGGTGTAAAGACGACCTTATTTTCTATGCTGATTCCTCTCAACAGTATAATATTTTAAATGATATTAATGGCATTCATCCTAACATTAAATTCAAGATAGAACATGAAACCCCAACACGCAGAGTATTCCTTTCTTAGATGTTTTAATATAGTCGATTCAAACGTCCTTTTATCGCAAACCAGCCACCCTACCCATCACTACAAATTTTAAATCTTCCTGCCCCATCTCTTTCAAAATTAACAATTTCATGGCAATTAATAGGGCGTCTAGTAATTCTAATCTGTTTTATCAAGAGATCCATAATATAAAAAATATTTTTCTTTCCAATGACTATCCCAAGCAATTTTTGAATAAATACATTACTCAATTCATACAAGCCATTACCATAATTACAAAACCAGAGACTCCCCGGACAATAGAAAATACGTTTCTATTCCATTTCATCCTATCTTATTTCCCATAGGATTTGTTGGTTTACAATCATTTAAGTTATCTTATGACAACACAAGATTAAATCCTTTATTTTAGGAAGTTTTGAGTTTGATTTGATGACTATCTGTTTATTATTTATTATTTATTTTATTTTATTTATTTTTTTTAATATTAAAAATCTATAAAAAAGTAAATAAAAAGGATATAAAATAAAAGAAATATAAAAAAGATATAAAATCATAAAAAAAATTAAAAAAAGAATATATACGATAAAAAAAGAGCAAATTCTTTATATATTGTGTTTTTGTTTTTCAAAATTTTAATTTCGATTTTTCACACTAGTGGCGTTGATGAAGTGAAAACAAAGTCGGCTGTGTTTTCACAGAAACAGTAATTTGAATTTTGTATTAGGATTTTTCAAATTTCAGATTGCTGTCCGGCTTTATATGTTTAGTAATATAAGTTAATTTTATTCTTATATTCTATACTTTCTAAATTTCTAAATTGCAAATGATTGATTGAAATCTTTGCATTGCGAAACTCGAAGAGGACTGCTTTGAGTTTGGCGTTTTATATATATATATATATATATATATATATATATATACTTTAGTCAAATACACACACATATAAATAGAGAAATAAACAGACAAAGAAATCCTGTACCAACAATGCAGGTTTTAGGATTTCTTAACAAAACAACAAAGATAAACAAACACAAAACATCAAAAAAAAAAAAAAATAACCCAATGATTAGTGAAGGTATGAAGCGGTCGGAATGGATCCACCCCGAACTGCCCCAAGGACCGCCAAAGGCCCTATATATATATATATATATATATACTAGCAGCAAAGCCTATCGGACGCCAGGCATAAAACCATCTGAAAAATCATTTTATAATCCACCATCAAATATAAAGTAAATGTAATCTAAATACTGTGCTAACTTGTGAACGAAGCTTCTACGGCAAAAATTGTTTTGAGTTTCAAAATCAGCGTAAAAAACTGAGTAAGTATGCCAAATTTCATTAAAATCGGTGCAGTGGTAACAAAATTATTTGGGTTTGAACGTATGTTTTGTTAGAATTTCAGTTAAAATTTCATGGAAACAACACGGAATGACAAAATGAACTAATATTTCATCCAATTTGAGTACCCTTGATTCAATGGTAACCATCTGAGAACATTATCAGGCCTATTTAGGTGTACTTCTTATCTGTAAACCTGTAATATAGGTTCTGAGAGTTTAAACTAAAGGATCATTTTCCACCCAAAAAAGAAAAACGAAATACCATCCATATCTGAAGTTTAATTTATCTAAAGAATAATTATTATTTTTGACTCATAACGCCGAAAGGCATTTAAAACTCACCTTTGTTTTGAACGTATGTTTTGTTAGAATTTCAGTTAAAATTTCATGGAAACAACATGGAATGACAAAATGAACTAATATTTCATCCAATTTGAGTACCCTTGATTCAATGGTACCATTGAGAACTTAGATCTATCTTAATAGCTTAATTATATCGAGTTACAGACAGACGGACAGACAGACAGACAGACGAACTTAGACAATTATATAAGTTGATATGAAAAAACAAAGTCTGACCAAAATCGTATTATCTACATACTTTTAATTGTCCACTTCACTTAGATGAATGCGGTAGAAAGTTTTAGTTTCTCCGAGTTACAGTTAATGTAGAAGAAAACGTACTTAAAGTCCAACTGATGAATCAGTATAGTAGTTTTGGGATCCCGAATTGTTCGAAATAGAAAATACACGAGGACTTATGTTATAGGTTCACTTCAACATTTTATCACTAAAGATTCACTCCAAATTCACATTTATGCCTCTAGCTATCCTGGCATAACAGCGGAATTAGTTAAATGAACCTATCGAGTGTTTGTGCAATTCCCCATGCACTGCCATCACCACCTATATATCTGTGTAGGTGGTGGTGGCACTGCACGTTTGCACACCACCCCTCATTTCTTGTTGGACTGCTGTGGCCACATCTTCTACTGACGTCGAAGCAATTGGTTTCTTCGTCTGCCAGATTTCACTTCAAAAGAACCTGTCTCTTCGAATTTCTTGATCATTTTCTCCAGACCCTTGGCAGACATCAGAACACAGCCTTGTATTTTGCATATTATGACGCTTAAAGCGCCATCTATTGCTAACATTTGGAACTATTTTTTTTTTATGTCATACCATTTCCCCTTTCTTCGAGTATATTCAGCTTAAATTTCAGGTCATACTGAGCAGTGGTTCTTTTTTTACAGCATGTTGAAAGTTGAAATTAAATTATAAACATAATATATATGTGTAGAAGACCGCATTAACATAATGGTTGATGACTTATCTTTTATCCTGCAGATATAGCTGTTATTTTTGTGAATGGTTTTTCTGCAGAAGCATTGTAATAATCCTCTCATTTTGGGAGATCTCCTCTACTATGTTATCGGGACCATTTTTTTTTTTTTTTGTGTGTGCAGTTCAAAAAATATAAAAGACAAAACTTTTTTTTTATTAAATTCGATAAAATGACGGCAACACAATTAAAAGTTAAAAATAAACATATATATAATAAAACAATACCGGATTCATTAGCGAATGAAGTCGTCTAGCATCCTCAGGAGCTGGTATTGAAATGATCCTTAATTTTAAAGTCTGAAGAAGAAGACCGCAGTAACATAATGGTTGATGACGTTGCCGTCATCGAACCTCAGCACAGCACAGTTCATTTTCGATAAGCGAGGATGTGATATATCCGTCAGTTGCACTCTTCAAAGCAGTTCCATTTGAAGACGAGGGTGATATATTATTGACTAGGATGACATCACAGGATCAAAACCTAAGTATTGAAAACCCAAGTATTGTGGTTGCAGAAAAAATGTTCACTCGTTATAGTGTTTTGAATCAATAAGGATACCTGTGAAATTAAAAAAAAAAATCCTAAAAGAAGTTAATCAATAAATAATAAATTAAGAACTTTTGTAGAGTGAAAAGGCTAATAAATAAATATAAAAATTCTAACAAGAACCTTTTGTGAGGGAAAGAAGTCAATCGATACACCTGGTGATCCAAAAGTAACTAAAAATTTGAAAATGCAATAGTTTTTGGAATACTATAAACAGACGCCGACGCACTAATTAAAATTAAAATAATACATTAAAAGGTTAAAAAGGACTAGTTTCGATTCATTAAAATTTTTGAATCTTCATCAAGCTTGGTTTCAAAGGTTAATTCATGCTTATATGGCAGAAAAAGAGTGATGGGTGCGGAATTATTATCAAAAGCCGTTTTTTGGTTGGTGGAAATTTTTTGGAAAGGTTTACGGACCGCAGAGGTAAAGAGAGGGGAGGGAAAGTGATTTTTTTTTTTTTTTTTTTTTTTTGTTGTTATATTATTGGTGTTGTGAGGATTTAGAGAAGTAACGTTTTTTGCGCAATCCATATAACTGAATATTTTGTACTGATAAACAATCGTTGTAACAAAATGGATCTGTGAGAATATGGATAGTCTCTTTACATTTGAATACATTTGAATACATTTTTTGGAATACTGATAGAACAAAGATGCTGTTTTAACAGTAATGCTCAGAATTACAAGGGATTTTGTGTCAAAACAAGAAAACTTTATTGTCTGATTAGCTACATTTCCGACCACCAGAGGGCGCTGTAGGGTCAGAGAACCGTTGCCTGCCCGTCTATGAAAAGCACCTCTTGCTGACAACATAAAATGGGAATGTGACAGGGTGTTGTTTCCTTGTCGTGGTCACTACACTGTAGGCATCGGAATGTTCTCATTATGTGACAAAGCTCTCCTAGTGAGACTTTATTATCAGAACGCAGTGTGTTACTACGGCATTTGGCGCATATCGGACGATGAGGGATATAGCAAATGGCAAAGGATCCATGACTTGTGCATCACTGAGGCAAATGATAAGAAATTTCAAGACACAGGTTTTTTGGAAGCACGTTCACGAAGCGGAAGATCCCGAACATCCCGCGCCATTGTGTAGGATGTCAAATATAAGGTGGATGAACTAACGGCAATTTCCCAACATGGCAGTGCGCACAACGTTTCACGAACTGACATATCGTACGGCAGTTTATGGAGATCACTGCGACTCATCCTGAAGAGATATCCTTACAAAATTCAACATTTGCAAGAACTGCAATCTGTCGATTTCATTAAGCTTCAAGAATTTGCCCATTGGGTTTTCCAGCAGATAGATGACCATGAAGATTGGCTGTTCAAGATACTGACGGATGAAGCATATTTCACACTTAATGCTAGTGACAACACGCACAACTGCCGCATCTGGGCTATAGAAACCCCACATCCATTTGTTGCAACCCCCGTTCATCAGCCAATAATTACAGTCTGGTGTGGTTTCAGCGATGAATTCATTATTGGTCTCTTTTTCTTTCATGAAGTCAGGGGGTCCGAACTTCTAGTGGTTGTATTTGAAGCGATATATAGCACTGTTACGGAGCAGCATTATTCCACACTTGCAAGAACGGCAAGCACTCCATACAGTCACATTCCTGCAACATGGAGCACCATCGCACATTGGTATTCCTGTCAAGCGACTGTTCGAGGAAAACAGTGTCCTCAGTCGGTCCTTTCCGCATGAGCGGCAACCAAGAGCTCCAGACCTCATACCTTGCGACTTTTGGTTGTGAGGTTACTTGAAATCAAAAAGTGTACTGCGATTGGCCAACGTTACTCGGCACATTGAAGGATGTCATCCGGTATATGTCTGCAATCACAAGAGATATGCTGTTGAATGCGGTGGTCACTGTCGTGCCTCGTCTGATGGCTTTGCTCCTGACTGAGGGAAGTCACATTAAACATTTGTAAGCTCGTATTCCATGTGAACTGTCCTACCCCACCAGATTAATGACGCAACAAACTGTGGTGCCATCCAGTGGTCGGAAATACAACTAATCAGGCAATAAAGTTACGTTGTTTTGACACAAAATCCCGCGTCATTCGGAGAATTTTTGTGAAAACCGGATCTTTCTACTAACAATATTTCACAAATTATTGCATTTTTAAATTTTTTGTTACTACTGGATCACCCGGTGTAATAAATTAAGAATATTTGTAGAAGAAAAAAATAAGTAAGAAATAAATAAATAAATAAATAAATAAATAAAGAAGTTAATCAATAAATAAAAATCAAGAACAGTAGTAGAAGAAAGCAAATAAATAAATAAATAAATAAAAACACTACTGAAAAATAAGTAGTTGAAATAGAACATTCTTGGGAAGGAAAAACAAAACTAAAAAAAAAACGTTATCAATGTTAAAACACGAACATCCATGGGGAGGGGAAAGAAAACAAAAAAAAAAAAAAATTCTTTGCTCTTCTTTCATCAGTTATGGAAATTAGCTTCTTTTTCTCTTCTTATCGTCAGGTTCTTGGTTCCACATTATGCAATTGCTTTATCTTACAGAGTATCATTGTAACATCTTGTATGAACATTGATACATAAAGATTCTTTACATTTTCTGGTAAAAGAGTTAGTTGCTTTGGCCATTATAATAGGATTATCAAACTCAATACAACGTCCTATTGCACTAACATGTACAGCAGTCAAATAGTTCGTATCCCTCTTGGAGTCTGCTCTGGTGTGCTCTTTTATATGCTTAATGAGGGTCAATGTAGGTACATCCATTATTCATACATTGCAATCCTTAGATGACATTAAGCATTTCCATGACGCTCTTTTTGTTAACATCTTTAAAGAAGCCATTTAATGTACCGGATGGTTATAATTAAAGTTCCCCACTTCTGCGCGGTCTGGAGACCACGTTATTGCATGGATAGTAATGCAACTTTGTGTTTAAGCTATGCAGAACATGGAGGAGAGAATTCCAAAGAAAAACAAATTACTCCAAAAAGCTAACACCAGGTGAAAAAGTGGCACTACAAGTTCATAAACAGACACTTTTAAGGCTTTTAAAGTGACTCCTAAATATGTCTGCGTCGATGACATGCTGGAAGCACAGGACAGCGTGCTCAACAGTAGCACAAAGTGTCTCTCATTAAATGGCTGCAACATAGCGAATGATATTGGCTTTCAGTTCAGGCAAGGTCGGTATGCGTCCTTCATAAACACGATCTTTCAGGATTCCCCACAGCCGGAAGTCACATGGATTAAGGTCTGGTGAACGGGCAGGCCACGCCTCTGGAAAGTGTCTCGACAGAAGACGATCATTGTCGAAGCGGGTACAAAGAAGTTCCTTTACTGGGCGACCAATATGCGGTGCTGCACCATCTTGCATGAAAACTGTTGTCTCTAAACACCCGCGTTCTTGGAAGGCTGGAACCACATGCCGTGACAAGAGTTGACAGTAACGTGCATTTGTAACAGTGCACCGGACATGACCTGCAGACGTCATCTCCTCATAAACATATGGACCCACACGCGACAATTCTGCATGTTCACAGCGCCGTCTAGCGTAAAATGCGCCTCATCTGTCCACAGAATGTTCCAGGACTGCCCATCATTGAAAGCCATTTTAGCCAAGAAACGAAATGTGAAATCTGACCGCGTTTGTGGATCTTGCGGCTGTAACTGGTGCAGTATCTGAATCTTATACGGGTACTAGTGAAGAATGGACCGCAAAACCTTTCGCATCGTGGACCATGGAATTGTTTATTTACGTGGTACTGCTTGTACACTGATTGCTGAGCACTGGACCACTGACACTCTTGTCAGCTACTGCCATTTCGTGCACCAAGTCCTCCACAATCGGGCGGCGTCCTCATCCTTGCAGCACACCTAAAACCCGAATCTCTTCGAATTTTTGCATCATCATTCATAAACCCCTTGCCGTCAAGGGTCCTGTTCGCGATCCCTTCAAACGAACGATATTCTCGCACTGCTAATGCACTATTCTATTCTAGTAATAAAGCTGCATCACGAGCGCACGTTCTTTCTTTTCCAAAGGCATTGTGATTTTTGCAGATTGGTCGTTCACAGACGCATTGCCCATCTCATAAAACGCCCTCTTTTTCATCTGGTAGCAACTGTTTGCAGTAATTTGTTTTTCGTTGAAATTCTCTTCTCCATGCTCTACATAGCTTATACACAAAGTTGCATTATTAACCTTGCAATAACGCGGTCTGCAGACCGCGCAGAAATGGGGAACTTGAATTATAACCACACGGTATTTGTTGACTTAGCCGCTACACGTCTCTTAATATTTCAACCAGAATAGGATGCAATGCTTCATGGTAAGACAAAGCGATGTAACCATAAATATTGTTCTTTCTTCCATATACTTCGGTAACCCTGACATCATTCTTGTAAAAATCATATAGTGATTTCCTAATATACCAATTGACGAAAATTAGCGGATAATCAATTTGAAGCATTATGTTAGTGATGATATTTATTTCTTGTTGGAATAATTCTTCGTTCGAGCTCAGCTTAAATGCCCTATTCATATACATTTTAATAACTTTAATTTTATAGTTGACAGGCGTATATGAAGAAAAGTTCACTGTGAAGGCTTTCTATGGACCATAGTAGTAATGGTGTCATTATCTCTAATAAGCAAAACATCTAAAAACGCAATTTTTCCTTTTAGGTTTTTTGCAATGTCAGACTTGATGTCGTGATGCACCATGTTAAAAATGTCAAGGATACCCTTATGGATAACCCTATCACTTGCCAAGATGACGTGATCAACGTATCTAAAATACAAGGCACTAAAACTTCACCATCTAATATCGTTTCTTCAATAAAAATCATTCCTAGCTAAGCATTTTTTTCCTCTGCAGAAGTTCTTAATTTATTATTCAATGATTAACTTTCTCTAGAATTATTTTTTTTAATTTTACGCGTATCCTTGCTGATTCTTAACACCATTACAAGTGAAAAAATTTTCTGTAACCACAATACTTAGGTTTTCCATAAGTGTCCCTGTGATGTCATCCTAGTCAATAATATATCACCCTCGTCTTCAAATGGAACTGCTTTGAAGAGTGCAACTGACGGATATATCACATCCTCGCTTATCGAAAATGAACTGTGCTGTGCTGAGGTTCGATGACGGCAACGTCATCAACCATTATGTTACTGCGGTCTTCTTCTTCAGACTTTAAAATTAAGGATCATTTCAATACCAGCACCTGAGGATGCTAGACGACTTCATTCGCTAATGAATCCGGTAGTGTTTTATGGTATATATGTTTATTTTTAACTTTTAATTGTGTTGCCGTCATTTTATCGAATTTAATAAAAAAAAAGTATTGTCTTTTACATTTTTGAACTGCACACAAAAAAAAAAAAAAAAATGGTCCCGATAACGTAGTAGAGGAGATCTCCCAAAATGAGAGGATTATTACAATGCTACTGCAGAAAAAAACATTCACAAAAATAACAGCTATATCTGCAGGATACAAGATATGAATTATCATGTGGTGTTGCACGCCATCGAATAGTTTTCCACTTTAAGCCAAGAGCAGGCGGGTGTTGAGAAGGTGGTCGGGAAAGGAGGATGCCATGGAAAGCTAGCTCAGGCTGTAGGAAATCATCCGGGTCCGAGTCGTTTCAGAAAAGCAGACTCAAATAAAGAATTAAGCAGGAAAGATTTATTGGGATTCCTGGGATGAGAAGGAAAACAAGCAAAATTAGGAAAGTTAATAGCATACACGACCGAGCTAATCAGCGGCGATCCGATCTGAGTGATTTGGGGACGGCTGAATAGAACTCAGAACACAGGCAACTCTATTCACTTGATCGCCGATAGATTCTCAACCCAAGATGGGATTCACTCGGGAACACTTTTTTTTTTCCTTTTGAGAAGTTTTGGCTGCAAATGAGCCTGAGCAAATGCAACACAGTCTTGTTGTCGTGGCGGGGTTTTGCATTCTTTGTACAGGCGTAATCCAACTCAGGAAGCGTGGAAGGTGTTTCTCTTAAGGTAAGGGATCCGTTGTCTTTGCTCACCAGAGGCGTCTATCGGAACTAGGGGATAAGAAAGTCGACATCGAGAAAATGTTTTGGGAAGATCGATGATATGAAATCCTTTCTTGAAAATGGCAATGAGGTGGGCTCCATAAAGTGTCCTGATGATGGATCGTACACCAACTAGCCTTGGGGGAAATTGAAAATCAACAATGCATGCGCACATTCGTCTGCATCCTTCAGGCTCCGGTTAAACAGGGGTTGGGGATTTAGCTTACAACGGAGGAAAGTGGATAGTCTTTAATGGCGAAAACAACAGGATTCTCGGCCTTAGTTCTTTTGTATATCATCCATTAAAGTTCTATTGGGCCACTCCCTGAGGCCGGACATATATCTTCGATATTTGACGAGTCAGGTCAGGCGGGGAACAGCTGAAACAGGTTGAACCCTTCACACACCGGGAATTAGGAAACGAGTGGAGAGAAGATGGAACAGATGTAAAGTGAAGAATGAAACTGTGATCCAGAAAGAAGGAGAGGAAAGAAAGTGTTTCTAACAAAGCGTAGCGTAGGTGAGAGAAATGCGTTTGTGACAGAATGCATAATAATTAACTCCTATTTTTGTTGGATTCCTGTCTTGATGTGAAGGCAACATCTGTTTTGTTAGTAACAAAAAAAAAACCTTTTAAATTTTTTCTATAATCAGAGGTACGTCCTCCTGGACTTATTTACGAGTCCTTGAGATAACTCTTATTCAAGAGTTCGAAAAAGAAATTCAAAACAATATTTAAAATATTGAAGATGGATTTCAAAAGAAAATGTCAGTGAATGAAAACCTAATTGCTTGTCTTTCTATTAGCAATATTTAATTATATTATTCGCCAATTAAATATTTTAATTCAATTACTTATTTAAAGTTTTTGTCTATTTAATTAATTTGTATCTAGAGCTTTATTATGCCGGGCTGATTTTTTTTTAATGAGACATTTTTGTGTTAAAAAACTTCACTCATTTTATTCCAAGTAACGATATCAGTCCTAAAATGGGGAGAAAATGGGAAAAAACGTGAGTCAAAATGAGTTGCGATTCCAAATATATTTCGATGTCTCTACTTTTTCAAGAAATGAAGACTATAACTGTTAGAAGAAATTGTGTCAGTTGTTTTAAACTAGCTTCTGAACTTCTTAAATAAAGAAGTTATTACTACTTACTGTATTTGGTTCAGGGAAATACCAACAAACAATGCCAAAAAATATGCCATAAGCAAACCCCGTAAGTACTTCAAGTGGCCCAAACAGTACGGCTTCAAATATATCTCCTGAAATTTAGTAAAAAATTTTTGAATGATATTACATTATCATGTATTTAACATTAAAATTATTTATACATTCTATAAAATATAAATATAAATCCTCATTAAATTCAATGCAGATGAAGCCTTCCTTTTTCCAATCGAATTCAAGAAAACATTAAATGTAATTGTGTAGATGTGTACCAATATTGTAGTAAATTTTTTTTTCAAGACACAAAAACACAAACTAATTTGAGGCTTTGATTTTAATAAAAATTTACAAAGTTACTTTCATTTGATTAATACTGTTCACTTGTAGAAATATCACTTTGAAATATCGACTTGATATTTAATCACTTCTTGAAATCACTATTACGTATTATACTGAATCACAAATTAACACTGTATAGTAAGGAAATCCCTTCCAAACTAATATGGTTAATTTCCACAAATTGAAGCACTAATAATCTGTTACTATTTGTTCAATAACGCTAAACTAATAATTTAACTGAACTACAATTTTCACTTTAATTAATCGAGGCACTCAATGATATTAGAATTATTTCTCGCGCTTAATATTCACGTTATTAACTGCTACTGTTCGTATCTAAATCTTCTAAGTACGCCTACGATAATTACACTTGACTTATTACTTGATAAGGTAAGTTCCGCTTCCATAAATTATCTTTATTAAACAGTTATCTTCAACTTGAATTTAACGGCGCAAATAATATGAATTCTTCATGCTGATTTGCATCTACTTTATTGCATATAATTTTACTCACAGTTCGTTGTGAAGAGTTCACTTCTTGCATTCATTCACTTCCGCAACCGTTCGTCTTGGAATATTCGTAGCAAACTTCGGCTGTTCAATATTCCCGCAGTTAACTTGGTTCTGGCCTTTGACACTTCACTAGTTAGTTCGGCACTTCGCAGACTTGCTTCTATGAAAGGATTCGCCACTTCGCTTGACTTTCTTCTCATCAGCTAACCCGGCTCTCAGGTGACTTGCTTCACTTCGGCAAATGCGTCTATTACCCGTGATGCCTTTCGCTCCAAGAATTTCTGCTGCCGTTCTTCTAAGTTGCAAAACTTATTCTCACTCCGTCTCAGCTCGAGAACGAGATGCGAGCTCCAGCTCCAGACTGAGTTCTTTCTTCCCTATCGTCTCCTTAGTCTCTCTTCCGACTCTTCCTAAAGCGAGGCTGCGTTCCTCATTTTATCCCTTTACTTTGATGACATAGTCTCATCATTAATTATTCAATCTTTACTTAACTTAATTAATAAATAATAAATTTTCGTTTCAAGCCGTTATAAAATTCTATTTAGTTATTTAGATTCATATTATTTACATTTGAATATCTCAACAGTAATTCAACCAATTGTCCAGCGGACGTTTCCTTGTCCTCCACTAACTTTTTGGAATCTACTTTAAATTTCGCTGTGCAACTATAAAAATCAAGCTACACATTCCTGCTGCATTTTTAAGTATCGTTGTTTGGATCTCATTAGCATAACATTAGGTTTTCACCCAAAAATTCATTTTCAATCTAATCTAATTTCTAATACGCATCTTTCCTTACTTCTTTCATTGTATGTAATTTATGAATTGCTTTCATGATCAATATCCTTATCTATATATTTAAAACGCAATATAATTTTGAAGTTTATATATTATTGCTTCTTATTAAGGTATGTTTTTACTTTATACTTTATAATTAAGACTTTAACTCAATATTATAGACTTTGTATTGTTTATTTTGAATTTTAATTTTTTTAATTTTAATATTTTATTATTTTAATTTTAAATATATCAAAGAAAATTTAATAAGTAATAAAGTAAACGGCCCATCTTCATTGCTTATTTCTTATATTAGTGATCTTTTAAATTTTTGAATTTTATATAGTTTGGTCATTGTTTTGTTTTTAATTTTAAAAAAGAGCAAAGTCTTGGAATATTGCGTTTTTGTTTTCTAAATTGTTTCTAAATTTCGCCGCTGATGATGTGAAGATAGATTGGCTGTACCTTCATAGAAACAATGATGTGTTTTTTGTATTGGCGTTTTTCAAATTCCACATCATTGTCCGGCTTTATATGTTTAGTAATATAAGTTAATTTTATTCTTATATTCTATAATTTTCTAAATTTTTAAATTGCAAAAGATTGATTGAAATCTTTGCTTTGCGAACTCCAAGACCTTGCTTTGAGTTTTGCCTGTTCGATTATTTTATATATTTTATAAAATTATTATTTTATATATATACAGGGTGATTATAATTAAAGTTGAACTTTCAACATGCTGTAAAAAAAGAACCACTGCTCAGAATGAACTGAAATTTAAACTGAATATACTCGAAGAAAGGGGAAATGGTATGACATAAGAAAAAAAATAGTTCCAAATGTTAGCAATAGATGGCGCTTTAGGCGTCATAATATGTAAAATACAAAAAGTGTCATGACCACGACACATTGCATTTGTTATAAAAACGCCGGGTATATGGCGTTTTCCTCATATTGCTTCTGAGAAGCTCGCCATGACTCTCTCAATAAAGGATCGTGCTCTGCTTGTACAGCTCTTTTACAAGAACTCTGACTGTGCGCCAGTAGCTCTGAAGAAGTTCCGGACAGTAGAGGGTATGAAAAAAGGCTGTGGTCCGATGCTGCCAAGGGTCTGGAGAAAATGATCAAGGAATTCGAAGAGACAGGTTCTTTTGAAGTGAAATCTGGCAGAGAAAGAAACCAATTGCTTCGACGTCAGTAGAAGATGTGGCCACAGCAGTCCAAGAAGAGACGAGGGGTGGTGTGCAAATGTGCAGTGCATGAGGAATCGCCCGAACTTTGGACATTCCTATGAGCACGGTGCATAAAATTGTACGAAACATCCTGCATTGCTATCCTAACAAAATTATCCATGTCCAGGAGTTGCTTCCTGTTGACCTGCCAGTAAGAGAAAGGTTTGCTCTAGAATTTCTGCTCTAGAATGACCATGGAACATTTTGTGGACAGACGAAGCCCATTTCCATCTCCAAGGACATGTCAATACCCAGAATTGCAGAATACGGGCAACGGAAAATCCGTTCGCACATGAACCAGTATCTCTTCATTCTGTAAAGGTAACTGTGTGGTGCGGGTTGATTCCAGCGTTTATCATAGGACCATTTTTTTTCGAGGAGATGAGTCGTGCGGGTCCTGTTACCTGTAGCGTCAATGTTAAACGCTATGAGTGTCTTTTGCGCAACCACGTCATTCCAATACTTAAACAGCGTGCATGTATGGGAAGCATCATTTTAATGCAAGATGACGCTTCCCCGCACATTGCAAAGCCAGTGAAGCAGCTTCGGAAATGATAGAATTATCAGCCGTCATTTTCCAACAACCTGGCCGTTCTAGTTCACCTCATCTTAATCCTTGTGACTTTTGGCTTTGGGGTTATCTGAAAAATGTTGTGTTTAGTGGTCCCATTGCAAACTTAGCTGAACTGAAGGCACGCATTGCGCAAAACATTCACAACGTGACCCCTGAGACACTCGGATATGTTGTGGAACATGCTGTTTCTCGGTTTCAACTTGTGGCAGAAAACGGTGGACAGCATATTGAACATGTCTTGCTCAAGTCTCGCGATAATTAAAAACCGATTTCATTGTTGCTTTTTATGCGATTTTTGGCCTCAGGACAATTAAAAACCGACTTTTCCCATCCGATGTGGTACGACCTTGCCGTGGCGGATGGGCTTTAAACTAATAGCGCCACGACTGTTGAAGGACTCGGAATTCATTTCTTCAGTAAAAACCCGATACAGTCATACACATTGAACAGTACAGTTGGTTTAACGTGCAACTCACGCCATAGTTGTCGAATTGAGATTCAAATGTCACTTGTAGCCGAACCCATTTACGTTATGACGCTTAAAGCGCCATCTATTGCTAACATTTGAAACTATTTTTTTTCTTATGCCATACCATTTCCCTTTTTTTCGAGTATATTCAGTTCAAATTTCAGGTCATTCTGAGCAGTGGTTGTTTTTTTACAGCATGTTTAAAGTTGAACTTTAATTATAATCACCCTATATATTTCGACTTAAGCACAGTTGAATTCTCCTGGAAGTATTAGACGCCAAAAGCACTCCATGAAAGTTTGATATCATGATTAATTTCTAAAAATCATTAGTTTCCATAAACTGCTTTCCCAGATAACCTACCTGTCAATTTCTGCTAATTTATAATATCTAATTTTTTGGTACTTATTAAACAGGTCGTTAAATAATACTTAAAAAAAAGCCTGAAAAGTAAAGTAATTTATTTTTATTTTAATTCATCTTTAATCCAACTCTTTGTCTATTTTTGGCAAATAAAACAAAGCATGATAAAATAGGTCCTTTAATATAAATAATAATCACTCTTTGATATTTTATTAATAAAAATTCCTTCGCCTTTAGGCTTCTTAAAATTAACTTCCTTCAGCGATATTTCGCAGACCATTCCATCAGTCTGCTTTTTCAATCTAAATGACTTTCGTATTAATGATATAGCACACTAGGACTTCATAAAAACACTTGAAGGCTATAGTACTCAACACAACACGCATAGTTCGGAAATTTATGGACACAACCACACATCCCTAACTATTCTTCCAAATTATTATTTTTTTTTAATACACTTGGCAATATGTGCTTTGGTCCTTGACCCGCCATACTGTCTTAGCTGGGGAATCCCATGGTTTCAAACTTTTTCGATATAATAATAATAATAATAATAATAATAATAATAATAATAATAATAAT
>JAFIDM010000005.1:6546243-6567280 GCA_023159025.1 Thereuonema tuberculata
TCCAAGGAGCCGGGTACAATTCGGACCCCACCCTGCCCATTGACCCAAACTTGCCAGAAACACAAAACATGATAAAATTGAAAACGATCAATTCAAAAAAACCAGGTTAATAACAATGTCCCAATTTACACAGAAAAGAAGTCTTCACGTTCAGTGGCCACTACCGAACGACAGTAGTAATAGTAAAAATGTAGGCCTACCCCCGAAATATTAAAATGTATCTGTACAATATTAGAAGTTCTTGTAATAAGAAGAAAATAAATGCAAAGAAAAAAATCAAATTACATATAATACAAAATTTGAGGTAAAAGCCTATAAAATTTTAATAGAATTAAAAATACGAGTTATTTACAATAAAGAAGAGCCGGTTGGTTTATTTCTTCCTGAGAAGCTCAGTGTACAGAGCTTAGTAATTATTCGTTCTTTCCGCGGATTTGTCTCTTCAAGTTACGTCCCCTCCCTTCAAATCCTCAGCGTCGCTACAACCGTCGTTACACACAGAACACTTGAAGCTCACCTAACTGCAATTGGATGGTGAGCCAATGCGAGCGAGCAGTATGAATCGCTTAAGCAGAGTTCTGATAGGGGCGACTCCAAGACCCGAGAGTCATTGCATCACATCTGGAGAACTCTTCTTCACCAGAAACTTCTGTTTCTAAAGTCATAAAAACGGAAGAAAGGAATGTTGGCCGGAGGCGGGTCATTAAAAGAGGGGTAAATTCAAGTCTACTGTCTGTAGTTAGCCGCGCTCACTAAAAATTTTGTAATTTCTGAAATTTTTCAGTATTTTGGGAGAAGGGTCCTGTTACAAATTTGGAGAAAAGGAAAAAGTTTGCAGTCCAAAAAGGGAGAACGTGCTACAGGTGCAGCGCGCGCAATGAAAACAGAAATTTAATTTTTTTCAGACCCTCAGGCATAAAGAGGGTCATGGAAATAACGAAGAAAAGACCAAGAAAAGAAATAACTTGAGATATTTCAAATAAATACGATTGTTTTGCTGAAAAGGTTTGGTCAATTCAAAGTTAAATGGATAGTTATGTTAATTTTTTTTTTCTTTTTACTTCTTTGTTGTATCATATTTAAAAAAATTATAATTTGGTTACTAGATAAATTACATATGATGCCTTTCTAGACTTTTATTTCGAAAATTACGTATCTTTGCGAATTTTGAAGCATTTCTTGGACAAAGAGATAGTTAAAGAAGTTCATTAAAAAAAAAAGCATTTCAGTAATTTAAAAAAAAATGGGTTAATATTTCAGGCGTATAAAAGCACTATTTTTTTAAAATTCAAAGCAAATCGTAGAATTGCATTTGGCGGCTGGCAGACGGCCACATGAAAAAACATGAATTTTTATGTCGTTGTCCACATTTAGTGGCCATTGATTGTAATAAAATCGAAACTAAATAAAATAATTTTAATTATATCTTCTTAAAAACGCCAAAAATTCGTATTGTAAACTTATTGTAAAGTTTTACTTATTTATTGTCTGTATCTTGTTGAGGGAGAGATTTTAATCTCACAATTACATCTAGGCCTAATTATTACAGAAATACGTTTTGTAATTTTTTTTTAATCATTAATAAGTAGCATACAACTGTTGCGTAATTCATGCAAGATTTGTATTATATTTCAAAGAAATATTATAATGTTATGAATTGAACAACAGAAATTTCAATTAAGAAAAATACCTTTTTTTATTTTAATATTTATTTATTTTATTTACTTTTTTTTAATTTATATTTTATAAAGATATATTTTATGTACATTCTTTAAAGTGGGGAAAAGAAAGAATAAACGAGAAACACGCACAAATTATGAATTATTGATATATTTAAAACATATAATTTTATTACAATATTATAAACATCTCACAACGTATAAAAAAAAAGGGTGGATCATCATATATAGTTGTAAAATATCAATTTATATAATATATATTTATGTAAAATATATTATAAAATCTATTAAATATATCAATAATTGTAATTTGTGCGAGTTTCTCGTTTGCACTCTATATAGATATTTTTTGTATTTAATATAGATATAAATTTGGAATTTATAAATAAAGTGAAATGCGAACGCGTGTCCATACAAGAGAGGGAGAATAGAACTATTTTTTTATCAAATGCGCGCCGAAGCGACATGCGCCTTGGGACGCCAAAAACTCCCAGCGGCCTTTTACGACCCCCTTCCGTTTTTATAACTTTAGAAACAGAAGTTTCTGGTGCGTCGGACCCCGGCGATTCCGTTGGAGCGGTTCGCAGTCTCAATTACAGCCCTCTCCACCCCTTACTGCCACCGGCCTTGAATTTACAATAGGGACGGCAGGCTTTGTTTGTAAATGAGGGTACTGAAGCCGTCTTTCTCCCAACCGCGAAAGTACAGACGCCGGGCGACTCCAAGCGGGACCAGTATTGGCCGGCTTCTGGCGACTGCTGGTTCTAGTTTGTGTAGCTGAACATAGCCAAAATATCGAAATAAATCGTGTTTCGAATTCTTTTTTTGAAAACAAAGTCAATACAAGTTGACACTTATTACAAAAATTTATAAAAATAAGGAAATTCAATTAAATTATAGATTATTTTATTGAATTTATTGATGTAAATCATGTATTATTATTGTAATTTCTTTAAACTTATTGTTTCGAAAATATGTTTGACTTTTAAGTTAATATTCAGGACAATTTCATTATGATATGAATTTATGTTTGAGAAATTGATTTTTTTTAGTGTTATAATGGAATAATACAATAAAACTTTATTTTTTTAAAAATTAATTTCAAGTTAAACTTGAGAAATAGAATCATAGTGGAATATTCAAAGAAAACTCAAATACTTAAAAAGAACTGATAATGAAGATTATAAAATTATTTCATGGTAGCTTGGATGAAATATATTTTAAAAAATTATTTTCTTAAGTGTGTGTTTAAATTTTTATAAATTTCATTAGAAATAAAGTTTTAATGTAACGTTTTCAATTAAAATTAAATTTCCTTCCTTTCCTATGAAATATAATTTCTATTGGGAAGTCACATAAAGAAAGACACATTTTGGAAAAAAAAAGGCATAATTTCTATTGCATTTACACTTTTTTTATTTTTGGAGGTAGCGCAAGAATATTTTTTTGTTTCATTCATGCTCTTTGAGAATTTTTTTCCAATTTTCCTAATTTTACAGATGTGAATTTCCTAGAAAAATCTTGTTTTGTCCATTTTGTTTGGATGTTCCGGCAAAGCCAAAACTTGGGAAAATCATGTCACCTTCCTTGCCTTAGGCTAAAGTGACGCTGTTTCAAAAGCTACACCCGCAAAGATGTCGGCTTATCTTTGATGTCGCCTCATTCTTGTAGCCTGGGAAACTGCAACTTCGCCAACCGCCCCCAATACTTAACTCCGCCTACCTTAATTCTTCCTGCCTTCCAGTCTGTGCTGCTTGAACATTGACAGACTTCTCCCTCTCCCCTTGGGAACATCCACGGACTGCGTGCTATCTGCGGAGGACCCTGTATTGTTCAGGCGCCTTGTAACGCCATTATAATAATTGCTTTAGAGTTAGTAATATGTTAATTTGTGATAGTCATAATTATAAGGATCCTATTCCAACGAGAATCCCGGGATAAGATATAATTTTGTATTGCTTATGTTACTCTTAATTAAATTTTCTCTTCGTCATTTAACTAGTCCTGATTATTTTGTTTTTATTGTAATTTATATGCACTGTTAACAGTGCATGTTCTATTAGCCATATTGTTGAGAGAGAGAGAGAGAGAGGAATTTTGGGGCCGGGGTTAGCCTTAGGCAATTGGGGTCATTCCTATCGCCACCGTTTCTCCTGCTCTCACCTTCTGCGTCCCTCCTTATCTACCATCCATTTGCTGCAGCTAGACAGCTTGGCGACATACTTTTTTCCCCGCTACATTGTTTACAAACATTTCCTTTCCCCTCTGGCTTCACTGCCCGACAATTTCATCTGTTCCCTTAATCCTTCGATTTTTTTTTCCATTTATTAACTTCTTAAACGAGGTAAAATTTGGGCCTATCGCCTCGTTGATCCTTTAGGCTTCCAGTGCCATAGCCTCTGTTTCGTTCTCCTCCAATAAAAATAGCCCTTCCCCCGCTTACATGTGCGTCTATTAAACCACGGAAAGGTGTTACAATACCTACCTAACTAATGACACTCATACTTACTACACTCGAAACATTTCAATAAAATGAACAAACAAATATTAACAGGCCAGCCAGAATCACCTGCTATCATTTCACATGTGCTGTTGCCGGACATGTTATACTCCGGAATCGCGAGCTTTGAGTACACATATCGCTATAATTAATCGTTCCCGAACATATGTGCATCACTAAAACGTGTTCCTTCTCCTCGCCCCTACACTTGGCTTTTTTTAATACACGAGTTGTGCAAAACCTTGTTGTGCAAAACTGCACCATTGATTGAAACATCTGTTTATAAGTTTATCGATATAGTATGTTGTATTTATTATTTCTAAAAAGACCACTTACAAGGAAGCGACGTATCGATGACCGATCTACCATTGAGCTAATGCACTATATTACGTGGAAGACATGTTTCAATCCAAAATTCGAATTTTATATTAAAGTTATGACCCAATGATTTGGGAATAGTGATTTTATTGAACACTACACTATAACAATTACCGTGTAATATTGTAATTGCTAAATAGTGTTTAGAAAATGTACTGTGAAATTATATATATATATATATATATTTGTTAACAGTTTGTAAATATGAATATTAATATAAAAAGAAAAAAAAAAAGAAGCGGAAAATATAGACAGTATTTGTTCATTTGTGTTCAAACTGCATGTATTGGCGTGAAGTATAACGCACTGTATTTTTAGCTTGGCTGCGGGTTGGAGGTGGCGGGTTCGCTTCCCGGCCTCGGCGGAGGACGGGAATTTTTCCACGCTTCTTTCTCCTCCAAACGGGCCCTAGGGTCTACCCAGCCCTCTATAGAATGGGTACCGGGTTTCTTTCCCGGGAGTTAAAGGCGGGCGAGCGACGGGCCGACCCCCCGTCCTCAACTTTGTCCCGTAGGTTCTGAGCACTGGAGCCTACCCTCCAGCTGCATTGCGCAGTCCTCTGGGCCTGATCGCACCTTTAACCTTTAACTGTATTTTTAACCCCTCATGGTGTCGTCACAAACCAGGTGACCGTTCCTAAGACTAGAAAATCAGTGATGCAGCAGGAACTTATTTATCATGGTTTTTCGTTTTGTGGAAAAAAAGACAAAATGTTTATCAGAAAACACTTTTAAGCCTTAGCGCGTATTTGCTGAGATGAGCCGCGCTGACCACAGGAATTAGGGGAAAAGTTCATTAGAGAACCCTCTTTTTGCTGGATGGTTTGAAAGCAACTCGGAAAAATAAGAGAGAATTCATCCAGAGAGTTGAGAACTGGGGATCCTCACAATAGAAGCTAATCATTACTTTGCTTGAGGCTGGCAGTGAAAGGGAGAAAAAGGGAGATTTCCCCTCTCATTCTCTGGTCAGCGCGGCTCATCTCGCGCAGATGCGCGATAAGCCTAAGGAAAGCACACAATAATTTTAAAATTTTAAGTTACATGTTAAAATTTTAATTTAGAAAAAAAAAATCAATACGAAACAAGATTTGTTTTTTGTATATTTTTCAGATTTCGAGTGTCAAACTAGATGGCGTCCGCTTTCGATTCGATATTACACATTTTATGATTAATGAGGATACTCATTGATCGACACCCCCCCCCCCCACCATCCAAAAGAGAGAGAGGTTGGGAAGACCCTTCGAGGTCACACTTAAGTTAAACACAATTGATTTTTTTTATGTAATTTCCACGAAAGGCACAAACCTAACTTAATTCAATCGAATGTTATTAAAGTTCTCAATTCAGAAGTTCGTCAAAAAAAAATTTTTTCGGTTGATCAGAAATCTATTCTCCAACTAACCATAAAGTTCCTTCCTCATACGAACAAAAAGGTAATTAATATAAACAATTAGTAACCATTGAGTGAACTAAAATTAAAATATCAAAGTTCTCATTTCACTGCAGTACATTAAGAATTAGTTTCATTATTTCAAATAAAACATTGGTATTAGTTACCATCTAATAGAAGTACAAAGCTCAAAAATAGACGAATAATATGGTTTGCTTCCTAATGACTTTTGCTTAAATTAAAAGTCTCAAAAATAAGGGAAGAGCGAATGAGGGTGGACTTGTTTTAAAAGTGCTTCAGAATAAAAAAAAAAAATTGTCTTCTCGAAGAAAAAACAAAGAAGCAGGACTAGGAAATTCGTCATTCTTAGGGGACGTTTCTAATGAATGTGATTTGAATTATGATCATGTTGTTTGCTATGATGCACTGAAACGTTCTTTGTTACTTGAACTCGAATAACAAAAGAGTAATTTGAAAAGTAGTCTATCGTGAATGTTCAACGAATGTTATAACTGAAATTTACTCAGTTATATATTGTTTATTACAATAATATAAGTTAAAGTTGCTATCAGGCCCAGAGGACCGCGCAGTGCAGCTGGAGGGTAGGCTCCAGTGTTCAGAACCTACGGGACAAAGGTGAGGACGGGGGGTCGGCCAGTCGCTCGCCCGCCTTTAACTCCCGGGAAAGAAACCCGGTACCCATTCTATAGAGGGCTGGGTAGACCCTAGGGCCCGTTTGGAGGAGAAAGAAGCGTGGAAAAATTCCCATCCTCCGCCGAGGACGAATCGAACCCGCCACCTCCAACCCCAGGGTGGCCACTCAACCTGGAAACCTGGAGAACCTGGAATTGTCAGGGAATTTGAAAACTGCCAGGGAAAACCTGGAAAAGTCAGGGAAATTTACGAAAATGTCTGGAATTTTCTCACCTCTCCTGCCTTAAAAATGGTTTGTGGGTTATGTGGTTTGCATTTTGTCCTCCGGAGATGAACATAAGAAAATTAAAACTCAAAGAACTGCAATGCAAAAAGCAAAAATTAATTACCAATGCTCAAAAGAAGCCGATCTTATTGAGGAAGAAATCAAGTTCTTAAAAATGTGATTGTACTCTCAAGGGTAGAGGTCCTGTATATCATATACATATATTTTAGAAAATTTCTGTTTTGTAGTACATTTTCCATTTATCGTATATTTTACAATCATATCCTTTATTTACTCTAATGTTTTGTATTTTAACTCAATATATCTATCAGGCAACTATTATTAAAATATATTCACTAAGATTATTTTTCCCATTTGTGTGTGTGTGTGGATATTTGCAGTCTCACACTACATCTTATTTGTTGTTATCAAAATTGTTTACATTTCAAAAAATTATTATATGCATGTGAATATAATACAAAGTGGTTAAAACTGTGTACAGTAAAACCCCGCTAATCCGGCATCGGATAATCTGACACATTCAATAATCCGGCATCGGTCTAAGGTTTTTTTTTTTTACACTGAATAAGCCTTCCGGGCGCGTTCGGCAGAGTTCGCGGGCAATCGGCTGAGGTCGGGCGTACTCGGCAGTGATGACAAATCTAATATAGTAACTATACTGTACTGTATGTACTATATTAAAATATAATACTATATAAAAATATATTTTGTTGTTTTTTTAACATTTTCCATCACTATCGAAATCAGAGAAATCACAATAGAACACGGAAAAATGGCCTGATACCTATTAATAGCCCTTTTGACTCTATTTTAGCGGTATTTTCGCTATCCTCGCAATAACGGCTATTTTTAGACGGCGCTCAGTAATCCGGCATTTTCGGTAATCCGGCACTGCCGAAGTCCCGAACGTGCCGGATTAGCGAGTGTCTGCTGTAATTTGATTTTCTCTTTAATTTAATTTACATCTGTTGTAAAAACTCAAGTAATTTTATTAAAGAAAGCAAAATTTTAATAAAACCTAGAAATTAAAATTTTAAATTGTTAATGATACTAAACAGATTGCAAGAGTGTGCAACAAACAAATATGATGTTTCTATGTCATAAATTATAAAAAGTAAAATTTATTCTATTAATGGAGTAAACTTATTACAGAGGAAATTATTAAAAAGAAAACATTTAGTAAAAGAGAAAAACGTGCAATTGAGTTATCTAAATCTAAAGGCAATCATTGAAAAGAGTTTCTACAATATCGTGTACAATTCATGTTCAGCCCCGCATCTGGATTTTTTTTTTCAATCACCTCGAAAACCTGGAAAAGTCAGGGAATTTTAAAATGTCTGGAGAGTGGCCACCCTGAACCCGCAGCCAAGCGCCCTTACCCACTCGGCTACCGGGCCCACATTACAATAATATAAATCTATACTAAATAATAGTTGGGCTATTCAGTCATTAATTATAAAACTTCTTGTCGAAAGGACCAATTGTTGTTTTTTACTGGTTCGTTATTCAAAAGCTGTCCACAAAAAAAAAAATGTAGCTTAGGTACTTTTACAGAGGGATGAAAAGCCTCTCTTCTATTATATTACAGAGGACACTTACTAGAAGAGAATAGCAAACACAGCGATGACAAGTAATTGACGAGAAAGTGTGAAGGGAGGTGACGAGCGAACGGGATTGGGTTAATCTTTGATAGGATTAACCTTTTCTATTGCATCCGCAAAGACTTTAAAAAAAATGAAGCAAAGAAGAGAAAAAAGAAATTGCAAGCATAAAAATAGTGAAAATATTTTTGTTCAATGATGTAAACCGATGTTTTGATGGATTAGACTAATAGCCATGTTGTAAAGAACTACTGTGCTACTGAAGGTAGCGTTAATGTGCTCTGATAACGAAGTTTCTTGTTTTCAGATTTCAGCGATTTGTTAATCGCTCAGTGTGGAGTTTTGTTAGGTCTTAATTTATAACAACCCAAATGATTTCTGTAGGTCCAAGGGATTTCTGTGTTCATTGATTTGCTTAGTATCCGTACATGATCATGCTCTCTATCAATGCTAATGATTTTGGTGAAAAGTTCTAAAATTTCATTATATTTTCAGGTATTAATATCTACTTATTTCCTTTACTCTCTACCTAAATGAAAAATTGCTTATCATTATGTCTAATCAGGAAGACTTGAATTTCTTTTAATATGTAATTGCTGCTTTTTTTTTTTTTTGGGGGGGGGGGGTTCTTTTTCATAACCATCGCAGCCATTTTACCATTTTACTTTTTTATAACTATCACATAAGTATTACATAACTGAAGTAAGTCTTATGTAAGAAATAACATATTAATAATGCTGAAACTTGTTTGCAATTTAACTACAATGTACATTGTTTAATAACTTTTCTATTAAAGTGCTATTATATACATCTACAATGGTTACTTACCAACTAATGGAGGAAGATGAATCAATGAGATAAAGATACCCGATATTATTCCTGTAATCCATAAAACAATAAGACTGAAGTAGTGTTTTCCAGGATCAGTGTAGCCTTCTTTATCCACTGACCACGCAATTCCCCAAAAACAAACAACTAAAATCGATAAGAGAAGAGCCAAAGCAACATTTCCTGCTGGAGGCAAATACACAGCATTCACAAGCCTTTGAAACAATCCTGGATTATCAGGAAGAGGATGATATTCACGTAAACAATAATAACAACATCTGTTACGGGCAGGTGAAGATTCTTGCATGGCGGACATTTTTCCAAGTCGAACAAGTAGCTTTCTGAGAAATATATATTCTTCGTTCTACAAATACAAAAAAAAGAAACAATTATTTTATTTAATTGAGTTTTAAGTAAATTAACTTTTTTCTCCTCAACTCTAAAATTGGTGGGTGGCATGAATTTTTGCCAAATATCTTAAGAAAGATCCTGAGGTGGTTTCCCATTTCCCTTCCTCAGGAAGCCATTATGGAATTCCGTCAGAACTGAAGGGAAATATAAAGAAGCAGACAAACACAGGAAAGGAAATAAGCATCCATGTATTCAAAACCAGCTTCTGATATACTTGCCTTTAGAAAGGTCTTGACTATAAGGCTATGCCCGAACAGCACTTAATACTCTATAAAACCAAAATGAACTTAAATCTCACAGAATCAAAAGCATGTCGCAGACAGACTTTAAGATCATATGCAGTTCATTTCAGACAAGTCGAATTATTTTCTTTCTTTTTTTATTGCATAATGAACTACATGTCTTCTGATTTTCTTATACAAAGGTTTCATTAAAATTAAGTTAAATGTTTAGTTATAAAGGACTGAGTCGGAATTATTTCCATCCCATTATTAAGCTTATTTCTTTGTTTTTTAAAATATAGTTAATCGATGCAAATTTATCTCTTTTGTATGAGAAATAGAAATGAAAAATGAGTGTGATTATAAATGATCACAATCAATCCTACTCAATTGCTCAAACACTTCTTAAATCCTATGCTTTATTCTCAAAGGGATCAGCTGTAATGACAAAGAAAACAATTGTTTTATTCAAGATACTCATTTTGTGGGGGTTTTTTTTTGTCTTAAACCTTAAATTTTTATTAAATCTGAAAATTCTTTATGAAATTAAGTATTTTTATTAGTAGTAGTGTTTTGGGAAGGATTATATTCGGAATCATTTCAATCTCCAGAAAATAGCTCAAAGAAACCTAGTATCTTCACCCAGTAACAACTAGGAACAATAAACAAATGTCGTAGATCTGCTATATTTTGGAGAAATTTCAAAAATGTCTGATTACATGTATACAGAGGGGACGAAAAGTCCATATACCCATGTCAAGTAAACTGGATTTGAAATGAATTGATATGCCTGTTATGCATTCAAAACATCTGTATGCACTTTTCCATGGTCTCTGCACAGACAGATGCGTCTTCAAGTCCGTATCCTCATTTTCCGTAGCATTTTTGGCGTCACAGTTGTGAAGGCGTTGCGCATAGCAATCTGCAACTCAGTTGAAAACTCAATTGAAGAGTGTTTAGTGACTGCAATTTGGAATCACGAATGACCGTATACGGAACAAACACTTGCAGAAATTATTACCAATTTTCAGCTGCGATTTCTGGAGGCGCCACCATCCAAGAGAACATTACTGGCATTAGAACTGAAGACTTTTACGTCAGGATCAGTGAAGGATTCACATCGGATGGCAAGACCGTCAACACATATGGAATCATGTGCTGCTGTGGAAGAATCCATAATGCGAAGTCGACTCACAAGGCTGCTGTCGAATTGGATATTCCCCGGTCAACCATGAGAGACCAAAAGCGAAAGGATTTGAAAGTGAAACCTTTTCGCCCGTTATCAGGGAATGAGCTATTAGATGTGGATTTTAACACGGCCTGCTTCTCTTAACATTTCCCAACAAGAGAAGATCAACGAAGACTTCTGTTTAGTGATGAATGTGCTATTTATCGAAGTTTGAAAGATCGGAACTTTTATTTTTGGTCAAAGGAAAATCCACATTTCTTTTAAGAACTCCAACAAAATCCATCACAAGTTATGATTTGGGCGAAGGTAACAGAAGTACATCTGCTTGGACCGTTTCTTCAATCGCCCAGTGATCAGGCAACTTATGTGCGTATGATTAACGAATGGTTGCTGCCTGAACTCCAGTTGAAAGACATAGCTGAAACTGTATTTTTTCAACAAGACGGAGAAACAGTTCACTTCGCCATGAGAGTGCGATTGCGCCTTGATGAGCTTTTCCGAAACAGGTGAATTAGCCGAGGATCCGAAAACTTTCCTTCACCTTTACCATGACCACGCAGCCTAGAACTCACCATGCCAGACAATTCTCTGTGGGGAATCTTTAAACAGGAAGTCCACAAACAGCGGTACGTTTTCAAATCTGCGTTGCAGATCGCCATGCGCAATGCCTTCACATCTGTGACGCCACAAATGCTACCATGGAGGAATGCATACAGGTGTTTTGGATCCACTTAAGCAGATCAATCCATTTTAAATCCAGTTTACTGACAGGATATACGGACTTTTCACCCACTCTTTACTTAACAATCAATGTGAAGCTGCACGACAGGTTTAGAAACTCAGACCAGGTACTTCGCAACTTTTCCTCTTGTCAGCAAAAACACATGTCTAAATCAAATAAACACATGTCTAAAATCAAAGTAACACATGTCTAAATCAAAGTAACACATGTCTAAATTGTCATTATTTTATCCACTCTATAATAAATTGCAGTTCATTAATTTTAATTAGAAATTGCAAGTTGTAGATGGAGTCTTTGTGAGTTGATCAGCAGGTTGTCTGCAAATGCAATTGATAAAAATATGAAATAAATTATTCTTTATTTAGATACAATAAACCTAATACTACTGGTTCGATTCTTCTGAACGTGGATTTATTTTGCCAATGAAAGTCTGCCTCATATCTAATTTTGATTGATCTTCCAGGTTCGAGCATTCTAGGAAGAAGTAAAATTTGCTCCTTCGTAGACCACCGTCATCTAACTGAATTTTCAAAAAGGACTGATAAATGGTGGAATGTTCACAAGCAATTTAAGATATCCAAAGACAATAGGACCTGTCCTAGATCTGTAACAGTAGCATCACAGGAGGAACACTTCAACTTAATCCCACTTATTTACAATCATAAATATGTTACTTGAATTTTCCAATCATTTCTGGAAAATGTGCAATGTATAGTAATAATATAATAATAATAATTTAATATTTGTAGTAGCTTTTTCTTTAACTAAGGTAATCAACTGATTTCCAAAAATGCAATAGTTCTAGAAACATTCTATATCTACGTGAAAAGCCTCCATTTTGCTTTTATCCTTTCCATATTTCTTGGCAAAAGCTTTGACCCTCAATGGGAGAAATCCCTCTTGGCGTGAAGAAGAGTAAACATTCTACCAAGAACTTTAAAACAAATCCTTTTATTTTCCAAGCAAATTATAAATGTAATTCTAATAAACCATAATAATAATAAAATCTTTTTTTTTTCCATAATTTAGGTTTAAGTCATCAAACGTTTTCTCAAATGGCGAAAACTATATTTATAGTTACCTATATTTTCTAAGAATTTTCTACCTTACTTTCAATACCTTAATTCATCATCACATTTGTTAATAAGTTCTAGTTCTTTCTACATCGAGTTTATTCTTTTTTTAGATACAATAAACCTAATACTACTGGTTCGATTCTTCTGAACGTGGATTTACTTTGCTCATAGCACGTTGTAATAATGGTTTTTATCTTTGAAGTCAAGCAATTATTTCGTCACATTTCATTCTTACGACTCATCAACAAGAATTGAAAGTTCGTGTTGATCAAGAATTGAAAGGATTTTCCGTCATTGTTTAGCTACTTCTTTAGATAATAGATAATAACTTTTAGGTTTGCCTGTGGCTGTGGAAATATTACTTAATTGTAAGATTATATTTGATATTTGTTTTCGTTTTCAAATTAACTGCCTGTGAATTTCTGGTTGATCTTCGACTCGATTTTTGTAAAAGTCGAACTTTTGGGATAAAAACCAATATATCATTTAAAATTTCCATAAGCTTTGATTTTCCAATTGCTGAATTTTCCGTTTCCTTTCAAAATCCGCTTGTTAAATCAATTTGAAATTAAGTTCGTTGAAATGTCACTTTTTCTTTCTTTATTCTTTCACGAAGTTTTTATTTATTGTGTTTAATATTATTACGATTTGAGGTTGTTTATTTTTAATTGTTTGAATTTTAATGTTTTTGTTTTCTTTGCACTACTTAATTTTTTTTTTTAATTTGTGTAGGCCTACATATACAGGGTGTCTACAAATGATTGGAGCGGTTTCATGACCTTGTAATGACCACATTCATTGAGCTCTGCTGATCCACTTTGTTATTATAAGACAAGCATCTCTCAAAGTTTTGTTTGAATTGCCCGGCAGACATATGTTTCTGCCTCCAACCTCGAGAGCGCTGCAGTTGCCAAATGGCGACGAACAATGAAAAAGCGTATGCTGTCGTCGAATTCCATGCATGTCACTTCAGAACAAAGTTCCATAAAGATCCACTCAGCTCTACCTCTATTCGACGGTGATATGATCAATTTACAACTCGGGATGTCTCTGTAAAGGGAAATCAACGGCTCGTCCTCCTGTGCAGGAAGAAACAGTTGAATCTGAAAGGGCTACAATTCGTTCATGGCCCTCGAAAATCAAATCGCAAAGCTTAGCAGGGAATTGAACATTCCACGAAGACTATTTGAAAAGTCTTAGGGCAACGACTGAAGCAGCAGAAGCCTTACCGTTTACAATTGTTGTTGCCCATTGATAAAGTGCGTCTCTTTTGAGTTTTGTGCACGATTTCAAGAGCTTACGGAAGAGAATGAGTTCTGTGATAAACTCGTTTTCAGTGATGAGGCAGCATTTTTCCTGAATGGCAATGTGAATAGATACAAAGTGCGAATCTGGGGAACCAACAATCCCCATCCTATTATGGAGCATATTAGGGATCTCCAAAAATCAATGTTTTCTGTGCGGTCTCAAAATTTAAAATTTACGGCCCCTTTTTCTTCATCGAGAAGTCCATTACAAGACCCATTTATCTGGAAATGCTGGAAAATCGCCTCAATCCTGAAGATGGAATCTTCCAAATATTTTGTTAAAATAAATTTAACAAAATTATTTTAGTTTATTATATTTATTTTTTGCTTGAAACATATTTTAAGTATAATTATTATTATTTTGTTTGGTAAATTTAAATGAAAATTTGCATAGAGATCACTGATGACGTCAGCTATAATTGTAGATAAAATCAGCTGACCGACTGCGCTAGGGAGTAAATGTACGGCACCTTCTCACTGTGAGAAGGCTTCATGGAACGAGGAGGTCTGGGTTTTTAGCTCTTGATTTTATTTGATTTTCTTTGTTTTATGGTTGATATTTTATTTGTACTTCCTTATTAATGTTTAGAGGTACTTCCTAAACTAATTTTACTGTGTTTGAATGCTAAATTAAGTGACAACATTCGTTGCAATTTTTGAATTGCGGCGGGTGTGGCCGCCATTTTTGCCACATCGGCGTTTGATTGGAAGTCCTGTTAAACATCAATTGTTTGTTTAATCTTTTTTGTGTGACTTATAGTAGCTAATTTCTTAAGTTTATTTTTCTAATTGGTGGGGGTGGGGTTTTATTGGGCGTTTTTGGGTGTTGGGTTAGGATTCCCCCTGTGTTTGTGTGGGGTTGTCTACCGCCATTTTGCTCCCACTTTAAGTGGAGAGCTTCAACTTTTTTATTTTTCATTTTCTTTTCTGTTTCCTCTCTCTTTTTTTCTCTTTGCTTATGATGAGTGGAAAGGATTCTCCCTCTAGGGAGAACTCGACTTTTGAGTCTAGGTTGGAAACCTTGGTGACAAATAACAAATCAACTATTCAAGAGCAGAGCAAGGAAAAATATTTGAATTGGCTCAAATTAAATTCAGGTGAATCACAAAAAAAAAGGATATTATGAAGCTAAAACTGAAAAAAGAAACATTAGAAGAATTTAAAAAGAATATCTCAGTTGAACTTAAAAAAACAATGGAATGGGAAAACACACAACTGGCTAATGTTGAGAAAAACATTCTTAAATCTCCCATTCCTTCTTCCCCTAGGGTTAATACCCCTTCTTTGACAGGCGATGAAGGTGGTGGGATTGTTCACCCTTTTCCTGTACCCGTGCATCACCCGGTCCGGGTGTTTCCTCTCCTGTTTGTGGGTGTAACACTGACGGAGAGACGGGAAATAAAAGTAAACGCAAGAGGGGAACGTCGGAGATTGAGGATGAGGGGGGAGAAGTGTCTTCATATGCATCAATAGCAGTGGAATCCTTCATTGAATGATCGGATTCTATTAAGCTGGCTGTCTCTCGGGAGGAGGGGGGCAGGATCAGCTTTAGAAAATCCGACCAAACTTCAGTTCACAATGGCTTATATGAGATAAACAAAATATTCATGAAACTAATGATTAAGATAAAAGACCTAGAATTATCCAATAAACAAATTGAGCTAGAGAAAGCAAATCTTATGATTAAAGCTCAATCTTCTTTTTTCGATAAGTCACCAAGACGACCATCATCGAGTTACGCTGACAAAGTTAAATCAAAGGGTAACATCAAATTAAGCAAAGGAAATCCACAGATGGATTTAAATAAAGGACAGACCGATTTTTGTTCGGTCATTAAAAGAGGGAGGAAACAGTGAGGAATCCAGGAAAGAGATTACAAAATTCTTAAAAGATAACTTGAAGCCAGTTGAAATTGGGGGGGGGGGTTTAAAAGGTCAGGTGACGAGGAACGACGGGAAAATATTCTTAAAGTATTATAACTTAGAGCAAAAAAAAACAAAATGGAATCCAGACTTCGACTGACGGAGGTAAAAGGGATAGGCAATCGCCTACCCTCCTTTAAACTTTCTGGGATTCCAGCTGAATATAAAGAAGAGGACATTGTTGACGTCATCATTGCCTCGAATGCCGCGATGTTAGGGGATTTCCCTACAACCATAATTAAACAAGACCTTAAAGTTATTAATAAAAAAGTTTGTAGGGATAAGGAGAAGAACAACTGGATCCTAAGAGCCTCACCGCAGGTATTCAGAGTTCTGGAATCCGAGAATTTTATAAATTTTGATTACTTGAGGATCCCGTTTGTCGAGGATGTTTGGATTCTAAGATGTTTTAAATGCAATGCCTTCGGTCACCTGGCCAAAGAATGCAGTAATAAAACTTCAAATCTTCTAATGTCAAACAAATGCATAATGATACAAGCTCCTATATCATTACGAATTTGTTAATAGTTTGACATTAGAAGATTTGAAGTTTTAAACGTATGATTTAAGGTGAGATATTTAGAATACAATTCAAGAATCTACGATAAGGAAGAAATTTTCAGGAATGAAGTAAAGACTGATATTTGAAGAAAAAGATATATGAAAATGCAACATATCTTCGAGCTTTCGAAGTTGAGAGGACGAGAGGTATGAAATTTATTAAGTGCAAGTTACGAAAAGTGATTACGTATGCGAAGGTTAAAACTTTATTTTTGAAGATTTCTAAATTAGGCCAGTCAATATCGACATAAAAAAAGGCAAACATCGCAAACGCGCATGTATCTACGATTTTTTTATATGTTGTTAGGACCCCTAACAGTAGTTTATACCCAAGTTTGCAACCCCGAAAACCCTGTGCTACTCCTGTGGTGTTCGAAAAACTGCGAAATTCGGCCACCTTTGTCAGTTTTGTCGAAAAACCCACGTGAAGGAAGCGTTTATCGGGTATCTTTACTCTATACTTTTGTAAAGCAAAAGAAATTTGCTACAATTTGAGCCCAACTCGAGCTCTCTAGATCTATTGGTTGCGGAGATATAGCCAGTCAAAGATGGGCAAGTTTTTCCAAAAAGTGGAGAGTTATCTGTAAGGTCATGTTCCAAGACACGTATCGGCTAAAATAATGGTTCTAGAGAAAGAACATGAGAGAAGAAATTGTAGAGAATTAAATTAGCTGTAATTTGATTCCAAAATGGTGCCTCTAGGCCTCATAGTTTTCTCAAAAACGAAAAAACAGTAAAACATCGGAATTTGGAAAAATGAGGAAAACATTGTACTGAATCATGTTGGTATGTATTTCTTTAAAAACACGTGCAAGAATGTGCAGTTAACATTGTGATCTGGCCCAACATTGTTAACAAGGTGATCTGGCATCGCAATGATTCAGTCAGAACCATTGTGGCGGAATACATTAGCTACGATTTCAACCACTTTGGTACAAACGTAGCTATGGTGTTTGAAAGATACCCAACGATGCATCGATGAGGAGCACTAAATCAGCTGATTGCCTGCGACTCTCTGCTTCTCTCTCCTGCAGTGACATTTTGTTTGATGAATCAACATCCATCAAAGTGCCCCAGGCAAAACTGCTCTCCAATGACTAACAAATGCCGCTTGATCACCATGATGCGTACTGAATTTGAGAGGCAGTGTATCGAGGTACATCAATCTCAAGAAGACTCCGATACTGATATAGTGATGACTGCACTCTCCAAGAGCTCATCGTTCGACCAAGTTTTCATCATTGGGGAGGAGTCGACCTACTGGTCTTCTTCAACGGCTTAAGCTCTGGACAGACGAACGTGTACTTCCAGAAAGGCGTTACAGGTGGGTCAGAGGGCGCTCACTATACAGCAAATTCCTTCACATGTGGAGAAATGAAGGTTCCACGAGGGATGGTTTTGTTCCTGCATGCCATCAGTGGGTGTGACACCACCTCGGCCCTTTACTGGCAGGGCAAGATGAAGTGGTGCAACGTCCTCACAAAAAAAACCCCACTGGATAGATCTCACCAGCATTTTTCTTGATCCAAACTCCAACCAGGACGCAGTAGGAAATGCTGGGGAGAAGATCTTGATGAACCTCTACGGCGGAGATGCAGGAACGCTGAACACCCTGCGATAATCAGCATTTGTCAAATCGACAGCAACGGCCAAAGTAAACCTTGCCCGCCTCCCCCCCCCCCATCACAAAGGCTGCAAAATATCATTCGTGGAGGACCTACCACCGGGTGCAAAACTGGTTGGGGGTCGACAAAAATCCTTGTGATTGGGGATGGGCCACAAGCGAACACGGTCTCATGCCCATCACAATGTGCGCAGAGCCCGCTCCTCAGACCCTGCTTAGAATGGTGGCTTGCATATGCAAGAAAGTGTGCTTATGATCGTGCACTTGCCGAAAGGCAGGGCTCAAGTGCTCTATCCTATGTTCCTTTTGCCAAGAGCACAGTTGCACAAACGTCACCCCTATCGTCCTGGACGAGGAGGATGAGAATGTGGACGACCCAACACCATATGACGACCCGCCTCCACCTCCAGAAAACGTCGTCCATCCTCCCACTCCCTCCCCCACTGATCCAGACTGGATCAGACCTGGCCCTTCCAAAAGGGCGAAGTTCTAAACTACTGCGGTGTTAATGCTTGACTGTGTACATAGAATTTACTTATTTACATTTTTGTTTCCGTTGTTTATTTTATGTTTACGTTTTTTTGTTTAGTGTATGTTTATTTGAAGCCATATGTTATGTCTACAATGTTAACTGCACATTTTAACACGTGTTTTTAAAGAAATACATACCAATATGATTCAGTACAATGTTTTCCTCATTTTTCCAAATTCCGATGTTTTACTGCTTTTTCGTTTTTGAGGAAACTATGAGGCCTAGAGGCACCATTTTGGAATCAAATTGCAGCTAATTTAATTCTCTGCACTTTCTTCTCTTATGTCCTTTCTCTAGAACCATTATTTTAGCCGGTACGTGTCTTGGAATATGACCTTACAGATAACTCTCCACTTTTTGGAAAAACTTGCCCATCTTTGACTGGCTGTATCTCCGCAACCAATAGATCTAGAGAGCTCGAGTTGGGCTCAAATTGTAGCAAATTTCTTTTGCTTTACAAAAGTATAGAGTAAAGATACCCGATAAACGCTTCCTTTACGTGGGTTTTTCGACAAAACTGACACAGGTGGCCGAATTTCTCTGTTTTTCGAACACCACAGGAGTAGCACAGGGTTTTCAGGGTTGCAAATTTGGGTATAAACTACTCTCAGGGGTCCTAACAACATATAAAAAAAATCGTAGATACATGCGCGTTTGCGATGTTCGATGCTTTTATTGACTGGCCTAAATAGACATAAAAGAAAAAAGACAATTAAAATATTAAGAAGGACAATTATAAAATTTAAAAATAAAAATAAATAATGAAAATTTGGTTTTGTAAGTAAACTTAATGAGTGAATGTGGTTGATATCACGTTTCATATTATTGTATTTGTTTAACTTTTTCACGTTTATTAGCATTCTTGTCTTGTTTTTTATTTCAATGATGTTAGGGTAAGGGAGCGATGTTCTCCCTCCTAAAAATGTTTGTAGTAGTCCTGAAGAAGTCTTTGGAATGTAGAATAAAGACGAAATATTGATGTCAGTTGATGTAGTAGCTTGTATCATTATGAATTTGTTAATGCAGTAATAAGTTATCTTGTTTTAAGTGTGGTGGATTACACATATTTTCGGAATGTAACTCCACACACACTGAATGTATTAATTGTAAGAGAGAGGGAATGGAGGGGAGGGGTCACATGGCTAACTCTGTTGACTGTCCCTGTTATCCGAGGGCCCTTTCTAACAGCAGGAGGAGGGTGGTATATCAATGATTTGCATAGCCCAATTCAATCTGGGAAGAAGTCTGGTGCCCTGGACAGAGATGCAGTTATTACAAAATCAGTTCAATATCATGTGCTTTCAGGAGCCATATTGCTTTGAGAGACGGTACGGTTCGGCAATGATGCTACCCTGTATTCAGGGCTATTCTGTAAGCATACAACCAGTTAACCGATCGTAACGACAATTCGTATTCTGTAACGTCCTAACGAGGTAGTTCAATCGTTAGGAATAACAACTTACTGTTACGAGATAACAGGCAGCAGAGAGCTGCAGTTAGGACAAAATGATGGCGGCCTTTCTACTCGTACAGACTGCGTTGGAAAGAAAAGAAGAGCAGGAAATGAGGTAAGAAATGATTTTATTTCTTAAAATTAAAACAACACTATAACAATGAGTTAGGAAATAATAAAATAATTGCAAAATGAACCGTAGGTCGAATCAAAGTTCCACAAATCGTTGCTTTGCCACCGCGTTTGTCTGATGCCGTCGGCTGTCCTGCCGACCTCGGTTTTCTAGGGCTTCAATAACAACTTTTAGGGCAAGTTGGGAATTTCTTTTGGAATTGTTTTAATTCTACATGTCTCCCTGATTACCCCTCCAAATTTGGACTCATTTCGATCCATATTTAAGAATTTATAGGCATCTGGCACTTTATAATCAAAAATCTGTTTTTGAGTGTGGCTTTTTCAATTGGCCTAGGCCGTTCGCCGGTTTTCTAGGACTTCAATAACAACTTTTAGGGCAAGTTTGGAATTTCTTGTGGAATTGTTTTAATTCTACATGTCTCCCTGATTACCCCTCCAAATTTGGACTCATTTCGATCCATATTTAAGAATTTATAGGCATCTGGCACTTCATAAACAAAAATCTGCGTAGAATGTGGCTTTTTCAATTGGCCTAGGCCGTTCGCCGGT
>JAFIDM010000005.1:6579222-6593580 GCA_023159025.1 Thereuonema tuberculata
GTCACTCTGTCCCCTTATCAAAGAAAAAAGACTTGAGGGTAATAACTTTAGAAAAAGCGAAAGAGGTTAAGGTAAATAGAAACATTACTTTAGTGCCAGGAAAGATGTTGTGCAGTAGCTGTCGAAAATCATTATTAAAAGCAAAACCTGACCCACAGCCAGATAATGAAGAAATGGTTATAAGTCATGAAAGTGATGATGAAATTGAAGATGAATTAAAAACGGCAAAAAGAGTGTTTGAAAAAGATAAACTGAACGAGACTCTTTTAGGATTAGATGTAACTCCATTGAAACTTAAATCATTATCCGCTTGCTCAAAGGGAAAATATGCAAAAAAAAAATTTAAACAGGCTAAAACCCAAGTTTAAAAAAAGCTATGTAGAGAATTTGTGTAAATATAATTAATTATTTATTGTATTTTTTTTTTCATGTTTTCCCCTGATTTAATTTTATGTTTAAAAGATTTACTTCAATACAATTTGTAATTATAAATAAGAACAATTGTTTATAAGTTGAAGCGCCGTGATATTAAAATATCATGCCAGGTGTCGCTTCTGCTAAAAGCATTTTCGTATATAATGCGACTTTGATTTTGAGGACATTAGAACTTCAAGATGTGGTTCACGTACGGCGTAAAGAGATGGATCGTTTCCGTAAGATTTGTAAATGAGAATGTTTGAATATGGTATAACGATTTGATCTTTAATTGATGTAATACCTATTTTAATTATTCTTTTTCTGGTAATTATGAATGAAATGTCACCTGTGGAATTACGGCTAATTGAATTGTTTTTGGACGAAAACGATTCGTTAATACATCGTAGGAATAAAAGTGATGAAAAACCTCGGGTTTGTTTTGTAGTTTTTAAGAAAATTTGAATTTAAAGCGGGACTCTTTTGCGGAAGCACACGTATAAAACAATGAACATGGCGGTCTAATTTTTGGTTAAACATTACTTTCCGGCACTGGTTTGTGTGATGAAAATGGCGGGGTTATTTATCAATACATACATCCTGCAGCTAAGTAAACCTAACTTGGCTAACCTAAACCAAATTTGAAGGGTTATATCCTGCAGCTAAGCCAACCTAACTTGGCTAACCTAAGCCAAATTTGAAGGGTTATATCCTGCAGCTAAGCCAACCTAACTTGTCTAACCTAAGCCAAATTTGAAGGGTTATATCCTGCAGCGAAGCCAACCTAACTTGGCTAACCTAAGCCAAATTTTAAGGGTTATATCCTGCAGCGAAGCCAACCTAACTTGGCTAACCTAAGCCTAATTGTTTTTGGTTGAAAAAATAAAATTGTGAAAAATGCTTACCTTATGTTTGTTCGTCTGTCGTGTGCACATCCGCCGCCTGTGAAAGAGTTCCAAGAAAATCTGGAATTTTCTTAAAAATTACCAAAAAAAACCGGGGTTTTCCATCAGATTTATTCCTAATATGCATTAACGAATTGTTTCCTTCCAAAAAACTTGAAATTTACTCTAATTCCACAGGTGACATTTCATTCATAACTACCCTTTTTCTTTTAAATTTCACTAGAGCTCTTTCTTTTATGGGGCCTAACGTATGTTAGAGGAAATGGCGATGCGAAGAATTAGGCATAACCTTTAAGACTTAAGAGTAAAGGCAATTCATGACTGATGGAAAGGTTTGGCATTGCAGTGAATTACTTTTTCGCAGGGATTACAAAAAGGTTAAACGATTAGGGCAGGAATGGCAAATGGTCATATATTTCATTTGAATCATGGAAGATTTATCGTTTTTGACTGATGTGTGCAATCTGATGTTTTTACGTTGCCAACGTTCGATGAGGCATAACGACACTTCGAGTATCAACTGGGTTTGATATATTAATTATAAGTGATATGTTTTGTCAACGAAGTTAAAGATAGGGCTATTTAATTTATAGTCGAATTTCATGGAATTGGACATCTTCGTCGAACGATCGCTGTGTAATTAGTACGTGTACAACAAGGGACTTTTTCAGTGGATCGATGCTAAAGACCGCTACGAACGTTATTTAATTAAAATATTAAGTTACAGAGTAATGTAATAACTTTCTATTGTTTTAATTTCTAGTATTTAATGGATGTTATCTTATAGCAAGATTTGTACGATTCTAGAGAGTTAAATTTAAGGCTTATTTCTCTGATTACAAAATATTAGATATTTTGGGAACGTTCAATTAATTGTCACTGTTTTAATGGCATCTGCATATGTAAGTTTAATTTGCCGAAAGCAGTAATTTTCAAATAATGTGCGTAATATCATATTTGTGAATTTGATTAATGGAACGATCGAACGTAGGGTTAAATTTGTATGCGTGATACATACAATAGAGTAAATGATTTACTTGATAATATTAATCTTGAATGATTATGTTTCATAAAACATAAATACTTATTTGTGTATTTTTATAATTATTGATTAAACTACTTGTGATTATTAAACCTTATTTATTTTTTGTTACTAAATGCTCTACTAATTTCTTTTCATTTTAAATTCTGTAAATTGACATTTACAATTTCTTAAAGACCTAATAATTAAATTCTTAGGTAGTCATTGCAGAAGTTAAGAATACTTTAATAACAATATTACAAGCTATCATATGTCTTACAAATAAAGGACTCTCACAGTGAATCACCAAGTGAAGCTGAAGGTACAAAAAAAGAAAATGATTTAAAGAAACAATCTGCTGATCTTGATTATTTAGTTAATGTTATGAAAGAGAAAGTTAAAGACAGACTGAGTAGGCGTGAAAAAAATAGAGGTTTTAACAATCGCTCCAAAGTCTTGATCTCGCCGGAAAGTAGCGGAGGAATTTAATGTATCAGAATATTTGGTGCAAAAAGCAAGAACTCTGTCGAATGAAAAAGGCATTTTGGTGTTGCCAGAACCTAAAAAAAGGCAGAACGGTCCCTGAAGAGACAATAAATATTGTAAAAGAGTTTTACCAGGATGATGAATTTTCTTACATGATGCCAGGTGCTAAAGATCGTGTTAGTAGTGAAAAAAATATATACATGCAGAAAAGACTTCTTTTGCAACCTACATGAACTATTTGTTGTTTTTTAGAATAGGTATCCACAGCTAAAACTAGGATTTTCTAAATTTTGCTCTCTGAGACCAAAATGGTGTATGTTGGCTGGTTCACCAGGCACTCTCTGTGTATGTGTGTGCTTCTACCACCAAAATGTGGAGCTTTTAGCTAATGAAACGAATCAGCATGATAAAGAATCTGCCCATAATATGTTAGTTTGTAACTGACAGAATAGAGATTGCATGCTGCGCCGCTTTGATAAATGTCCTAAAACATCTGCGCCACTGAAGCTTTATTTGGAAGACATCTTAGAAGATTTTGATGATTAAGATGAAATCAGATTTTCAGTGGGTAAGTGATGGCCGAATAATGCTATTTAGACAATGCTACTTCCTCGTCAAGAATTCATTGAATGTACTATTCGGAAAATTGACTCTTATCCCTCATTCTTTTGTAACAACTTCAAAACTTAAATTTGAGAAAGACTTTCAATAACTTACACTACTAAGAGACAAATTTGTAGGGTAAAAAATGGAAACTTTGTTAACCTGTAGGGTAAGTAAAAATAAATTAAAGTCCTATGGTTACCTTATAGGTTACAATATGCATTCGCTAATCTAGACCCAATTGCAGACAGAGTTTCAAAAAAATTGTTAAAAAATTTTATAAATTCTTAATTTTGTAAAACTCTTTATTGAAGCTATGCTCCATATTGTATTTTTCTTTTCAAAAAAAAAATTTAAATTCCAACCGTCTCAAACTTGTTTTACAGCTGATTTTGTTTAATCCAGACTTTCGGATTACATTGCTTACATTGCGATAAAACTCATAAAACTCAAAACCCCAACAATCTTATTTCACCATTTGAAAGATAATTTTATACTCTTTCCAGTGATATATTGTTGTGTTAGGGTATCTGGAGAGAGATTTTAGCTGTAAGTTCTTTTCTTTATGCATGTCACAGTTTCGGAAAAATACACTTCTTAATTTTTAGTACATGTTTTCACTATGATGGAATGTTTTAATTTCAATATTGATAGTATCATATTCTGTATGAAATTAAAAACAAATGAATGAAGTTTCAAACCTCTAGCTTTATAAACATTGATTTTATCCAGGAAAACGCAAATACATACAAGCTCGTTCGGTGCCCAAATTGTCCTCGGAAGTTCAAATCAACTAAAACTTTAAAAGGCTATAACTCTGAAACTAATTGTTAGAATTGGATAAAATTTTGTCTTTTTTCTTAACTTGCTGTATACATTGAACTTACAAATTTTCAAAGAAATCTGTGGTAAGTGGGTGTAAGCCCTGGATGACTTGGAATGGAATGGCCCAGAACAGTTTGTTCAATCCTAAGTCCGCAGGATCAGGGTGGTTTTAATGTGTTTTTGCACGCTCTAATTTAAGATGGAGAGCTCAATTCCTTCAGCAGTACCGTCGACATTGAAGGACAATGACTCACTAGGCGGGCGATGTGCTTTCTGATTTTCGTCTCTCAATAAACCTCTATGTTATATTTATTTTTACTAGAAAGGCAGTTGACCATACAGATTTTAATCTCTAAAAATGATCAGTTGCTAAATTCTGAGTTAGAGGCGGAGCAGTTAAAAACAATAAACATCCCCTTCTTCTAAGAGACAGTATTCAGAAAAAGTGGGGCTTCTGGCGAGACCTTGACTAATCCCTTCTGAAGTGATGGGTGAGGCCTCCGGCAAGCATTTGATCACTTGGTGTAAATGGAAACCCGTCTGCCTTAATTCTGTGGAAGAGACAATTTTTCGATCTTTGGTTGGACGACACCACAGACACCCAACAGTCGCTCGGCCCATAATGGAAAGCCGGCCTTAGCAGGATTTTCCCAGTCCATGTAGATGAGCTACACAAAATATAAAAATATTGTTGCGAACTTGTAGTAGGATTTAAAAGTTTAATTATTGAAAGAAATATAATCAATTAAAATGCTTGAAAAGAATTTTTTTTTCTCTGAACGTTGTAAGTAATTCAACGTAATATAATTTGAATATTTAAATGAGTGGATTGACGTGACGAGAGTAACGTTTTAAGAGAGGTGACGTTCAATTCCATTAGAGCAGATGACGAGGGCAGATCAGTCGAGCGGACTTGAAGGGTCAGACGAGAACAGTTTAGGACAGTTCGAGAATAATAGAGTCCAGGGTTACAACAGTATAGAACTGTTAAGCTAATTAATATGCCTTCGTAATTAAAAGGTTAGTCAGTCACGGAAAAGACGAATTCCGTGTGAAGTATTAGTTCAAGATTAAACCGGAGAATAGAACGGTTAGGATTAATCCCATTGGACATTTATTGAAGAGAGAACTAGCGGAACTATAAATAGAAGAGTCAAATAGGAAAAATAAATATAATTTATTTGAGAAGACAAAAGAGAACTTGTGTGCAATTATTTATTCTGATTTCACAACGTGAACTATTCCAACCAATCCGAAGAGTGAATTGGAGACTTCGTAGTAAGAAGCAAGTATTACCTACCCGTTTAATGGTGAGCTCAGACCTGACCCGAATAACGATTTATAATTGGAAAGATTCCAATTTATCGAGTGAGAAGTTTAGAACTATTTATTCAGTTTAAAGGAAGAAATTACTTCTTTAATTATTCCCATCGAAGCAAAGAGATTCGACAAACGTCAATGATAGAATGACGTAATTAGCAGCAAGCCGACCTGTTCCATTTGGACGGAGGGAGTACGATTCAGCTGACAGCGTTAAGAAGCGGGAGTTCCAAATCATATCCGAAGGAAGGATTGAATAGTGAATTCAACATTGAATGAAGACTGGCAGTGGATACCTGATTACTACTGGACGAATTTTCCACAAGGGTGAATAAGCCACCGCAGTCAACTTATTGTAAGTACTGTTAATTATTAATTTTTGGATGGGAAAAGCGTTCGTCAACGCGCAGTGTCAACTAGCAGTGAATTTCAAGTTCTTTTGTGATGACCGTGAACTAAGCGATAATACCTCAAGTAGTTAATCACATAAGGTGAATTAGTTAGGCTGTTATCATTATACAATCACTCGAAAGTAATTAATGCAAGATATCATACTAGATAGAAAGTATAATTGCCATTAGTGAATTTATTAATTATTAATAATCATACAAGTGAAATACACATTAGTAGAGTAGATAGTGATACGTAGAATAAAAGTGCTCTGACGTGTATATGATTAGTGAATTAAAATGCAAGAAGCATTTTATTATAGTGTTAGTGTTACAGTATACCAGTGCAATTAAATTGTGGAAGTATACAGTTTATTCCGATTAGAAGGAATAAAGATATCACACAATTGTGAAAGGTCAGTTAATGTGATTACAGTATTGAACATTAAGGTGAAACTGTACTTTGTGAATTATATGGAAGTTCAAAGTCATTTGAACAGTACCATTGTAGAAATTAGTTCGAAAGATTTATTCAATGACCATCGTAATAAATCATTTTAAGATTTTAATCCAGCTATTTCTCATTATTATTTACACTTTGTTAAACCACTATGCATTCTGCAATTACCCCGCAGCAAATATAATATAGACCTGGGGTGCTTCTATAAAATGGAACCAATGGTTTTGATTACAAGCACTCCGGTTGGTGTTGTGACGTCACAGGTTGCTCTGACGTAGGAGCCTGGTTACTCCCAAGTCCTTCATTTTATAGACGGCGCCGGTTGGTTGTGTTCAAAGATGGCTGCCAAGATTCTCGATCTGTTGTTAGAAGTTGAAGAAGAACTTTATTCATTGTTAGAAAGAGAATCAAGTACTGATTCCTCATCCTCGTCAGATGAAGAGATTATTATGTTATCAATGTGTAATAATGTAGTAGAGAGAAAGCAAGAATTGAGAATTATGCAAGAGAAACTGTCGTAGCAGCCGACGACACAATGGACGCATTTTACATTACATTTCTATTTTACAATACAGAGTTGCTTTTTACTCGACGATTAAATTAAAAAAAATATATTTTATTTTACTTCTTTGTTTCATATAGAACGCCGGTTATATATATATGGTTGGGTTCCGTGAAGCTGTGGCACTACTTATCGGAATTTCTCCGTTTTCAAACCCCGCTCTCCTGCCGACCTTCGGTGCACCGGCCGCGGCATAGAGCGGCCACCGGCGCGGCGCCCTCAAACTAAGATGCCCGACAAAGATGCCCTAAATAAAAGGCAAAATAAAATAAACAAAAATAAAAGGCAAAGTCTAAAATAAATAAATAAATAAAAAAACAAAAATTAATAGAAGCGAAATTGGAAGTCTAAAAATAAATAAATAAATAAATAAATAAATAAATAAATAAATAAAATAAATTTAATAGAATCGAAATTGGAAGTCTAAAATAAATAAATAAATAAATAAATAAATAAAAAAAAATTAAATTTAATAGAAGTGAAATTGCAAATGTACAAAAAGAAAAAAATTAAATTTAATAGAAACGAAATTGAAAGTCTATCGCATATCGTCTGCTACTGAAGGAATAACCCACCTAACAAGCAATAACCCACCTCCTCAGACGGTTGCAAATACGTCATCTCGGTTACTGCAACCTGAAATCTGGTTGGTGTTTAAAGAAGCGGTCACTGGTTGGCTGGAGTAACCGGCTTATTTTATAGAAGCAGTGGTTGCTCGGAAGGTTGCAACCGAAACCTTGGTGCCATTTTATAGAAGCACCCCTCGTTGCTGGGGTCGCCTTCTTTTGTTGGCAGGAGAGATACTTGCATTCTTCCTCTGGCTTGGGATATTTGGAGATTTACAATGAAATGTTCACCGCCTAAGAGTCGTTAGGTTTTTGCTTGAGACACTCCCAACACGATCACTAAGCAGTGACCGAAGGAATTGGATGCAAAGACAGCACAACTCAAAGACGAAATTGAAAGATTCATTGCTGAGAATTATCCGGTGAAAGACAGGCTGGTTCAGCTTTATGATATTCATTTGGTTGAAGGACAGAGAGACAATATCCAGCAGCTTTCGTCCTGATGATCTGAAGACGCCTAATATTATTGGTTCTTTTTTCCATAAGGAAAAAGGAACATTCGATTATCATTGTGTTCGATTCGAATACACTCCTCCCTTTATGATCATCACTAGAGGGAGCAAACAGGAGCGATTAAAAGAGGAAACACAGTGTAAAAGGTTATGACGTACAATCTCCTGGCACTTAAACTCACGTGCTTCCTATTGTTTCTTTTAAATGATTTATAGCTTTGGCAGTGAAGTCCCGATGTCCAAAGATTTTGGAGATTGGACAGAGAACGAACTCGTTTTCATTATCTTGTGAAATTACCTTTCACTTCAAGGTAAGGAGAAGAATCAAGGAAAGCTTTTATTTGAACAGAGGAATTCCTTCGAAAATCGACGCTTTTTTACAACTTCCAGTTAGTTTTTTGATGTTATTTATTGAGACAATATCGTTTAATGCTAAAACTAAAACTAAATTCAAGAGGTGGCTACCAGCTAACCACGTGCAACAGGGACTCCAATAAAATTCTAGTGTAGGCGCAGTAAAGCAGGTTGAGAAATAAAATAGAATCAGGTAACAATATATTTAGAGATCAATTACACAAATCAGAAACAATGGTGAACACAAGGAGTGCACAGGCGACATCTAGCTTAACCCCGAGAACCCAGCGATGGAGAATCCTTTCCCACCGGCAGTGGTGCAACTCCTTCGGGCGGGACTTATTGAGGTGGCGCGGCTCCATATCTGTGAGGCCCTGGAATCGCAGAAGGTGTTGAAACTAATCGCGGCTGCCATTACAGAATCCCTAACGAAACTCGTTATGGACAAACTGATTGAAAGCCTGAATGAAAAGGACAAGGAAGTGAAAGAACTTACAATGGAGTTAAGGGAAGTAAAAAGGAACTTTGCAGAATATTAAAAGAAATCGGAAATGGCCGACGACGCATTAGAACAATACCAGCAGAGGACCAACTTGAGAATCTTTGGAATTAAGGAAGCAAAGAATGAAAATACAGACGACGTTATTGTAGATTTTGCAAAGACAAACTTGGTGTCTCCATTTCAACAAGTGATATTAACCGATCCCAACAAGTGGTCCTCAGAAAGATGACAGGCCCCGTACCATAATAGTGAATCTCCTATCATACGAAACACGGGACGCCATTTTTTTCCAGGAAGAAAAAAAGTCAAGGACACTGGTGTCACAATTAGGGAGGACTTAACGAGGATTAGACTGCAATTGCTCCAGGCGGTGATTAAAAGATTTGGGGTCAAAAAGGTTTGGTCTGCATAGTAAATTGTGGAGCCAAAATACAAACAAAACATCCCTTCCCAAAATTATCTCTAAAAACTTATCCAATAATCTAATAACCCCAGACTGAAATCAGTGAAATTTTTATCTTTCATATTAATCTACCCTTCTCAAGTAAATTTATTTAATTTTAAGTTAACATTAAGTATTTTTATTTGGTTTATTTTTATGTCTTAATTCTTTTGTGCTTAGTATTTATATTTTAAGTTCTCAATTCAACTCAAAGCTCTTGTCTATTATTATCTTTATTTTTTTATGAATTAATTTAACTATATTTAACTCTATTTTTATTTCTTCTTCTTGTTTTCATATACACAATTTCTTTAACTTTGCAAAAATAGAAAATAAATATTTACGTTTATTCCAAAAACAGAAATTTAAGTTAGTTCCATACTTTATCTCCGTACTTCTTAAACTCTCTCAACGTTCTATCGCTACCCAGCCAATATCTTCACAGTCGAACTATTTCTCTCTTTCAACCACATTGAAATCCCTGTTGCCGTTTTGTTGTTCAAATATCAAAATAATGATAAAAATGAACTGCACATTATAGTACGTAATGTAGATTGCATTTAAATTTAATTTTTCAATTCCGCGTCTTCCAATGCTAGTTTATCCTAACTCGATTCAAGATATTTCACCTGACTCCCTATTGTTTCTATCACATAATATTCGCAGTATCTCAGCGAATTGGGATTTATTAGACACTGCATTAGAAACTAAATTAATATTGCTACCGTGTTTTGTGTCGAGCACAAATGGACGGTAGCGGGGTAACAGAATGCGACTTGAACACAAAAGGTTCTAAAATTACAGAGACTTTATTAACTCGGTTAGGATAAATTACAGTTAATAACGAAAGAGAATTTCGAGTCTTCGATCCCTCAGGGTTGTCTTCCTCCAAATGGGATGTCGACTGCGTTGTCCTTCTTCCGTTGACGGGACGTCCGGATAGGTCCAGGATGACTGGGCTTCTTTTAGGCTGGTCACGGTAATCGATCCCCGACGTCTAAGGTCTAAAGCCGAACCTCTTCGGTACTCTGCGGCGATGGGACGACTCCTCACGGCAATGGTTGACTTCTCCGTTGCCGTCGGATGATGACCGGGCCTCTTAAGTAACACTGCGGCGAAGGAACTTCTTCACACGGCAAGGGGTTGACTTTTCCCGATGCCATCCATTGTTACTGGAACCGCTTCGGTAGCAAGGCTTCACAGCTGAAGTCTTCTCCGTCCCGGTTGGGAATACTGGCGGGACCTCTTCCAAATACACTACGGGATACCGTCTCTCGAACTGGCGCCAAACGATGCTGCCTTCTCCCGGCTGGGATTCTTCCGTGAGCTGCACGTCACGCAGACGATTCGGCTTTGACCCTCGTAAGGACGTTTCTTCTCCTTCCAACGGATAACCTCTGAATGGGCGGTTTGTCCCTCTTCGTTCTAGTATCCTCCGTTCCTAACGGAGATCCTCTGTAAGGGCGGTGGTCCTGCGACGTTCCGCTCTCTTCTCTTCTCCACGGACATCCTTTATCTGGGCTGATACCTTCAGTCGTTCCGCTACTCGATCTCCTCAGTGGGATCCTTCCTACTGGGCGGTTGCCCCAAGACGTTCTACTGTGTTCTCTTCCCAAAAGAGACCTTTGCGGATCCTGCCGCTGAGACGACTTCCAATGATCTGCACCAACTGGTGATCCTCCGAATGGGCTCCTGCCCAAGACCGTTCTCGTATCCTCTACTCCAACGGGAGACCTGGATGGGCGGTTGACCCACGACGAGATCCTATCTTCTACTCCAATTGGAGACCTGGCTGGGCTGCTACCCCAAGACGAAGTACTGCACTCTGCTCCAACGGGAGACCTGGATGGGCTGCTGCCCCAAGACGAGTTGCTGTTCAGGCGTTCTGCGCCTTGTTTTATAGGTGTAGGATGCTGCAAACGAGGCTGAGGACAGGTCGACTCGGCCGAGGTATGCAGGGAAGGTCGAGTTTTCGTCGCTAAAGGGGGAGCGGACCAAACGCCTGGTAACAATATTTCCAGGTTTCCTTCTTCCCACTGAAACATGGGTCGCTAATCCTCAAGTACTTCAAACAGAGAGCATTGCTCTACAATCTCTATTAATCGAAATGACAGAAAAGGCGGAGAGGTTGCCTTATACTACAGAGATAGCTTTAATATAAAGTTATTAATGAATACAGGTTTACCAATATGGATTTAGAATGTATTTGCTGCTCAATTAACGAAGACGTCATTCTTATAGGAATCTACAAACCCCCGACAGAAATCCACTGCATTTTCACAATTATTTAGAAACTCTGCCAAAATAATAAAATGACAACGGACATTTTAACGTCTATGAACTGCTTTTCTTTCTTCCCACTTATTGACACTACAACCTGTCACTCGAACTCTTACTTCTCTCATTCACTTTTCGATCAAATCTTTACAAATTTTCCCACTCTTAGTAAACGCGTACTTGAGGTTTACATAACAGACCATGATCATGTGTGTTTCACAACAAATCCTACAACCTTATTCAAAGATACACTGCTCAAAAAGCTATGGGGATATCGCGAAATGAATATAATACATCAAAAACTGGATTTCACTGAATATTATAATAATTCTTCATAACCACATGTTATCCTTTAAAACTCTTTTTAATCGTGATGTTTCGCAATCTTTTATCGAGAGGGAATGAGTTTTTAAAACTTATACCTAACGTCCGACGAAGCAATCTTGATAAAAGATTGCGAAATATCACGATTAAAAAGAGTTTTAAAGGATAACATGTGGTTATGAAGAATTATAATATAATACATCCAAAAAGCAGAGGCATTTCCGTTTCTTTATGAAAGAACATCATCAAAGAAGCAAATAACACGGAAATGAAAGTTGTCTGAATATGCAAATGTGATGCAAAACGTAAATTTGCATGTTTGCCCACAACCCTGTATAAACAGGCAGGTGCTGCTGGGTTATCTCCACTTTCCTCGATCAACAACAAGTGGCACAATCGTTGATTGTCAGCTAACGTGATTGCCCCTGCAATATGATTTACCCGAATCTGAACATAAAGTGATAAGGCGTCTAGAAGCAGACATTATGTTGTGAACCAATCTGCGGATTGATCTACCATGATGATGATTACAGATCAACCGAAAAAAACACTATCCTATCGCAGATCAAGTGAAATAACACTAAATTGTTCCAGATCAGCCAAAATAACACTAACTTATCGCAGATCAACCGAAATAACACTAACATATCGCAGATCAACCGAAATATCACTAACTTCTTGCAGATCAACTGAAAAAACAAAAACTTATTGCAGATCAACTGAAATCACAAAAACTTATTGCACATCAACCGTAATAACACTAACTTATTGCAGATCAACCGAAATAACACTAAGTTATTGTGGATCAACCGAAATATCACAAACTTAACGCAGATCAACCGAAATATCACAAACTTAACGCAGATCAACCGAAATAACACCAACTTATTGAAGATCAACCGAAACAACACTAACTTATCGCAGATCAACCGAAATAACACTAACTTCTTGCAGATCAACTGAAATAACAAAAAACTTAATGCAGATCAACTTAGAAAACAAAAACTCATTGCAGATCAACCGAAATCACAAAAACTTATTGCACATCAACAGTAATAACACTAACTTATTGCAGGTCAATCGAAATAACACTAACTTATTGTGGATCAACGGAAATATCACTAACTTAACGCAGATCAACCGAAATAACACCAACTTATTGAAGATCAACCGAAAAAACCCTAAAACAGGGCGCACACGATGCAGCTATGGGCCGAGTTACATCTGCAACTTTTTGCCTAGAGCGTTTTTGAAGCTGCATGGGCAAAGTTGCAACCGGAGTTGCGTGGAGAAAAAGCTGCAAAGGCGAGTATATCTGCTTGGTGCAACTCCGCAACCTGCAAGGAAGCTGCATTGGAAATTACCCAATCACAGTGCAGCGTTGGAATACGTCAGTCGTGTCGTCGGCCCAAAGGGGAAACATGGCGTCGAAACAGATTTCCTTTGCTGATGGGCGAATAGCGAATACACAATAAATATCAGAGTATTGCGAGTTTCTTTCACACATAATTACAGTTTATATTTAAATGCAGTAATTTAATGCGGCAGAATGTATCAGAGCGCTTGAAAAACCTAGATTTTTTGAATTTTTCACCTCGAAAGCAGTGATCGCAATGAATTATGGGATTGCCCGCTGGTCCGAACGGCGGCGCAAAGAATGTTGCATCGTGTGCGCCCTGACTGTCGTTTGCAACCTTTTTTTGTGCAACTTAATTGCAACGAGATGCACAGCAAAAGCTGCATCGTGTGCGCCCTGCTTAACTTACCACAGATCAACCGAAATAATACCCACTTATCCCTGATCAACGGAAATAACACCGACTTATCCCATTTCAACCGAGTTTATACTAACTTATCGCAGATCAAACGAAATAACACTAACTTATCGCAGATCAACCAAAATAACACTAACATATCGCAGATCAACCAAAATAACACTAACATATCGCAGATCAAATGAAATAACAAAAAACTTATTGCAGATCAACTGAAAAAACAAAAACTTATTGTAGATCAACCGAAATAATAAAAACTTATTGCACATTAATCGAAATAACACTAACTTATTGCAGATCAACCGTGTTAACACTAACTTATTGGAGATCAACCGAAATATCACTAACTTATCCCAGATCAACCGAAATAACACTGACTTATCCCAGATCAACCGAAATAAGACCGACTTATCCCAGATCAACCGAAATAAGACCGACTTATCCCAGATCAACCGAAATAAGACCGACTTATTCCAGATCAACCGAAATAAGACCGACTTATCCCAGATCAACCGAAATAAGTCCGATTTATCCCAGATCATCCGAAATAACGCCGACCTATCGCAGATCAACCGAAATAACACTAACTTACCGCAGATCAACCGATATTACACTAACCTA
>JAFIDM010000005.1:6593590-6611378 GCA_023159025.1 Thereuonema tuberculata
CAGATCAACCGAATTATCACTAACTTAATAGAGATCAACCGAAATAACACCGACATATCCCCCAGATCAACAAAAATAATACCGACTGATCCCAGACCACCCGAAATTACACCGACTTATCACAGATCAACCGAAATAACACCCACGTATCCTAGATCAACCGAAATAACATCGACTTATCCCTGATTAACCGAAATAACACCGACTTATCCCTGATCAACTGAAATAACACTCACTTATCCCAGATCAACCGAAATAACACCGACTTATTCCAGATCAATCCATTAATCTGCTCAAATGGGGGTGGGTTCTAACAGCTGACGGCCTTTCCGCAAGGATGATATCGAAGGATGTGGCCCCTTCACACCTCATGCAGATGATATCTTGCAACTGCAAGAAGGGATGTGACAAGGCATGTAGCTGCAGAAAATCTGGCTTGAAGTGCTCTATTGTCTGCACCTAATGCAGTGGACAGTCTTGCGAGAATCTGCCCAAATGAAACTGCAGAACTCGATGGCTTGCTAGATGACGATGAGCTGGATTGACTACATCCCGACAGCCCTCCAGAGTAGGAACTTGACCAGGTTGAAGAACTACAGGAGAATAAGGACACTGAGGCTGAAAAGCATCTTGAACCTGGACCTTCCAAGAAATTTAAAACAATTTGAAACGCGTTTTCTCTGTCGCTTTTTCAACTTTTACTGTAATTACAATAACATATTTTGATTACAATAAAACTATCATTATACTTAGTTTACCTTTTCTTTTAATTCTTTTTTCTTTGTTTCACAAATAATTGACACCCTTTGAACCATCTGAGCGGGATTATTAAAGGTTTGAGGACAATTGTGTAATATAAACTTGAAAACATAGCATGGATGGAAATTTTGATAAACTTTGAAAAGCTGTATCTCGGAAACCATTAGGTTTATGTAAACCAATTTGGTCTTAGATTATAGCAAATTTTATGTACTTTTAAAATGTACAGAATTGTCTTTGTGGAAAAAGTGCTCATTCATGGTTAAAACTGGCGAAATTTGAAAACAGTGCGAAATTTTGGCAGTTTTAACGTTTTTGGGGGTGATCTGGAAGGTTGCCGAGGTCGAAAATTGAATTTGGCATCTCGGTACTATACATACAATATAAAAAAAAAGAAACCTACTACCCCATTTCATGCAAGATAGACCCTCCCCTTTTGATTACAATTTTACTGGGCTAACTGTAGTGAACTTCAACCCGAAATTTTAGACCTTATCTGTCAAGACACCAAAATGGGACATAAGTTTTCTGGTACAGAAAAACTTGCTCTTTCTAATGGTGGCAACTAGAACACGCTAACCGGTGTCCCCCGAACGATTTATCCCTCTGAAAAGAGCTCACTTTTGGCGTTTTTCATTTTGACGCCAGTTTGTCGCGCCAAATTCACCAAAGTATATTGGCTGCAAAGCTGTAAATCCTCTTGACTTGTAGGCACTCATGTAGACATTCAGAGTACAAAATATGAACATCATACCTGCTTTATTTATTCCAGCAAGATTCATTAAAAATCAGAAAAAAATTTCTGCGAAATTTTTTTCGGCAACTTTGGGGCCCATGTAGGCAAGGGATGGAACTTTTGTCTTTATAATTTTCGTAATCTACGCATGAGGTTTACCTTAGAAATGAATTTTCATGGTCAATGCTCTAATACTTACCGATATTATAGCTCAAAACTGCCAAATGTTTCACGTCGACGACTATGTGGAACGAGTGACCTCTACGAAAATGACCCTGGCTCAGCCAAAAATGCATATTTCGAACTGAAATTTTGCAGACGTTCATCTAAGGCCTTATAGTACAAACTGTGAAAATTTCATCAAAATCGGAGATGGTGGCGCGGGGACCACAAGACCCCTTGACATGGAATGACCCGAAGATATTTATTTACATTATTTGTGTAAAGCAGTAAAACAAAATCGATTAGGAATATTTAATTATAAAGATCATTAAAATTATATCGAACTGCTGTCCACCTGGAATATGCTTGATAATGTCTTTTATTCCAGGTAAAGTGAATTGACATTCATCTTGGCTCTCAATATAATCGTACAGAAATTGCAATGAAGCATCTTATTTATCATTAGTTGCTCTTTCTGACCTGGTATGTTCTTTATATGCCTGAAACTAACATAACAATCAACATGATATCGCGCCTTCTCTGCTATCAAATCCACATTCATTACCCGATACTTCACATCTTCATCCAATTGATCTTCACGTTCGCTATATTTAGCCAAAATAGATTTCTGAATTTCAATCAATGAAATTCGCCTCCTCCTATCTTTTGACAACTTACAATTCAGAGTTATTACATTTTCCTCACAAAATAGGCAACAAGCTTGTAACAAAATGATGATCGTGATCTTCATGAAGGTCATTCACTTCTTTCTTCATGTTCTTGCTCTTCACGCTTTCGTTTTGATGCTTTAATACTGCTTGGTTTTGTGTAGATTTTTCTGCAAGTAACGTGAACTTTAATTTCTTCACGATTAACAAACTTCTGCCACAACTCATCTTCTTTCTTTACTTGCTGCAATAAGTCCACCCAATCCTTTTCTTACAATCACAGTTTTTCCTTTACTGAGGTTGTCATTGCACAAAACAAAATTCACTGTTTCCATATTTATGGTTCACTTTCAAACACAGTATTCTTTCCATATCTGAAAAGTAAAGAGAAACATAATCATTAATACACTACAAAGTTAATGCTTCATTTATTGTAACATACAAATTCAAAACCAGCAGATCTTTATGCACACATATTTTCTTAAAACGTTTTTGGCTATATGAGACAAATTACTGTACCTTCATAACAATAGCTGGTAATTCAAGTTCAACATACAAATTTAAAACATTTTTTGGTTACGGTGCATATTTTCTGAGAGAATAGAAATATCGTAACCCTTCATACACGCCCGCCAGTGAAATCAAGGAAGTCGTAGAACTTCACACTGGTGGCCGTAGCACGGCTCCTAATTATCCCAGCGCCTTGAACTGTACATCGATCGTTGGAAAGCTAATGGAACAGGGATTGCAAGGAGGTTACACTTCTGACGATTGTACCCAATTTGTAGAAGAAGAAAAAGAAAAACGAAAAAGTTGTGCAAAATTGATTAAATTGCTCGAACTTTACCCTCCCTCTTTCCCATAGGACCCATGACATTCATAAAATGCACATAATTGGAAAGAGTAATCCCTTAGGAAGACGTAGACACCAAAAATATCTTTCTATCTCAATTAGGGGCTTGCCTATAGGGGTTAAAAGGGGTTGCTGCCACGCGCATGAGAAAGTTCATTTCAGCAGCCATTTTCCAAGATGGCGGCCGTAGCACAAGTTTGATTTTTGGGGACTTTTAGTATGTTATTGGGATGATCAAGTACTTTCCACATACCAAGTCCCACGCTTGTAACAATTTTTTAAACTAATCACAAAAATTTGACTTAAAATGACTACACTAATAACTGGCACTATCCATCGATAGAGCAATTTCTATATTACATGTAGTATAATTTTCAAAGTTTAGTATCCTGGTTAGATCGCCCTTCATATGTAAAAAACAAATAGGGGGCCACAAATAGGGGTCTTACTCTTACAATGAAATTGTTCCCTTCTTTCTTCAAAGGTTAAGGAATGATAATTTATTGTCCTTTTCTTCCATTTGGAATTTTATGTCTTCACGTAAATTATTAATTTCTTTGAAATACTTTTGGAACTATTTAATGGAACCATATCAAATTATGAGAACATCGTCTGCATATCTATAATACTCATATTTATATTTCTTTTTATTTAGTATTTTGGATTAAAAAAAAAATCATAAATATGTAGCAAAGCTGACCAAAAATGATTTGCTTTCATCCAAATCTGTTGTATTCAAAGAATCAGTTTATTAATTATGCTTAATGACTTATAATTATTTGTTTTGGGTTGTTAAATGGTTTTACCAATATCGTTTGGTATTATTAAAATACAAAGATATTATTCCATTATTGAGATGTGAGCTGTCTTGTTTTCATCAATAATATGTCATATCTTGCTTCTCTTTTGTTATCTTAGTCTTTGTTTATAAATAGCTTGAAAAAGGAATAGGGAAATTTTCCGAAAATTTGCGATATGTATTATTATTATTTTAAGAAATAATTTGAAGAAGTTTGTGTTATGGATTCTAATCTATGTTACTAAAATCTTTTATTTCTCTGTCTGTTCGGCACAATTGTTAATTTCCTGGGAAAAAATTCCTACAATGAAACGTTCGCGACAGGAATTGAATCTGCAACCTTTCGATCCGAATTTAGACGTCTTATCCATTAGGCCACGGGGACTACATTCAAATTATTGTTTCTTATCATTCCCTTTGTGTGTATGGTGCAATGAGAGAAGAGCCAGTGAAAAAAGAAAATAACTCATTAATTTTAGCCTACTAGATTAAAATTTAAATTTCAATATTCATTTGTTTTAGCTTCTCTCCATCAACAATGACACGCGCTATCAAATAATGAGTTCATTCAAAAAGGAATAAATTGATTCTTGGAATAACCGCTTGGAATCGATTCTTCTTGGATTATCTCATACTTACCAGAGGGAGACAGGGGATGGCCTAGTACATAATATATTTACTCTATTACTATACTTTATACTACATATTTAAATACAATATGTAGATGATACCGAAAGATACCAAACAAGTCGGAATGCAAAATCCTTCGATGTTAGTAAACAAAAGATCAATCCTAAAAGTTGAAACAGTATTTTTAGTTTACTGTTTTCTTAAAGTAATTCAAAAAAGAATAGACTGTTTAACATCTATGAAATTCGTGAGACTTCCTATAGAATCACCTGAGGAAAGATATCGAGGTGGATTCTCGTTGCCTTCCTCAGGAAGTCGTTGTGGAATGGCGTCAGACCGAAGAGAAAGTAAAGAAAAGTCTGACAAGCACAGGAAAGAAAATTGAAACAATCAAGGCACGACCGGGAATCGAACCAGATTCCGACGCATCGGCCTCGTGAGAGGCTGCCAGCTTGTGAACGAGACCACGCCGGAACAGTATTTCACTTATATGTTATGAATAAATTTTCTAGATCGATCTTGAATTTAGAATTTAGACAATAAAGTCATGATATAGGCTTTTTATATTGTATTTAGTAATTTCTTAAGTATATGAATTGAAATTTTGTTATTAGAGGGTATCTCTTTGTATCATTGTGGACTTGTACTCAATGCAATTTAAGCAGAAACAATGGAAATCCTTTCTATCTTTTCTAAATTCATGCGATTACGAATAGATCTTTTGTTTCTGCTGTATTCATTACAGCTTTATACAATATTAATAGGCGTGTTTGGAGTCGCTGAATATTCCAATTAGTCTATTGGGCTGTTCTATCATCTGAGGCAATTCCGTATTTTAGAGTTGATTTAGAACGTCTTATATTTTGAGCAATGAAAAGAGTTTTAACAGAATATGTTGGAGTTTAATATACAAAAAAATCTATATCAAAAATATAGCAGACATAAAAAAAAACATTAGCGAAACTAAGAGAAACACAATCAGTGAGGGACAAAGCAACTATTTAAGATGAAGAAATACCTTCCAAAGAGATTTTGGAATAAAACTGATCGCTGGAAATATTGTCCCATTGATAAGAAGCTGAGATTTTGATGCAGAGCAACGTTATTGACACACAACAAAACAGTCTCAAGGACTTCTAAAGATCAGAAAATGTTAAGTTTTGTTAAAACGGATAAAGAGAAAAGGGATTAGTGAAAGGTGTAGGTGTCAGGGTCTCATAATATTGAATAAAGAAGGAATCAATATCCTAAAATTAAATCAATGTTTAAGTTTATTGAGTAGATACAACTAGAATTCTTTAAAGTCATTTCTTAAAGTTCTCTCTATCAATTTGGTGTATTTCTTTATTACAACGTGACCTCCCTCCAATATGGAATGATCCATAAAGTATATTTTGAGGAAAATGACAGAACAGCAACTGTAGCCTTTGGTTGACCTAGAGATTTTACTTTGCTATCTGTTATGGACGAATAAAGACGACTTATTGTCTGTGGAGTAGCTGTATTAATTTGTAAGAAGAAAGTGAAAATGGAACAAATAAAAAAAAAAAAAAACCTCGTTTCCTTAAGTCACCCCCGTATCACTAATAGAATCACCTGACTTCAGAGGACCCAGTGGAGCAGAGAACTTAAGCTTGGTCAAGGAACGTAAGTGGGTTTTTGATTTTTAATTCTTATTTTATTTTAATATTTTTAATTATTAACTAAAGAGATAAAAAAATATTTGCTTTGTTTTCGAATTGAAGTGGATTCTTTTTGTGAATTGAGTTCTTCTACATTTAGTGACGAAAAAGAGTTATTATTAAGTCACAAGAAACACTTTCCTATCAGAAGAACAAAAATTCTATAAAAAATGTTCATTGATGAATATTTTAGTTAAAATTGCGTTAAAATAATTAATTATAGCTGTAAATGAAGAATTAAACATGAAGCTATAGCGGAACAGATATCAAAGAAAAAAAATAATATTAGGATTAACAAATCGATGATAAAAAACGTAGCCAGTGAATTTGAAACAAGTGAAATTTATAGAACTTCATATTTAGAATAAATAATAAAGTTGGCTAAACAGGAGAATACGGGACCCCGCACAAGGATTCACCGCCGGCTGTCTTGTTACCATTTCCAAGCGAAAAAAAGTTAACTTAGTATGAGCTCAAGCTATTAATGCGATTAGCTAAGTGTGTACCGATTAGCTTTAGGTTAAGTAAATTGAGGATGTTATATTGAAAACATTTTGAGTCCCACGGACAGTTCCTTCACAGCCAGCCTGGTTAATCTCCTGTTTCACCAGCATTCTAATTCAAATATAAAAAAATAAATAATGATAATAATTTTATTATCTACAAGAGTATTTACAACAGTATGGAACTATTTTGAAGCCCAAACTCCTTAAGGGCAACTAAAGGGCGTCAGGAAACAATGGAGGAAATAAAACGAAGTATTACATGAAACAATAAAATAAAAAGCATTAAGAAATGGGACTTTATTATATATATATTTAAAAATTTGCAAAGCTATTTAGATTTTGAAGAAAACGAAAATATCCATTTCTTTATATTCTAAGAAAACTATTTCTCGAATAGTTGGAAGTGATAGGAGAGGGATAACATATCTAATGAGGATTGTGTTGAATAGATAAGAGTTGTTGAAATTTTCTTTTACATTGTACCAGAGAAGAGCACTCACGAATCCCATTTGAATTTTATTTCAATTTAAAGGAGCTGAATAACTGACTGCTCTTCTGTTATAGTTGGATCTTGTTTTTCTTAGTAAAAGCATAGGATTGAGTCTAAAGGATGCGAATAGTGCTTAGTATTTAACATAATTGAAGGACATAGTTTTTTCGCTCATTGTTTTAGAGCCGCTACGCACATGAGCCAATTGTGATTTTTAAATTCCAAAGAAATAAAACAATAAAACAATGTTCGATATCCCAAGTCTTCCTAAAAAGCCTCTAGCAATCTGAAACACAATGCCACATTATCGCCAGCACGAGTCACAAAATCTCCCCTCCACTTCTCCCTCTTTTGATTGTTTTATTACTTTGGAACTTTAAAATCACAATTGGCTCATGTGCGTAGCGGTCCTTACAGGTGAAAAGGGGCAATGAAGTTTGTAGATAGGTTTGAAAGGAATTACTTCACATTTAAGAATGGGTAGATTTTCTTAAAATTTGGAAGTGAATTCATATTTTCCTGAAATAAAATCGGAATCTCAAGAAAATTATAATTTCTGTTAGAATGTTGGATGACTGCATTGGAGTTGCTGTTGATATTTTTCTGTTTTCGTTTCGAAGGATTTCTTCAATCAAAGCGTTTTTTAAATCAAAAGAATTTATGTATTAAAAATATTCACATAAAACGCTTTTATTTTAATGTACTTCATCAGTTTCTTATTACAATATATGTTTGACTATATTTAGTCGAACGTATCTTCAATTACATTTTACGTTCTGTAGACAAGCCTTTTTTAATGAGGTTTTTTTACTTGTAATGATGTTTGTAATAGTTTATCCAACAATTAATAATAATTTATTGACTTACAAAAATTTGTGAATGCATAACCGATATGAAGGTGACTTCCCGGTGCCTTGCAAGAAAATAAAAAAGAAAAAAAAAGAAAATACAAAAACATTACTAACAAAATATAATATAATGGAGGTAAATGGAACAATTCATTCGTAATGGAAGTATGGAAAAAAGTTACACATTCGTAGAATTTAGATGTGGTGGTATTTACAATCCTCGTAAAGTAACTGAAATAATAGAATAATAACTAAATAATTTCATATCCGAAAATTGCAGTTCACGATTACGCCTAGTTCAAATAGATGGAAAGTAAAGAGAAGACTAAGAGAAATAGTGAAGTAAGAAAAGGGTTGGAGGGTATTTGGTGAGAGCACACAGTTGCGACCTACAATGGAAAGGTAAGGATTTCACGTGCTTAAAATGGAAGGAATTGAAGAGACGAAAATGACAATTGGAAAGTTAGTGTAGGAAGGTGAAGTTTTAATTTTCTTTTGAATTGTTTTAAATTAGGACGAATATTGTGGGCATTATTAAATGCAATTTTATTATAGTAATATTTTAAATGTGCGTGCTTTCATTGTCTCATAGATTTTAAATTTTAATTGGACACATCAAAGGAATAGTGCAATTACTAGAATTTTTCTTATTGACATTCGTTTTCACTGTGACTTTCGTATATGACGATCACTTTCTAAACTTAATAAATAAATAAAGAACACGAGCGGGAATTGTAGAGTCCCGGCCGTTCTTCCAAATCCCCAAAATTTTTAGATATTCTTCGTTTTAATCCATTTAAATGGATTTGAATGAAAAAAAAATTTAAAAAACTTGCCAGTTGATCACGTGATTTTCGAATGTTTGACCTCGATTTTCTGAAAAACTGGAATAGATGGCTTCGTACTTTTAATGCCATTAGATAGACCTTGGGTATTACTTTGTATAAAAAGTTTTGACCCAACATCCTATTTCACCTATTTTTAGAAATGGTCACGTGGTAATGTGTTGAAAATAGCTATACTCGAGGGGATGCCCGGACTCAATTTTGTCACATATGGTTAGATCTTATTATAGTAAGCTACTGGAAATACGATTTTCAAAAAAAATCGTTCTGATTCAACTTAGCAAAACAGGAAAAACGTATTTTAGAAACAAATATGGTTTTTGGTCATGTAATAGGTGATTTTACACTTTATAAGTTAATGTTGATTATTATACTATAGATAAGCTTTGACTCCAATCTGAATTTTTTTTTTTTTTTTTTTTGTGATTTTGTTTCAAAAACAATAGTGTTCTATTCGTTATTTTCGTCCTAATATTTAAAATCGTCTTATGCTTAATTTGAACCAGTTTATGATTTCAAAAGAGGCTGTTTTTTAATGAAAAAAATTGTTTATTTCAAAAAATCAAACAAAGAACACATGATTACATATAAAGGAATCCTACAGTGCTTCAGTTCGTTTCATCATAAATGTCCGCCATTACATCAACAGCTTCCCCACATGTGACGTGAGTAGCATCCAACAATTGCAAGACCTGATCGACGAGTGCATCGCCATCCAATTCCAGCCCTCTTTGGGGCAGTCCATTTATTACATGAGATGTTTTTTTAAAAATTTGACCCCTACCCCCTCCCCCTTGGTGAGATGTGGTGGGACCCCCCTCCCCCTCACGTGAGATTTCAAAAAGTCAAAAAAAGGTCAAAAAGTCAATATTACCAAATGTTGTAATATACTATAATACGTATATTCTCTGAATAAAAAAGTTGACGTAAGATTTTCATTGACCCCTCCCCCTTGTTGAGATTTTGACGGACCCCCCTCCCCCTTTTGATCTCACGTAATTAATGGACGACCCCTTTCCGGAAAGTCATAACAAACATAGGCTTTCCAGTGCTGAATGGAAAGTGTTTTTTAAAAAGTCCGAAGTTCCACCGGAAGGGTTTTCTTTTTTTTTTTTTTTTTTTTTGAAAAAGTATTTTACTATATAACTTTACTATACGTGGCAAAATTGAGTCTGGGCACTCTCTCGACATAGCTTTTTTAGGCATGTGACCATTTCTAATAGGTGAAGCTGGGATGTTGTCAAACCTTTTTGTACTACCAAGGTTTAGGCGTCAAAAGTACGAAGCCTTCAATTACCGTTTCTGAAAAAATAGAGTTCAAACATTAAAAATCACGTGGTCAACTGGGTCCTTTCTCAATTTTTTTTTTTTTTTTTCATCCAAATCCTTTTAAATGGACCATAATGAAGAATTTCTATCAATTGTTTTGGATTTGGAACCGACCAGGACTTGTGTTCTTTCATTCTACTTTCCTTAAATCTTCATTTGTCAATTCCGAATTCTTTGACTTTTTAGAAATTTTAAAAGAAATTGTTATTTGCTAAGATTTTAGTTTGATTTAGTAACTCATAATTTTTTCATACGTATTTAATTCTGTTATTATAAATCTTAAAATCTTATAAGTTTAATTTTTTTATTAATTATTAGATTTAGAAAATAAAGAAGTTTACTCAATTTTCTATTGAAAATGGGATCGGGATTCATTTTATTCATCTGCTTTCATTCCATGGACATTTTAGAAAAACCAAAGTTTTCTTCTTAATTTCTTATTTCCAAACAGATAACGTTTTAATCCAGAGGTTCCTTATGTTTGAGTGAATCATTTTTCTTAATACTTTAATTTCTGAAAATGATTAGTGATTTATAAATAACTAGCAGGATCCGGCTACGCATTGCTGTGGTCGAAGAGGTCAATTTCACGATATAATTTGAAATTAAATGAAAATCTATCGATACAGCTCAATTCTATATAAATAAAAATGTTCGTTTGTTCAAAATCTTAAATTTCAAAAAAGTTCTTCACCGATTGCTTTGAAATTTTGACACAACGTTGCATTCCAATATGCGCTTGTTTTTATATACCTATTATATAGAGGGCACACCTGTGACAGGTAAAAACATTTAAAAAAAAAAAAAAAAACGGCACCATCTGTTGGACGCAATAATAATCACATACATACATACATACATACATACATACATACATACATAGTTCTCTGCCAAGGGCAGGTCCTTCACTGCAAACCCAGCATTCTCCAATCTTTCTTATTTTCTGCCTTCCTCTTCGTCTCCACATAAGATCCATTTACCATAATGTTGTCGATCATCTTAAATCTTCTTCTGCCTCGAACTTTTTTACCGTTCACCATTCCTTCCAGTGCATCCTTCATTAGGGAGTTTCTTCTCAACCAGTGACCCAACCAGTTTCTTTTTCTCTTCCTGATCAGTTTCAGCATTATTCTTTCTTCACCCACTCTTTCTAGCACAGCTTCATTTCTTATTTTGTCTGTCCATTTCACATGCTCCATTCTTCTCCATATCCACATTTCAAATGCTTCTAGTCGTTTCTCTTCACTGCGTCGTAATGTCCATGTTTCTGCCCCATACAATGCCACACTCCACACAAAGCACTTCACTAGTCTCTTCCTTAGTTCTTTTTCCAGAGGTCCGCAGAAGATGCTCCTTTTCCTATTAAAAGCCTCCTTTGCTATTGCTATCCTCCTCTTGACTTCTTGGCAGCAGTTCATATCACCACTTATAGTACACCCTAAGTATTTAAAGTTGTACACTTGTTCCAATGTCTCATTCCGAATACTTATGTTTATCTTCACTGCTCATGATTATTTTTTTAGTTTAATGAGATGGTCCTAAACCGTTCTTCTGTGACTGCTTCCCTCCTTTTAGTTTCAGCTGGAAACCTCTCTTCTACAGAAGGTTGCCTTTGTTGTCGACGGAATCTTCACTTCCCTGGAAGGGAGACCCTTGACAATCTGGCTTCTCTCGTAACTGTTGGCAGCGGCTGGCCGCTAAGACTACCGGCTTTTCCTGCTGGGGACCAACGAGCGGCTAACTTCTCTAGTCTCCAGCTTGGAGATCTATTGGCGGCTGCTTGCCATGGAAGAACTGGCTTGGTTCTTCCACATTGAAAGTCAACTGCAGGCAGCTGCTACTTCTCTCTTCTCGTCCTGGAGAACACCTTGTGTGGCTATAACTACAACCGAACGATCTGGCTTCCCTTCTCTTTCGTTCCCGGTTGGAGACTGCTGTTGGCTGCCTGCCGTGGACGAACTGGCTTTCTCTAGCTGCAGGAGCTGCTTATAAGGCGGGCAACGTGTTCATTTCTGCAAACCAAGGGGAGAAAAGGAAGCACTGCCGGAACAGTTCACTACTGAGGGAGAGGGACACCACTGTTCCATTTGTCATGCAACAATATTTCAATTCAAATGCAGATCAATCGACATAGCTCAATTCCAACGCAATTAGAAACGAAATATTTCAATCTGCTCAAACAAATCACTCTGAAGAGGCCAATTTCACAATATAATTTGAATTAAAATGAAAATCATTCGACACAGCTCAATTCCACCGCCAATTGCACTGAAAATAAGAAAAATAGTTAAAAAAACGAAATGAAAAACAATGAAAAAAGAAAAAAAAAAAAACTATACTCACGCAATGCACACTGTCCGGCCATGAGCAATGTTGCATGTGTTGCTTTTACGTCAAACACATTACGCTGTTTTTCAAAAAAAAGCAATGTTTTTATCTGTCACAGATGTGCCATCTATATAATAGGTATACAAAAACACGCGCATATTCGAATGCAACATTCTGTCAAAATTTCAAAGCAATCGGTGAAGAACTTTCGGAGATTTAAGATTTTGACCAACGTACATTTACATTTTTATTTATATAGATTAGTGAGTAAACCATTTATTTAAAGCAGAGCTTTTGTTATTATTGATTATATAGTCTGAGCTTTTTATTAATTATAGAAAAATATGTTTTGATGCCATTCACGCTATTTTTAAAATCACATATTTCAGCAATTTCATATTTAGATGACTAAATTTCACTCAAAATTTAATGGATAGAATAAGATATGAATGAGAAATTTGAATAACACACACTTCCTTTAATAAGAATTATCATGACAATTGAAATTTTAAATAAAAGAAGTTTAACGTGCCCGAATAATTCAAGAAAAATATCAATCGAAAGGCACAAAGCTAAAGTTAGGATTCGCACTTCGAGTTGTCAGGATTTCTTCGGTGGGAGATCCCATTCTCGGGTGCGAGAGTCGGGATACTAACACCGTGCGCACTTTCTGGGTTGTCATCGGAGGAGTTTGGCTGGCTGAGGAGTCCTAATGAGGACGAAACGGTCCGTCCCAGTCTCTTCCCGATGACAACTCGAAGTGCGAATCCTAACTTTAGCTTTGTGCCTTTCGATTGATATTTTTCTTGAATTGAAATTTTAATTTCTTATATTTTGGCCAACACACATTAAAAACATTAAATATTTTGTATTCAAACAAAGCGTGGGCGCATGCGCATAGACATTTCAGAAACCATTTGAGTCTTCAGCTTTCTAACATGTTAATCAAAACTTATGAATTTAAAATGAACTTTTCTAATCTTTAAAACAAGATAATTAATGCTTTTTGACAGTGTCAAAAGCAAAGCGGCCCATAATATGCACAATTTTATAAACAAACTTTTATAAATGGATAAAAATTAGATAAGAGGCTAAATCTAATTCCCGACATTTATAACCCGGAAAAATTGTTTATTTTTGAAATTAAATGTTTAAAACATTTATATCTCCTTATTAATCATATCAAATATATTTAAGATAAAAAAAATAAAAATTAGGAATTAAAATTTGAAGGCAGAATATGAAAAGTCATATTTCCTGCCAGGCGAAAATTCCATGTTCGCACCTTCAGTTCACTATAATTTAAAATATTGTTATTTCCAAACATGAAATCTGCGTTAAAAATAATTATTATATGTTATAGAACATAACATGAAGACTAAAATGTAAGCCAATATGTAATTTGATAATATTTCAGAGGTTTTTGTAGCTGCGAGTATACTACTAGTCATTTTCCTGCTCCAAATTAAAATCACATTCATTGTTCCATTTCTTTAAGAATTATGATTTATCAGAGGCTTTGTTATGTTGATTTTCCTTCATATTGTTCCTTTATAGTAAGACATTACAGTTTAATTACGTTAGTAATTGATTGAATTTCATTTTCCAATTAATAAGAATGGGAGTGATCATTATCCTGTACCTTGTCATTCGGTTGTCAGTGGAAGTAATTTTCCTGTAAGACTGTTCATTTTCTTGGCACACCACTTTTAAAAATTCTATTTTAAGCTATAATATCTACTTAAGTGAATGAAAAGTGATTTTTTGTTGTCAATAATAAGTTAACAGTAAGTGAATTAAAAACTAATAAATGCATATTTTTAAAATTTTTTCCATTAGTTTTCTGTGTTTCATTTTAGCCACTTATCTAATTTTTACCCAAATATAACTTTATCGGAAACTACCACTTTTGACCCCAACTTCCCAACTTTGCTTTATGCTGTCTGGATGGCACACTCTGTAGCGGCCAAACGGTTAGCGCTAGCCAAACGGTTAGCGGCCATTCGAATGAAACCTTCATCATTGTGTTCAGCATCAAAAAATAGGTGACCACAGGTAAAATATCAGACGCCTACGACCACTCCATGACCCCCCCCCCCCCAAGGCATTGTCTTTCTTTTTAAAATGGCTTTAAAAGACAGAAGACGCCTTGGGATGGAGGGTCAGGGAGTGGTTCTAGAGGTCTGATTTTTTTTTTTTTTTTTTTGATTTTTTTTGTACATGGTCGCCTACTTTTTGATGCTGTTCACAATGGTGAAGATATAATTCTAATATCTCTAACAGTTTGGCCACTACAGAGTGTGACATACAGACAGGACAAAAGCAAGAGTGGTGTAGAAATTCCGAGTTGAGAATTTCAAAACTGAAAATTTTTGTTTAACTCTAAATTTCAGTGAAAGCAAATTTAATTTACTCATCGGCTATAATTGAGTTAGCTTCGAAGGTTGTCATTTTTCCATGTTTTGACAATGCTTCTAAGATATTGTTGCAGCTCGCAGAAATAAATCTTTCTCGAGTCAAGTTTAATTGTTTTCTCGTGGCACGTGGGATTATCTCGAACCGAGATAGTATTGTTGTAATGTGTATGCCACAGTTCGCTTCGTTCCCTGGAACAGATAGGAGTTGGGAAAAAATCGCTGCCGAGTTTGGCAGTGAGTGCGTTTGGTTCCCTCATCGAGTACGGAGATGGGGGAAATTGCTGTTTAGTTAAAATTCTCACCGACGAAAATAGGTGTGAAAAAGTCTCATGTTCTCACTAAAGAAGAGAAGATACCCGGAGAATTTAGCCTAGACTAAAGTTCGCTGAGACGATAGCGAAAATAGCTGTTACTATCGGATTTGCCTGGATATTTTGGCAAAAACCAATAAATAGCAGGTCGAATAAAGAGAAGTCTTACGGACGGAAAGCTGGGGACGAATCCAGTATTGCCTGAGTAAAGTGCAAAAGGATTGACCGCCCGAAGCAGACGTAAGAAGCCGATAGGATTATTTGGATCGCAGACGAAAGTCTTGACTGCCTGAACAACACAGCTACAGCCGGGAACTTCCGTGATGATACAAACATAGGATCCATACTGGATGAAAAGTCTATATAGACGAATGCTAATCAGAGAGCCAATAAATACTGCTAACTTGAAGAAATAGATCCTCGTAGAATATGCCTGACGACTTGAGAAAAACTACCGCCAAAGAATAACCCTAAGCCCGGGAAAACTATTTGCAACGGGAGAAGAGGAATTCTGTGAAATATTGCAATACGGCAAAGGACAGACAACGAAGTCAAAAGTGATAGTTTTTCCAGAAGCGTTCATCAGGGGAACTCGATGATTCGTTGTAAGTCAAGTTTTATTGAAATTTGTCTATCAGCCTAGTAGGAATTAATAGAAGCAAGATAGGCCTAGATAAATCTATTCATGAAGAAAAGTTAGGATCTTAGAAATTCAAAGTATTCATTTACGATACAAGTTAGTGACGAGGAGTTATTAAAGAGTATCTCTAGCATAGAAGAGTAGATATAATAAATCTTCTAGAACTTGTAGTTAGATCATCATAGAAGAAGAGACTAGTAATTTAGCTGACAGCGGCGGTAGTAAAAGCAGCGTAGAGAAGCTTCTATAAAAGGAGCATAGAGATAGCTGTAGTAAAAGCAGCATAAAGAGACTCTTGTAAAAAGAAATAAGGCGAGACTTTAGTAAAGGGAGCCTAAAGATATCTTCTATAATAGAAGTGCATAGAGGCTTTAGTAAAAGGAGCTTAAAGTTAGCTTTAGTAAAAGAAGCATAAAGAAATTAGATTCCCCAGAGAAGCAAGACCGCCACGAGAAGCCCTTATAAGAAGAACAGAAATAATGTATTAATAACAGGGCCGCCCAGAGGGGGGGGGGGGGGGGGAGAGAAAGGGACGGACCGGGGCGGGGCCCCACAAAAAGAGGGGCCACATGAGGCCTGAGGGGCCCCGCCGTATTGGATTTTCCTTTTTTTTTTTTTTTGGTTGTTAAAATAGGATTTTCCTTTTTTTTTTTTTTGGTAGTTAAAATAGGATTGTCCAGGATGGGAGGGGGGGCACAAATCCAAATGTTGCCCCGGGGCCACCACTAGTCTCTGGGTGGCCCTGATTAATAAGGACATTGAAATTTAAAAGAATCCTAGTTTAAAAGACTGAATTTATGCTGAACTTAAAAAGCTGTTTGTAAATATTTTATTGTCAAATTAAATGTGTTTATTGATTTCCTGCGTTAGTATTATTTACTTAAATAATTTTGAGCACTAAATTTTACTCTGCTAGCTATTAGACTTCCGTAAATATAATTTTTAATCTTTAAAGTGGTCCCTAGCGGTTTTACAGGCAAGCTTTAACCTTGGGGCCGCTAAAAATGTATATAGTATAAACGTTTGTGAAACTGATTTAATTTCATTATTATAATTATTTCACTTAAACGTTTATATTAGTGAAAACATTGACTTATAAAAATTTTTTTACGTGTAATAACATTGAAGTTAAAATAAAACAAGATAGGGATAACAATTAGTAAACCAATCACAGTGCTTCGCAACGGCTTCAGATACGTCATTTATGTTGCATTATTCCTTTAATTTCCATATTATTATAAATGTGATTGTTGCGAATGTAAAAGGCGCAATTGTTGTGATTGTTGTGCTTAATGATAATTTAATGAGATTTTAATGATACTTGTCCAGAGACAGACAGACAAACTGGGATTAGCAGGCTTCCTATCAGAAGCCTAAAACATGTAACACATTAAATTACTACATGTTTCATACAGTCTTAGCTAGCCAAGTGAATAACTCCAGCCATGCAAGGGTACCAATACAGAAAATTGAATGAGAAAGCCAAGGGATGGTGGTCGTCAGGAACTGGAGCACCAATTAGTAGCGGATTTCATAACTTCAGAAAAAAAGAACTGTAGAACAGCTTTGTTGGCAGATACGTAGATATCGCACCACAAGCAAACTCAGGAAGTAATCAACCAGCGAAGGCGAAAAGCAGAAAAACTAGGGGAAAAAACACAAGGCTAAAGGAGTGGGACAGGCACTTAATCATTGGATGAGGTGATTAAATCATTTTCTTTTCAAGGGAAACTGTAACAGTAAAAGATTTTAACAAAAGTACAGTCATTATAACAAAAGGGGTTA